>JAPDVR010000025.1:5720848-6035848 GCA_026230005.1 Gila orcuttii
TTTTAACCATAATACAGTACCTTTTTATTATTAATAATTTACTTCGATGTAGTGATTTAATAGTTTAAAAGCATCCTTTAGTTTTAGTCTTAATTGTAAAAAAAAGCGCTTCATTTTATTTTTAATTTAACAAAATATGATTTCTTATTTCACTCTTTTCATTTATATTTGATCTTCTATTTAATCGATTTGATTATTTAATCTAATGCAATTGTAATGACCTCATTAGTTTAAAAGCTTATAAATGGACCAAATAAATTTTTTTTTAAATTGTTTATTATATTATATTATATTTATTACATTAAACAGGAAATATGTTTATACATTTTTTTTTATTATATTATCATTTATTTTATATTTTTTATTTTATTATTATATGTATTTAATTTTAGACCCGGACTGTTATCATTTTTATCTAATGCAACTGTAAGGTCCTCAATTGTTAAAGTTCAAAAATATAAATATAAACACATTTTGTCCCCATGATGTACAGTTTACCAGGACCACACACACACACACACACACACACACACACACACACACACACACACACACACACACACACACACACACAGTTTTATTTATTTTATCTATTTATATTATATTGTGCCTTTTTTTTAATAGGAGATATCCTAAGACAAACAAACCTCTGTCTGTGTGTGTGTGTGTATGTGTCCTTTTTTTATTAGGCTTTAATCTAATTTACTCTGACACTCTTCATATGTGTCCTTTGTGTATTTGGGATCACACAAGGTTACGTCTCTTATTCAAATGCACACACACACACACACACACACACACACACACACACACACACACACACGAACGATAGTAGGTTTGACTGTCAAAGGATTTCATCCAGAATTAATGACTGAATTACTCTCATGCCCTGAGTGTCATTGAGTGTGTGTGTGTGTGTGTGTGTGTGTGTGACGGGGATCTTTTTTGCTACTAATATAGGTATGATTAAATAAAATCCCTCTGTAGTGTCACATTAAACACTTTCAGCGGCTCTGAATTGCTGGAAGATTCGCTCTCTCACACACACATCTGCCCACAAAACAGTATTAAATCCGCGAACGCAGGAGCATATGGTACTGTCAGTAAACACACACCCTCACGATGAAAGGACACCAGGGCCAGTGTAGTCGAGGAACAACTGTCACTTCTGGTAAACAATCTCCTGCACATTAATTCAGCTGTGACCCGCCGGAAGAGCCCGCCTGGGTTGTAAATCACAGGTGTAGCGTCAGAGCCGCGAGGAAAGATGATGTTTACAAACCCAAGTCCTCTAAACTTGCTTAAACATTTATTCCTGAGCGAGAGAAAACCACGAAATGAGCTCTCAAAGCAAAAAGCAGTCACTCGAGGACAGCTTACGCCTGCCACAGGAAATAAAGAAATTTAGGTCATCATGAGCGTTTCTTTTGAAACTTCTGAAATGCTGAAGTTTGAAGCTGTAATGACGGAAATATTGGAATTTGCCATGAAATACCACCAAAAACTCAATATAGAAGCACAACAACGTGCATTAAATAACTTTCAGTTTGGAAACTAAGGTAAACCGTTGTAAACTAGATATATTCTAGTTTCATAATGTAAAAAGCTTATTTGTTGTTTACATTTGAGTGATATTTCGAATTTAAAAAAAGGTCAAAGGTCACAAACGAAGGTTCCAGTAGAACCTTTTAAGTTCCAACGATTTAATAGAACATTTTATTCTCTAAAGCTGCATGTAACCTGCTCAAGAACCCATTTTTTTTCTTGAGATGTGTATGATTATTTTCCCGAACCTACAAAGAACCTTTGAGGAACATTTATTTTTAAGAGTGTATAGACGAAGTAGACGTTTCGAGGCGATCTGAGGTTTATGGGTCTTCTGAACAGAGTTCTCTTGTTGTTTTTCAGGACAGACTGTACAAGCAGGATCAGCTTACACAGTTTGAGCTGTTAAAGTGGACAGACTGTTCTGGAGAGATGTGCCAAAACCCTGATGCTCACCACCGCTCTACATTTCTACAAATAAAGGCTCTTCAGTGGATCTGAGGGTTAACCTTCTTAAGAAACATTTTTGCATGTTTTTACTTGGTTCTTTTTGAGATTGAAAATGTTTTTGATGATACATTAAGGTCAGTGTAATGGTTCTTCATGGTTAGTTTCATGAAGCACCAGAGATTAAAAAGCTCTTTGTGGACTTTACACCTTTATTTTTTGCAGCGTACAGTGAGGTCGGGTTTTAGTGATTGTGTTATCAGCCTGATTTGCTCTTTTCCGGGCACACGTGAGAGTCATGGGTCATGACCTTTGACCTCTGCCTGATGAGGTCTTCACATCACAGATCACCTGCAGACGGAGGTCATGCGGTTATTGTCTCTCTGGTAACAGCGCACTGAAATGATTTGGCCAGTTTGTCACTTCTGCTGAAAACCTGTTACCGTCTCGACAGCTGCTTTTCATTCTGCTTACCAAACATCTCTGATATTCGCGTTTCTATGGCTCCCTCCTTCAATGTTTGTCTGTGGATATTATGGTTCTAAAAATTAATAACACTTGAGATAACATTATTGCTTTGGACGTTTAATTATGCTGTATCTCAAATCATGTTTGCTCATAATGTTCTCTCTCTGGTGTATCATATAGTCTCATGGACTTTCCAGACGGATGTAAGCGAAGACTACAAGATTACAGTGTAGGTAAGTGATTCATTATCAGGTCATTCATACAACTCTTGTAAAAAAAAACACTTGAATATATATAAACACACACACACGCACGCACGCACGCACACACACACTGGAATATTTTGTTAAATGTTATTGTCAGAGTTTATGCTAATTTATTAGTTGTTTTGAATGCATTTTCCACATATTTTCAAAGTTTTAATGTTGTCAGTCTAATTGAGATGTTCATTTTCAATATGTTCAATACACACTTTTATACCAATAAATTGATCAAAAGTCATCAAAATTGATCAAAATATCAACCATGTATAATGTCTATTTCAAATAAATGCTGTTCTTTTCAACTTTACCAAAAAAATCTGTTCATCAACTATTTTCAACGTTAATAATAATAATAAATATTTCTTAAGTATCAAATCATCATATTAGAATGATTTCTGGAGGATCATGTGACACTGAAGACTGGAGTAATGATGCTGAAAATTCAGCTTTGATCACAGGAATAAATTACATTTTAATATATCTTTAAACAGAAAACAGTTATTTTAAATTGCAATAATATTCCATAATATTACTGTTTTTACTGTATTTTTGATCAAATAAACGCAGGCTTGGTGAGACTTCTTTCAAAAACATAAAAAATCTAATTGAACCCAATCTCTTGAACAGTACTGTGTGTGTGTGTGTGTGTGTGTGTGTGTGTGTGTGTGTGTGTGTGTGTGTGTTATTTTAAACACTTAAATTTAGTTACATTTTGTTAGTAGCTCACATTGTAGCGAACCACTTGTTTAAATGGAAGCTTGACTGTGACTTTAAATAATGAGCTCGTAACTTTTCCAGCTCTGTACTCGTCTCTCTCTCGTTCTCTCTTTGTTTATCTGACAATTCATTATACAGATGATAGCTCTCCACATGGCGGTGGCTCCCACAAGGAACACTACCTCTCTAATTTAACTTGCAGAAACAGAAATCAAAGAGCCGCTATGAAACAAATTTAAGTACATTTGAACCTCTGACTGAATGGCAATGAATAAATCAGCAATAAATGCAGAAAACACATTTTGAGTCCACCAAGGGGAACTTTAGAGCTCGTTGGCTGTAATATAATCGGTGTGAAAACAGCGCTCGAAACGTCACTGCCGGGATCAATTCTGCTCTTTGCCCAAACAATTATGGATTTTTCTTTAGCGCATAAAATGCACGGATCACAACACATCAATACCCATGTCTGGGCTTCAGACACGAGAGAATTAGTTATGGGAGAAGGTGATCGACTCATTTCTTACAGGGTTAAAGGTCAACTCTTGGACACTGGGGAGTGTTTTTGAATGTCATTATTCTTTCCCCGTTTCTCTCTGGGGAAACACCAGATTAGCCTGTAGGTTTATTTTGAAATGAGAGAGAAAACATTCAAAATAAGAAATAAAAAATCACGTCCAAGTTCAAAATAAGCGAGCGGATTGTATTGCAAATCATTGGCAGTGAAGTGGGACGCCGCAGAGAAGAACCGTCCTGTGCCGATAAAGTCAATACACCTGGAAATCTGGCTTTAGTTTTGGCTGGGTTTTTCTTGTGATTCATAAAATGCTGTTTCACATCAGTTCTTGTCAAAAGCAATGAATTATATTAATAATTCTCGCACACGAAGCTTTAAATCACTCATTTCCTGATTTCACCACTGACCATTTGATCACTTTTGTGGCCTGGATTGAGTCCCGTAAGCCTCTGAAGGACAAATGAACTTTTCGAAGAATCCGGGCTGAATCAATCTCAGTCCTGATGGATGAGGTACGCCTGTGATTTTGGACAAGTGCACCTATCAGAGCCCTAACTTTGGTGCAGCCTGCAGACTATATAGCACAACTGCTCAAAAACGTCATTGGATTCATATGTCATACCAATCATGTCCTGAAATTGATCATTTGGATTACTGTGGGAGAAAAAACAAGCTGTAGAGCTCCTAATATGACAAAACTGATTAGAATCTATAATATCATAGAGATATCATATAATTCCATTTATATTTCACATATTAAATTGATATAAGTTAATGTAAAAGTATAATATTTTTTTTAACTAAAACTATGATAATTATTATTATAACCTATTATAATTATATATATATATATATATATATATATATAAATATAAAATATATTATGATTTTATATATATATATATATATATATATATATATATATAATAAAATATTATTGTTACTATTATTATTATTATATGAAATATAATTACAAAATAGATTTGTAAAAAAAGAACTTATTTTATGTTATATTTTGTTTATATTTAATATATAAAATATTAACTTTTTGTAAATAATACATTTAAAGTTAGTTATTATGTAAAAGATGTATAATGTAATGTATAATGAATATTATACTTTTTTATATTTTTAAATATAGTAGTAAATATATACATAATAAAATATTATTATTATTACTATTATAATAATTATTATTATATGAAATAAAATTACAAAATAGATTTGTAAAAATGTGTTTATTTCTATTTTAATATACAATATATTAAATTATATTTTAAACTAATTATATAAAAGTAAAGTAATGACATTATTATTATTATTTATTGTATTATTATGATTATTTTTATTTTTATTTATACTGTATGTATTATAATGTTTTCAGATGTGGGATTTTCAGCCCGGCTCAATGCAATTTATTCTGCATTTCCTGCTAATATCAGCACAGGAGAAAAATGCGAAAACTGTCCACAGATTCGATCTGGACCATGAATCTTCTGACATGTCATTAAATCATGACATTTAAACATCTTTGAAGGCTGTTGGCTCTAATGAGAATGATTATGTATCTGGCAGATGCTTTGTTGTGATCAGGCTGAATTGTTGAGGGTAATCTCTGAAGCCGCTGCATATTATTATCGCATAGAGAGGTTTTATTTAGATGTTATGTGGTTCTCATTGGGGAAGCCTCCGGTGGGATCTCTATATACAGCATGTGAGACATTCAGGACTGTGTATTCCTGTTCTAACTGCCAATCACATCTGAAAGAGGAAAGGAATTTATCACATTCGGAGCCTCATGAGGAATAGCGGCTTCTCAGTCTGAATAATCATGCAGTTTGTGTTTGTTTCTACAGATTTTCAGAAAAGAGGACTGGCTTCTCAGTTGTCACACAAAACTAGTTTTCTTCATGGAGAGCCCACCTTAAGCTCTGAGAATCCAGTGATGCGGTGATGGGACGGCAGTAGTTCTGTGTCAAACTCTTACACAACCGTTCTCTGGTGTCCTCAACTAAGTTTCATGAGCTTCTGTGTTTCAGATCAGTGATTCACATGGATTCTGCAACTCTAGAGAAAACTCTACAGAGAATTGGACCGTCTGTAATCGAAGAAGTTTCACCCATCCTCTGCACCTCGTAAGTTTAAATATTTTAATGTAATAATAAGCCAAAACAATTATTGTTATACCAATATGTTTCAGTGCAAAATGTATAATATACAAATTATTAGTATTTTGCTAAATTTTTAGTATTAAAATAAGTTTCAATATTAGATTATATATATATATATAATATTCAGCACGCATATAGGCATAAATATATTATTTCAATAATATATAAAGTATATTATATAGGCTATAGTGTGTTATAATAAAATTATCAGACTTTTGAATAATTATACAAAAAATGATTCTATATTCATATTAGAATTATTAGATTATATGGAATTATTATTTTTATATAAATTAATTATCCAAAAGTCTGATTATTTTCCTGATAGTTAATAATTGGTTGCAACATATTTATTTTTTCAAGTCAAGTCAAAATTGATTTCTGTAGCACATTTAAAAGCAACAGAGTTGCACCAAAGTGCTGTACAATTGTGATGGCTAAGGCCACACCTGAATGAACGTTTGAATTGGTTCTATTTTTTTTGTATGTAAAAATTGATATTTTTGTTTGAACTAAGGAATTAATGTTTTTGTTTTGGTCTATTTATGAATTTCTATGTAATTTGTCTGTTTAAATATAAGTTACCCAGACCTTGGAACTGGAGAAGCTACATTGTCTCTTTAGTGGTTTAAATATCAAGGAGCAACAAAGTTTATATCATTTATTTCTAGAGTGCACGCTAGAGTAAATGAAACCACAACCAAAATATGGGTTTAAAGTTTTATTTAAGTTTGTTAATATGTATATCTTACCCATGGTTTCGCCGGGATCCATGACTGCAGAATGGAACGGTTTGGAATGAAAAGGGTACGGCCTTTTCCTGGTGTCCTTTAAATATCTCATGGGGAATTATGGGAAATGTAGTTTTCAGGACAATATGGGTAGGGGTCGTGTGTTAATTCACAGGTGTGTAAAGGAGGTGTTTTGTGTATGAATGTTTAAGTGTATTTTCTTTATTGCTTTATGGTAAATGTTATTCTTATGTTCATTCGTGTCCATGTATTGTTATATATATATATTTTTTTTTTTCCCTTTTATGTTTGATGAAATGGAATGAGAAGTCTTGTGATACCCCTGTAATTATCAAAATGGTTTGGTCTGGATTGTTAAAAGAGCTTCAATGTCTGTGGCTGGGTTAGTTCTGGTGAGGGATCCCTGAGAAACATCTGAGACCCAGAACTCAGTAATGTGCTGTTGTTACATCATTTATTAGTTAGTGTTTTTTTTCTTTTCTTTATTTTTGCACAATGTGTGGTCAGCACTTAATTGTTACAGTCAATAAAGTAACATTTTGTTGACTCCATGAATGTCTCCTGAAAATTTTATGGAAAGAACCTGACAACAATAAAGCATTCAGCATTTAAAAGGAATGCATAAAAGCATATTTTACATCCATTCTGTGAAATTCTACAGATTTTCTGACAAAATCAGTGCAAAAAGTGTTAAATAAGTTCAATTCATAACGTGCAACGTTTACTGTAATGTTAACTGTTATTTTTATGCCCTGAGAAACTTGTATCAGTGTACAGGGTTTGACTTTGCATGCAGAATCTTCTGGATCTCCAGCTAAATTCCTCAGGCCTCATTGGCATTGATAACTGCGGAAACATGTAAATTAGATCCGCCCTAAAACCCAGACACTGACGCTCCTCCTGAAAAAAGAGTTAGAGAATATTGCTATTTTCATCTCTTTATTTGTGCCGTCTGCATCTCTCGATTATATGTGCAGACGTCACGGAAACGTAGAGAAAATCAATTTGACAGATTTATCACGACCTCTCGCTCAGAGACACCTGCTTACCACAGATGACAAACATGACCTTCGTTTGGACGGCAGTTTCCGCTTTATACTGCAAATTTAATATTTGTGCTGACAGTTTTCTCTTTCATGCCTCAGGACGCTGGTAGAGTTTGAACTTGTGTTTAAATCATGTCCTAAAATGTTTATTAGTATTGAAATATTCAGAAATATTTGTATCTTTACTGTAAAAAATGATATGATCAATAATTTATGACAATATATGTTTTTGCATTGCTTTAACTCATCAAAATAAGTTAAGCAATTTTTCAACTTTTTAATGTTATACAAGATTCAACAATCTTTTTTAAGTCAGTTTGATGTAATTTAAGTTGAAATTACTTAAAAATACAAGTAGTACTTTTTGACAAATCTAAGCACAGTTTGAGACGGTGTTGAGAACAATTTTCAAAGTCTTGAACAAACTTTTGAACAGACAGAACGTGTTTTTTTTTAATCAAATTGTGCTCAGAAAGGCTAAGATATAGGAGACATAAATATGAACTCAAACATTACTCATCATATTCCTCAAGACCAAATGATCTGAGCTGCTATTTACTGTACATTCATTTTATAGACTTATCAGCAGTTTTCTCATTTGTTTCTCGCATTTAATTTCATCACTGTCTTTTGATAAACAAACTCTGAATTAAATTGTTTTTGGGCTGGATATATGAAATTAATACAAGGAAATTTGTGAGAAATTAATATTTAAACCTTAAACAAAGTATTATTTATAATTTTTTTTACTTGTTTAGAATAATGGGTCACCTGTCCGTCCTTTTTTATTCTATGTAGTGTTTACTGAAGAATGAAAAAAAAAAAAAGGCTATTTGTGCCAAAAAAAGTGTCCTCAGGGTTATACAAACTGTCCCTGGTCACTCGACACTCGCATGCGTGTCACATCTGTCTGTCATGCCCTGGAACTCATTTCTCATCTGTGTGTGTGTGTGTGTGTCGTACACAGGTGCACAGTGGTAGGGCGAAGAGAAGCTCTAGCAAGAAACACGATTTGATTTGTCATCTGTGCCCAGAGGGATCTCACACACATACACACACTGTTTATGCCATCCATTACCCCACAAACAAAATTACATACTGTTTTCCAAGAGACATAAACACTCCTGACAGAAGTGTCGGTATGACATATCTTTGAGCTGAAATGCTGTTCTGTATCTTAAAGAGACCCAGAGGAAAATTTATTATTGTGTAGAGATTTCTGTTTCTTAGCTCAGTTTTTCTCAGGAGTTTATCTTAAAATTAAGTAAAGTGGACACAAATGAGACTATAATCAGTGTTGGGGAAAGTTACTTTTAAAAGTAATGCATTACAATATTGCCTAAAAAGTAACGTATTGTGTGGGTTGACAGGTGAGTAGTCAGTCAATATATGGGAAAAGTAATAGCTTATTACTAGTTACTTGAAAAAAGAAGTTACCCCCAAAGCCCCAACACTGACATTAACTGATATACAGTAAGAATATAGAGTAAGGACACACCGCAAATCCCACACTCAATGAGAAATTTTAGCGCTACGCCACTAAACCCATATGCAACGGGAAATCGAAGCGCTGCACCGTTCACCCGCTCAACAAATCGGAGCGCCGGGGGCTTTAGTCAGGTCTGTGCCAAGGGCTCGGTTGCCTAATCTGACCCTGGTATAGAGCTATAAAATGGAGCTGCTCAGATCATTTAATGAGAATGTTTGAATTCATAATGACATTCATACCTCAAATGTGAATTTTGGGTTCATATTGAGAGACTTTTGATTGCAGACTGCATCTTGGCAAATCTTAGCACATTTGAGACATTGAGTTTTTTCTAACTCTAAATGAGACACGAGAGATTAGGGTTTTTTTTCTCTGGAAACTTAATTAGATGTCTCCATTTACTCTAGTTATTAATCTCATTGCTATCTACAAGAAACAATTAAAAATGTTATTTGTATTATTTTACTTTTCTTTCCTATAAGCCTTTCTCATATTTCCATATTTCCTCATAACCATGTATTTTTTGTATGAATTAAGTTTCTTGGATGAATTATCCACCATCTTTAAGACCACCAGGTCTTAATTTTATATTTCTGCCCTTGTTTCCTTTTGAGTATCCATCCATGTGATGAAACGACCATTGTGTGCTACATGCAGATCCGTGTCTCCTAGCGCTCGAGGATTGGCCGCGCAGAAATAATTCTATTCTGGGAGAATGGAAGCTTTGATCTTGATAAAGGGAATGTTTGATGTCTGTGTGATGGTTCATCAGAGCAGGCTAGTTGCCATGGCTAGCCTGACGTCAGAGAGGCCAGAGAATACGTTCTCTCGCTTGCTGTTATTTTGAGCCCATTGTTCTCCTCACTGGGTAATTGTGTGGTTATAGCCACCGATTGCAGCTGGACTGGACCACAAGGCTCGATTGGAGAGACTGGTTTGACTGAGGTGAGGGGGGCATGGGGTGTAAGGTGTGAGGAGATACTGGGGTTGCGGGGGTGACGAGATACAGCTTTGGTGGAGATAGATCGATTCAACAGCGGGCCAAAGATATAGCCTTGTGGGACCTCATAGGATACAGGCTGAGTCACCAATCCTGACAGCTTGGCATAACCCTGATTCAAAGCAACCAATGAGGACTTGATCAAAGCAACACTGCTGATGTATCTGAAGTTTTCCTGTTGGGGCTGACAAGTGAGAAACTATCAGTATGAGATTTTCAAAAGATGACTTTCTTTGAGAAGATTAAGATCATTTCATTTGCATTTATCCCTAATCAAATAGGGTGTGAATTAATTTCCAAAATATTCACATGATGTTGCAATAGATATGTGCAATGAACTTGTTCAGTTTGTATTACTAGAAGAGAGTTAGAGTTGTTTGAGGCAAAATGAGTATCTGTAAAATGAGTGCTGTGTTGAATATTACTTCAAGAAACTTTCACATTTTGTTCTACAATGGAAATGACACACATCAAATGTGAATCTTGAAACCATAATGTGCTTAGAAATGTTTTTAAAACAGCTTTCTCAACAAGGACTGAGACCAAAGAATGCAAATTTCCGTGCTTGACAAATTTGTAGGCAATAATTGGAAGCCTTAAGCTGCAGTCACAATAGTGAATTTTTGTGTGCAAAAAAGTTAATTGTCAATAGAATGGAGATGAAGCGCCGCTTACACACGTCTCTTTCACGTGTGACAAACATGAACACAAGCAAAATGTGAGAATTTTTTTCAGTGCGGATTCCTATTGTAATTACTTGATTTCATCTTCAAAATTTCACCATTAGCAGTAAATGTGACAGCACCATCACGTAGCAACTTTATCCACAGACTTTATTTTTCCTCATAAATCAAAAACTACTATTGTAAACACCCATTTGAAGTTCCTGAGACTACCCATGGTGAATTAGCCTGCCGGGTTGACCTAAAAATTGACGTGATGAATGAATATCTCCATAACAGGGACACTTTGCCTGGAGCAACCTAGAGTTAAGTGCTTTGCTCGAGGGCACGATAGAGGTGGTTCATGGTTCACCTCTTGCGGTGATCAAACAGCGACTTTGAGGTAACCGGCCCCGAGCGCTGAACCTCTACACCAAAGTCTCTTAAGGGTTTCACTAGGTTTTGTTTTCTTGATTGTTTTTATTTTAGGAAACTGCTCTTTTACTCTGGAAAAGCAGAATATTCCACGAGGAACAATCTATGAGCTATAGCCATTGTACCCTTAAAGTCCCCATGAAATCCAAACTGAAAATTATAAGCTATAATGTGCTCCAAAACAATGACATTGATATTTAGAAGGTATAATTAAGTATTCAAAACTTACAGTCCCTCACTTCTGCTAATATGGATCAATGATTTTGATGACATCACTCTGTACTTCAGCTTCTCATCAGATTTTCTGTCCAATCAAATGCTTTCTAGAATCTTAAGCTCCGCCCCCTACATTTTAAACAGATGCTGACGCTGCGACTGAAATCAGTCACTTGTTCACACATTTACTATTTTCTACATGGTGAATGGCACATAGTGTGCTATATAGGGGATAGGAAACGATTCAGACTGTGTAAATATACGATTGAAGTCTGGTTTCACGTTAGTGTCACACGAACAGTGACACGATATGACAGCACAGAGCGGATCACATGTGCGAGTCGTCGCAGACCGCAAAACATGTTGGACCCAATTGAATTCTGCACAGAATGCTGTATTTTAAAGCAATATGGAGGAGATAAGGAGGAAACTGCGGCTTTACCAAGCTCAACAGCTCTGGCCCAGCCGTGATATAAATGAAACTCTATTGGCTATTTAGAAAAAGGTGAGGAGTTGTTTGATTTTTACCATCCTGTCTTCCTGTTTCAGTGGAAATTACTTCAACACATTGAATAATGCTGCGCGTTTCAAGGCACTTAAGTGGGCTTTTAAGGAAGGAACCTGGGTTGTTTTAGCTGGAAGTGCTAACTGACTATTTCATGTGTTTTACAACCACTTTTAAGCACTCCTGCTTCAACAAAATTTCAGCATCATCCTGGGAGAAGTTCCCCGCTCAGGGAAGAAAATCTGGTCTTGACCGGCACGTTTCATGAGTCATTCTGCCTTGATCAGTAATTCCTGGCGTGATTTAACAAGTGCACAGACACTGTGCTGACGTGTGCTGGCTCCCATATAGCACTGACCAAAGGGACTCCTTGTAAAGCTGTCAGAGTTCGAGGACCCAAACTCTATCTTTGTGCCTCCACGCAATGGAAATTCAGGCATCAATTAATCCTGAAATAATCCGAAAGGCGAGACTCAAGCAGTGCGACTGACAGCACCTTTTTTCTTCTTATTTTACTGGTGGCACACTGTAGCATCAGCTAAGAGAAAACTTACAGGAGATCTGAGACCAAGAAGAACATTTAAAGGAATAGTTCTTCCAAAAAATTCCAAATCATTTGTTAACCCTCATGTTGTTCAAAACCATATGACTACTTTCTTCAGCAAAACTGAGGTGTTTAGGCACGTTTGAGCTTTTCATACAATGAAATTACACTCTTCAAACTATATTTATTGACATCAATCGTTCCATTAAAAACCTTTAACATCCATTAAAACTTTCCATCACACAAAAGGTCCTATAAAGTGGAAAAGGGTTCTTTAGATTATTATTATTATTAAGAAATGGCTTTTTTAAGAACTGTTTACTGAAAAGGTTGTTTATGGAACCAAAAAATGGTGGAAAAACAAACAAACAAACATTTTTGTCTAGTGTAGATGGTGATTTATATTCTTTCAAAAAGGCAAATGTCATAAAGGCATAGTCCATGCAACTTTTGCACTATATTTCATGTCTTCTGTAGTCGTGCAATAGATGTGTGAGGAACAGATACAGATTTAAGCTGTTATTTACCTGAAAATCTTCTAAAATATCACTTCATTTTGTGATAAATAAAAAAATGATGCTACACCAGGTTTGACATTACTGCTAGCTTTACATCTCCTTTTGTGTTTTACAGATGAAAGAAAGTCATGTGGGATTTGAAACGACATGAGGGTGAGTATAAACGATGACAAACATTTCATTTTTGATCTGTTCCTTTAAAGAGAACAAATCAAGCTTTGATTCAAGTAATAGTGAGTTCAGTCAATATCAAACAACACATGACGGATAACATCCAAGGAGGAATTGAATTCTGAGCTGATTTTTATCTTACAAATGTTAGAATGATTTGAGGAAATCATCTATTATTCATTCTTTTGGCTCAGAATCATCCTTTTATTGTCCCGTATGCGTCTTCCCTCCCCTTTTTAGTTAGTTTCTTTCAGCTTCTCTCGTTCTTTCAGTATCATTCGTTGTTTAATTGGTTGTTCTCAAAATTATGGATTTTATCAAATACTTAGAAAATAAATTCTTATTTACTTTATACTTTATAAATCTAAAGCAAGTGAGAAATTAGACCTTCAGTGGAAGCAAAACCAGTACCGAATCGCATATCTCTCTCTCTTTCTCTCTCTCTCTCTTTCTCTCTCTCTCAGTCTGTCTCACATCTCTCATAACCAAATGGAGAAACGGTCATTATTTTAGCAGTCCTTTCCTACCTGAACCACTTTTGGAAGAGCAGGAAAGTGAGAGAGTGTGATCGTACTGCATCTCTCCATCCTGGCATAAATCCCGATTAATTATTATGCTAAAATTACCAGGGATCCTAAAGGGAAGAGAGAGAGAAACAGAAAGTGGTTCAAAGCACCGTGGAAATCTGAACCAGCTGTGCAAGCTTCATTCTTCATGTCGTAAAAAGTATTTTTTGTATTTTCATTCTTAATAACTGGGCTCGGTGCCTTTTAGTCATTTGCAAATGCGCACACACACATTGATGTTATCATTCAAGTTTAGGAGGAGAAAACCTTAAACAGAGCACTTAAACAATTATAGGACATCTTTTACAGGGGTTAGAGAGAGTTTAGAACAGGCTGATCTTGAACAGTCGTCAAAACTAATTCATTTAGCGGCAATACCCCAAATTGGGAGTGAATTTGGGAAAAACAAGTCATGAATGGGTGAACTTTAAAAAAACACATTTAACCCCAAAAAGCAAAAGAGAAAATAATATATTTTTTAGCATTTTTATGGTGATTTAGGACCTTTTTTGGTTTCATGAGTTTAAAAAATGTGTATAAAAGTTTGTGATTTGATTTGTATGCACTTTAAAATATGTTTTATTGAAATGATATACATTTATATTATTATACTTATATTATGCTCTCTCTCTCTCTCTGTGTGTTTGTGTGTGTGTGTGTGTCTCTCTCTCTCTCTCTCTCTGTGTGTGTAAATACTGTAATTACATGCATTTTATATATAAAATGTAAAAAAAAAACGAAGAAAAAAAAAGATTAAGATTATAAAAAAATGTCCAGTAATTGCTAGTATTCTGTGATTTGTATCATTAAAACATATTTTATTGGAATGATAAACATTTATATTATATTATTATTATTATTATTAAATGTATTGTTACTGTGTGTATGTATATGTATATGTATATGTATATGTATATGTATATGTGTCTGTGTCTGTGTCTGTGTCTGTGTGTGTGTGTGTGTGTGTGTGTGTGTGTGTGTGTGTGTGTGTGTGTGTATAAATATATAATATCTGTCACTCAATTACAGTGACAAGAATATGGAAAAGTGCTTTAATGTCACCCTAATGTACAACATAATTTTGATTTTGGGGTGAAATGTGATCTGAACATGTTCTTGAGGTGTTTGGTGAGATTCACTCAGATATAGGGGGCATTTAAAAGAAAAAATCCTACTTCTCCGTTTCTGCTGAATTAAAATATATAATGGTTTGCAGTAAATATATTTGGACTTTCCAGCCTGACACTTGGTGATAAAACGCATCCCCTCCTCCACGATAAGTCCTGTCTGTTTCCATAGCAACCGCGCTGCTATCAGCTGGCAGAGACCCAGAGTAAAGCGCATCCGTAAGTTTGGGGGAATACTTCTGCACTTCTACACTAACACGACTGCTTCCAGATCTGTCCAACAAAGAGCCGAAACCACAGCTGTGAAGCTTCGAAGATCAAGAACTGGGGAAATGCTCATGGGGGCTTGTTCTTAATCAAGAGACCAATAACACCGACCGTTGCTTCCAACAATGATCCATGCATGTCCATCTGGACCGGTCAGTGCCCAAATCAGACATAAGGAGAGAAAGCGAGAGTTTTAGCCGATATAAAGACTGTTAAACCGTTAGCATCCGCCAAACACCCACTCTGAGGCTTGTGGATCTGGCATCAGTCATTTTACAGTCACAATGACGTCTCTTAGAAGTGCGTTTATCGGCAGGATGAATATTCCTGCTGTCTCACTCGTGTTTGTTCTTCAGCGTGTGATGATGATGATGATGATGATGATGATGATGATGTCGTCGTCCCAGGGGTGGGACTGAGATATTTAGATGTAGGTCAGATTTCCATGACAAATATCTGCTCTACATGTTCTCTGAACATACAGCCTGATGAATAAGCCTTGTTGATTTGATAATGAGATGATAACAGATTACTGTTATGATTCATTACAGTAAAAACAATAACAAGAATTCTTAATAAGGCAAGCGTCCTTTTGTTTAATTTTCAGAAAAAAAAAAATTCTCATTAGCAAATAAAAATCTAAAATCACCTCATTCAAAACAAAAAACACACCACTACAAAATGAACACACAAAATATTCATATTTGCCTAGCATTAATATAAACATAGATATATCATCTGAAGCAATTACAAGAAGTTTCAAAATAAAGAAGCAAACCATTTTAAACATAAAATGAAGTCAAAGATCGTATATAAAGATAGATTATTACAATCTACAGGAGCCTTCATGCTTTCTTCCCAAAAACTTTCTAAAGGAATAAGAAAACAATTAATGTGAGGAATGTCTTAATTGATTTGGATGAAGAATATGATTTACTGATGCAAATTATTAGGGTAATTAAAATGTACACATTTGCAAATAAATTGCAACCAGTGAAGATGCCTTCTAATATTGAGTGGAGACCATTGGAGTAAATCATACATAATACAGTGGTGTGTATCAAATGAACCTCCAATAACAAATCTGCACAATTCATTGTAAGCTGTAGTAAGTGGCAAAACATTAGTTATCGATGCACTTTGATAAACTACATCTGCATAATCTAAAATGGTAATATAAATTGCAAAGCATTTTTTTTTCTAACATTAAATGTAAAACTTTTTTCAGATCGATACAATACACCGGTTCCAAACTGAATCTTACGAAGTATATAGTCAATGTGAATTTTAAAAGTTTGACAGCCTTAGGCCTAAATATTTAATTTGATCTACTCTATGCAAGTATGTGCCATCCTTACACATTATTGTTAGATTATTAGATTTTAATTCAAACATACACTTTGTACCAAAGACCATATTATGAGATTTACCTTTATTAATAAATTATTAGAATTTGTCTATTAACTTGGGTCACCCTGCTTGGCAACACCTTAGAAACCACCCAGAACACCCTAACAACTGCATGGCAACCACCTACACCTAGTCCTCTCTTAACTCATGATATTTCCCTATCCTGATCTTCACCTGCTATATCTGAGGGGTTTCCATGGAAACAGGCATGTAGCGGGAACTGATGGCATTGTTGGAAGACGGCTCACATGGAGAGCTGAGGACTTCCTCCCCCCCTCTCTCTCTCTCTCTCTCTGTCTCTCTCTCTCCATCTCTCACTCTCTCCATCTCTCTATCTCTCTCCATCTCTCTATCTCTCCGTCTCTCTCGGATGCACAGTATCAAAAGAGTCCTGAAGGATTCACTGACGGCTTCCCTGCTCGCATGTTGTCCTAAACTCAGCTCTGATATCTACAACAGATGTTTGATGCTGTGATAATGACATCAGTTTGTGTTTGTTTTACTACAAACTCACCACATAAATATTCTTAAGTACATCTTTAGTGCCTCGTCTGAGGCATTTAAATACATACAGTAGCTTTCTGGCTGTATGTTTAGTTTAGTAACGACATTAATTGTTGCTTTTGCCCCTGTTTTGATGGAGACATTCAGGCTGGAATCAAACGTCTCTCATACAGTAAACGCACCGTGTCTGAAGCATGTGCTCCGTCCCCATTTCTGGTTATTGTCATTAATATGCTTTGCATTCAGTTCTAAAGTAATCTTCTGTTAAGAACATTGTGTTTTGCAGGGGAACACGACTCATTTCTAATTTCCTAATCATCCTGGGATTTCATGGGAGATTGAAGATGTGCTAAACTTTCTTTGGTTACATCTCTGGCTGTTTGCGACGGACAGACGAACCGCAGCGAGAGCGCCTGAAACAATAGTGACAGATGGGGGAATGGTTTTACTCGCAGATTTGCCAAAAACCACAAAAAACATCGGGTGTTTGTGTTCATCTCACACAACTGTGTGTGTGTGTGTGTGTGTCCTGTAAGATCTCATGTCTCTGGATTATTCATTTATTTATTTATAATAAAGAGACCAATTGAGACAAAATAATGGATACAAATATATGTATATGTATATTTATATGTGTGTGTGTAAATATATATATATATATATATATATATATATATATATATATATATATATATATATATATATATATATATATATATATATATATATATATATACACATACATACACATAATAAATCATTAAAATTAAATAAAAATTATACACACACACAATATAAAAAAGAAATGTATATATATACTGTATATAAACAACATAATATTTTTACACTTATATATGTATATATTGAAAAAATGGCAGCACACAACATATTGTGTGACTTTTTTATGTAGAAAAATAGCCATTTAATGTGCTATTGAAATTGTTGTTTCATAACTATACACATACACATTTTATTTCAAAGATTTGTATTTTAATGTCTGTCATTTTTGTAATAAGCAAATGCTTTATTAAAACACAATCAATACATCACATAGACCATTTATTTATCAAAACTTTTAAAGATGGTGTTAAATATGAACATAAATCTGCTGCTCAAAAGTGGGATGACATAGTAACTTACAATGAGATCATTAATAATCATTAGCATAAGTAATATTTAAGCATTTGCAAAGTTTGACATCACAATCAGTCTGTCTGACTGGTCACTTTTGAAAAGAAAGCAATGCACATTTAAAGCTGTTATCGGTTTGTGTTCTGTATCTTCCTTCCGGAGGACAAAGATCGAGCGGTTTAACATTCCTCTCGACTCTCTGAGGAAACAGACTTAAAGGCCAACAGTAAGGAAATGTGGCTCCTCGTAAAAAAGTGCATAATGATGTTTCAAGCCTGACACCTCGTAGAAAAGATTGGAGAGAGGGGAATAGTAGAAGATAAGGATGCTTTCTGGAGAATAAATGTGATTAGAAATGTAACCCATGAGCAATGAGAGTCCTAAAGGTTAGGATTAAATGTAATTTCTGCTTGGTACCAAATCTTTAATAGCATTTCTCTCTAACACAAACTTTCTCTCACTCTGTTTTACAGATAATATGTGCTCAGCAAGACCTCTGCTCACTAAATGCCACGCGGGCCCCTGTCGTGACAGCTTAATAACGCCTTTCCCAGGTGCACAATACAGATCCGGTCCCGACCTCCTCAGGTCCACATTCACCACACCTGTAGACTCAGTGAATGGCTTTTCAGAGACAAAACTCAAAGGTTCAGCGCTGCTTTTTGCATTTAGTTAGCATCTCTTTGTGTTTCCTCAATGGACATCAGAAATGTGACCCACAGATAATAAACTTGTGTGCAGATCTAAGCAGGTCACCATGACCCTCACAAAAATACATCATTATTACTAGTTTCCATCAAAATACCATATTTTATGAAGTTATGATGGTGTCAAATTTGTAATTTTCTTCTAGCCACTGCTGTCATCCAAAAGGAAATTAGTACTAGCCATCTGAAACTGTTCAAAGGAGAGCCCGTATTCAATAACTATGTTTTATTTTAATATCAAGGGCAGAATGATTTGATATTATATATCTGTGACAGCATCTTAGTTGCACTAATCATTTGTTCATTTCAAATAATTGATTCACTGATTCTTTTTTTCTATCATCACTCAAAAACATGAACAATTTCCCACTAAAATGTTTTAGTAAAAATGTACGAATAAGTAAACATGGCTGTTTATTATTGGTAAAAATAAATGAATGATTCAGCATTGACCTTTCATTTAGAGAACATTGTGTTTTTTCACCCAGTGGAAACATGCATTTATTTTTAGTTGTTTATTGTGTGTTTTTCTTGTATTAGTCCATTAATCTAATTGGCTTCAATGACTGTTTAGCTGAAAATTATGGTTCCTCAGAATGGGGAAAAAAAAACTTTTTAAGCAACTGAGAAAATAGAAAATACCCTGCATATGGTGACATTCAATATTATATTACATTACATTACAATGTATTATATTATATTATATTATGTCTATTTTATAGGCATTTGATTTAGTTTTTATGCATCTGTTTATTTTTATTTATTTATACATTTTTGCGTTTATTTAAGCCGTTTTTAATTTATTTTACATGCATTTTATTTGTTTATTTTACATGCATCTGTTTATTTTATGTGGCATTTTTATTGTGAATTAAATAAATTTTGCATTTATTTATGCATATATTCATATTAATTTATTGTATGTGCATCTGTTTATTTTTATGTGCATTTCTTACATTTATTTATGCATGTATTAATTTATTTATTTTATGTGCATATGTTTATTTTTACATGCATTTCTATTTTTATTTATGTATTCATTATGCATTTATTCATTATATGCATTTGTGTATATATATATATATATATATATATATATATATATATATATATATATATATATATACATTTATGCATGCATGCATTTATTTATACATTTATTAATTTTATCTGTTCATTTTTTATGTGCATTTTCATTTTGCATGCTTGCACTGGCTCATTAATTATTTGACTTTATTTATGCTATTTAATTATGGTTGTTTTTGGGTGGAAATTGCATTTATCAGTAACACTTCTACATTTATTAGTAACATTTACTAATACATATATCTGTTCATATTACTTAATGGGCCTGAAGTAACAAAGTTTTACCTTTTTTTTTTTTTTGTAAGTAGTCTATAAAACCAAAGATTTGCCGGTCAAACAAAAATGATCTTCTGCATGATCCTCTTCGCTTTTCTTCATCATATTGAAATAGAGGTCGGAGTCCTACAGTTGTTAATGTGAAAACAACCACAGTCCTATAATATTCCATGTAATTTATTGAAATAAGTGAGCAGCCAGAGTCCCGTCAAAGGCAGCATGAAGAATCCAGAACTCTGACGGCTAATAGAGATTATGTGCCATCTTTGACATTTGTGCTCCATTTTCAATAGAACCGTGCTCATTATCGGAGCAATTACGCTCGTTTTAGCACCTAATCATGTGGCAGAGGAATTAGCAAAGATAGCACAGAAAGCACATTTCACGGTTTGGCTTTCATATAAGCAGAATTACTGCAAGGGCCATCAGGGGAACCTCTCTCTTCAGCACAAATATTATGTAATTCAGACAACAGGGAAGTCACCGGCAGAAGTTTGTGAGGTTTTGACAGAGAATCATGATCCAAAATAGCTGTAGTTAAGACGACACTGGAGCAAAAAGCTGTAACCTCTCATTCAGGAAATAAATGGAGTGATTTGAGGATCCTTCTGAAAACTGAATGAAAAGGACACGAGCTATTATGCCGCGGTTTGAATGAAAAGCCAAACTTTTTAGGAGCTGCTCAGCACGCTGACATTTGCTGGGAAATTGAAAGGCATTTTGCAGGCAGAGAGAGTGACCTTTGAGTGAGATGTGAATTATCTCCCACACATCTATTCATGCGATGGCTTGTGCGTTATAGCCTAAATAAGCTCATAGCTGCAGGGTCGGCTTCCACTTATGCTGGTTAAAGGAGTAAGCTGACCTTCGCACTCGTGAGCAGTGGATCTGTGCTTGACAGGAAAGCCGCATTGCTTTGGCAAGGTTGCGCTTGCCGTTTCACGTGTACTTTGGTTCCATTTGGACGAGGTTATAAAACTTCTTAAACAGAAGCCCACACTCTCTAAAAAATGCTGGGTTGTTTTAACCCAATTTTGGGTCAAATATGGACAAACCCAGCCATTGGGATAAAATTTTTAACCCAATGTTTGAGTTTGTCCATATTTGACCCAAAATTTTGTTAAAACAACCCAGCATTTTTTAGAGTGCACAGTTCGATCCTTTCCTATACTTTATATCAATAATTTAGCATGGCCAAGGTCAAGGTCTGTCTGTTCAGTATCGCTGCAGAAACTACAGGCAAAAAACATCTGAATATTATGAAAAACTCTTACAACTATTTCGTGACACAGCAACAGTTGTATTTGTAAAAAATAGAATGTATTTGCTCGTTTGTAATACACTAGATATTTTATTTTGTTATTTTGTACTATAGTTTAAAAGTTTGGGGTCAGTGCGTTTTTTTTAAAGATATTAACAATTTTATTCAGCATGGATGCATTGAATCAATCAATCAAACTGTGAAGATATTTATCATGTTTTTAAAAAGGCTTCTATATTAATAAATGTTGTTATATGGAACTTTCTATTCATCAATTAATTGTGAGGAGTTTAAAAAAAATGATCACACTTTCCACAAAAAATATGCAGCAGCACAAGTTTTCAACATCGATAATAATCAGAAATGTTTTTAGAGCATCAAATCAGCATATTAGAATGATTTCTGAAGGATCATGTGACCCTGAAGACTGGAGTAATGATGCAAAAAATTCAGCTTTGATTAGAGGAATAAATTACATTGTAGTGATATATTGCAATACAAAACAGTTATTTTAAATTGTAATCATATCTTAAATAAATGCAGCCTTGGGGAGCAGAAGAGACTTTTTACTTTTTTTTTTTTCGGTGGTAGAGCCAAAAAAATTTTGTTTAACTTACATGTGGGTAAAAAAAACAACACATGAGGACTGAATAAGAATATGAACAGCTCTAAGTCTCCCCCCCCCCCACACACACACACACTTCTGATCTGAGAGCCAGTGCAAGTGCCTGGATCCCCATCGGTACCTTAGGATTGGAAAACTCTTCCCTTTTCTTTTAATTAGCTCACTGGAATAATTTTTATCGCCTTTTCACAAGGACCTGTCATAGGCTAAAGAATGCAGGAAGTCTTTCGGAAACCTCTTCGTTATATTTAAGTTGTATGTCTTCTGTCTGCCAGGATCCGTCTCCTATTTTCTGTAAGGGTCACATTTTCCTAGAAGTATACGGTTGGCTAGAGCGGATCATTTCCCAAATCGATCGAATGCCCAGACATAATTGCGTTTGATTTTCTTCAGGTTACTTCTGATAGTCATCAGTCATCTCTAACGAGAGCGTCCCATGTTGCGACAGTGGTGATGGATTTCACAATCTGATTGGCTTGTTATCCGTTCAGGAGGTTGAGTTGAAACTATTGATCATTTGGCTAAAAGTGGAATCTAATAGGCCTGTATCGCGATGAAAGCTATTAGTGAAAGATTCAACGACACACTGCAACTTCTTGTTTCATGTTTTAAGGTATCTCTGGATTTTTTGGGAAGCTGAAAACCACACAGGAGTAATTGGAGCAGAGTAGGGAGCAGATCTAAGGTTTTCCACCCACATGTTCATTAATGAGACGGATTTCAGGATATCAAGCGATTTGAGGGCAGATTCTAGATTAAGAGCAAGACGTTTCTTGTAGAGATCAAGCGCAGATTTAATAAATTTCACTCCCTCTGTCTGTCTCTTTTCCGGTGTCAATTTCATGCTTTTAAAATCCCAGTGTTTCAAAATTAGGCATCTACAAAATAATAATAATAATAATAATAATAATACAGTATTTCCATTTAGAAATTGCTACACTAAAAAAAAAAATCATGTTTATTTTTTGCATGGGCTTTTTAAAGTTTTTTCCTAAAAGATAACTTTTTTTTTAAGTCCCCCTGTAGTCAATAAATGTATCCCTTAAAACTCATCTTTGATCACCAAAATGACACGTTTAAACGCTTTTTCATTTGAAACGCGATCCTGTCCAGCGTCTGTGTCCTGTGCTCTCCTCTCCCTTGTGTTGGCCATTTACCTGTTTGTTTGCCCATTGCTGCAAAATAAACTCTATCACTTGTTCTTCTGTCTCCGGGTCCTCTGCTCCGTAACACTTGCCTCATTTAGTATAAGCGGTTCTATGAATATGTAAATTAACCCCGCCTCCACTCGCTCACACCAGCTCAGAGATCCACTCGTTGACGATCATACATTGATCTGATTGGTTACAAAGTAGTTTGTGATGTCAGAAACACCTGCGATTTCAAACCGCATTTTTGAGACTGTCTTTGGTTCACTGCAGTTTTAAGGAGAAAATACTCAACAATGGTGTTGACTTGTGCTTTAAGACAAACTGTGTACAACTGCATATTAAAACACCACATAGAAATATAAACAACATTAAACGCTTTATTTTCACCACAGGAGGACTTTAATTTTGTCCGTTCAGTTGCAATACACTGGACAAGGATCAGTTGGATGAACACAGTACATTAAGTTTAGTTTACTTCAGTTTAGGTTAAATCAAAAGGTGTAGAAAATTTCACAAACAGAAATGGGAAATAACACATTGAATGAATGAAACATGACATTTTAAAGTAGAAAGACTGAAATATAATTTTATTGTAAAACCTACTCCAAAAATTTTATTTACAACTTTAAAAGATATATATTTTTACAGTGAATGTTTTTGTGCTGCTGTATGTTGCAAAGAGTTTTGTCAAAATACATGACTTTTGAATGAGGAACATGCCTTTTTTTTTGCTAAGGTATTATGGGTGGTTGCTAGTTGATAACTTAATGGCTCAATTCTTCAAGTCCTCAATATGCTGTAGATGAGAAATATAGTAATGATCCTTGTGTTAACAAACATCACTAGTGTCAGAACTGAGATGGTCTCAAATATTCATTCAGACTTACTCTTCAGCTTTAGCGACTGGCTTCTGTTCAAGCTTTACTCAGTTAGCCATCTGAAACACAAGGCCTTTTCCCTGCTGTCTTTTGCAGCATGAGTGAATCACGCCACCAAACACTGAACGCCGGGGTCTTGCGGCACCCAAGTGGTTTGTTAAGTTCGAGAGTCGCAGTCTATGTTGGCACAGCAAAAAGTCCTGATTCCCAACAAAACTGAAAAGAAAAACAAAGTGCACAATGTGCTGCTAGCTCTTTAGTGCGCACTTCTTCATTGTGATTTTGCCACAGTGAATTAAGCCACAGTATCCAAAACCTAGTGCCTTGCTGTTTACTGTCTGCAATAGTACCTGATCTGGAACGCTCTTAAGCGCCACACAAATTTTGCTAAGCAAAAAATATCTCTGCACTGGTTATTTTCTGCTGTTGCGTCCAAACAAAGTCAATTTTATATTGGTATAGACTTAGGCCTACTTGTGACTTGGTAATACATATGTCTAATGTTATGACAGTATTTAGCTCTGTATACTTTTCACGTGTTTTCGGCTGGTAAATGTGCATATCTGCTGTTGTTTATATAAATACAGTATAATGCAATAATCAATATATATATATATATATATATATATATATATATATATATATATATATATATATATATATATATAAACTCTTGCATTGTCAATACAGAGTTCGATACCAAAAATTGATGCACCATTTGATAAACAAATAAATGTTGTGATGTTATTTCAATCAAGAGGTGCATCAATTTTTGGTCAAAATCTTGTATTGATAATGCAAGAGTCCAGCGCTCTGTAAAGTCTCCTCCAGAACATCCCAAAGACTTTCACTGAATTTAAGATCTGGACTCAGAGGAGACGATTCATGTGTGAAAATGATTCTTCATGCTCCTCACAACCATTCTTTCACAGTTTGAGCCTGATGAATCTTGACATTGTCATCCTGGAATATATTCATGATGTGTCTTCTTACATGGTTGTTTAAGAGATGAAAAGCTACACACTCCATCAATTAGGGTTAGAAGAACTGTTGCCAAACATATAACATGCTAGAAACATAATAATCACTGCAATAATGATCCAGTCATAGAGGTTAGTTCACCCAAAAATGAAAATTTACTCTCCCTCATGTTGTTCAACCCCGTAAGACCTTTCTTCATCTTCGGGACACGAATTAAGATATTTTTGATGAAATCTGAGAGCTGGATCACTGCTCCATAGGCTTCTAAGGGATTGAAACTTGCCGGCCCCAAAAAGTTATTAAAGACATCGTTAAAATAGTCCAAGTGACTACAGTGGCTCAATCTTTAGTTTATCAAGTGACGAGAATACTTTTTGTGCGCAAAAACAAACAAAAATAATGACTTTTAAATCAACTATTCATTTCCTTCTCTGTGGGCCTCGAGTCAGTTCACTAGTGTAACAGCGCAGCGCTTCTGTGTTGTACGTCACACGTAGGCTCACTATTGGCCGACGCTGGTCATGTGTGTGATGCTTGTGACGTACAACACAGACGCACTACGCTCACTTGGACTATTTTAACAATGTCTTTAATAACTTTTCAGGGCCGGCAGGGGCGGATCTAGAAAAACATTTTAGTTTAGAAATATATATACATAGAAATTTAGTATTACATGATATGTGAAAAACTGCAAGGTTAAAAGCATATACTTTGCATTGTTGTAGTATCAACAGGTATTAGGACATTTAGCATTTACATTACTGTTAATCAGTTATCACTTGATTACACATTGTATTACCCTGTTATGATATATAGTGACCCATACAATGTGCCAAACATAATGTGCCACATGAAGAGACAGTGCAGCATATGACAGTAGCAACAGCTGAGAAGATTTGGGTCTGTGGTGACCAGGTCCACCTCACACACACTTCCTCTCCCATTCTCTCTCTTTACTACCACACACACACACACACACACACACACACACACACACACACGCGTTTGTATGACTGTCTGTATGTGGGTTCAGTTTATTCACACCCATTCCAATCTAATCAAACATATATCTTTTAGCCTGAAATTTTTGTTGTAACATTTTCCAAGCACAGAGTCGTGTTAAATGTCCAATACATTTATTCAATCAATATGAATCAAGTATGTTTTACAATAAAATCTTTACCCTGATCTGATTTTTTATTACAGTAAAATCAATCTATCCTTGTGGAAAGGTTGCTTGGTAGCTAAAAGTAGGTCTATCAAGTCTTATATTTCTGTAATTCACACAGATCAAATACAAATATACTGACTGAATAGATTGCTAGTTTATTTTGAGTAGCCAACTAAGTTAGCAGTTCTCTTGTCAGTTTGCTGATAATCCGGTGTCTGAAGTAAAATGCTCAAAACATCTCCTGAGAAAAATCACATGGTCAACTTAGTCTTGGTTATTTAATTTAATCTTATTTTCCTTACATTGTCATTCAAGGCCAGGGCACTTTTTGTATATTTCTGGAACTTTTGCACGATTCCACATCCCGCGCAACGGATCTCCCCGGAACATTCATTACATATTGCTGCGTCCATTTATCCGTGTCACCTAGATGCGCATGCGCGAGCGGTGAGCGATCATGGTCGACTGACAACGAGATTAAGCCCCGGCCCAATTTAACCACAGGGAATAAGTAACCATACAATGTCATCTCACGTAATAGGAGATAGAAGTATGATAGAAATAAGGGGCATTATCACAGGAAAGACATTAAGGTAAGACACAGGTGATGAGTGGCAGATGTGTGAGAGGGGAAGCAAACAGTTTTCAAAACAAATCAGTCTCTTGCCGCTCTGACGTCATCTCGTGCTGCATTCACTGCAGTCGGACATTGGAGATTCGCGCTCGTAAATTGTCAAATTGGCCACAACTTTTAATTTGTTGCTGCCAACTGGGGTGGCAGCAGGGGTGCCAGCAGCACCCTATGCCACCCCGGTAGATCCGCCCCTGAGGGCCTGCAAGTTTCAATCCCTGAAGAAGCCTATGGAGGAGTGATCCAGCTCTCAGATTGAACCAAAAATATCTTAATTTGTGTTCCGAAGATGAACGAAGGTCTTACGGGGTTGGAACAACATGAGGGAGAGTAAATACTGACAGAATTTACATTTTTGGGTAACTATCCCTTTAAGCATTTGCCTGTTTATATCCAAAAAGCCACTTTTTTTGGCCAGGCAGTGTATATATATATAATTATATTCGTCCACCAACATAAGGCAGCATAATGTTGATGCTTTTGTGTGATCTTATGATGCTTTAAAATACTATAGTAGGCAGCTCACTGCATTCAGAGATACTGCTTCAGAACAGAGCTTTGCTATGGGGTGAATTCAGTCCCTGTGTGCTTACAGGAGTTTGAAGATGATGCACTTTTCCTGAAACTCATCTAGTGAACGGGTGAACTGACAGGACGCCCCGAAGAAAGGAGCACATCAATTTAGGTTAGTCAGACAGCTTTGTCTGGTTATCCCACAGGCTGTGTGGGAGACGTTTGTGTGAGTGTTTATGTGGTTTACACCTCACCACATTCACCATTTCCTGTTACCATGTTTTCTCCAGAGCCATGCTGTCAATCCAGCTCTAACCTGGCGTTCCAGCATCCGCTGACCTCCGTTCATTGCCAAGGACGTGAAAACCTAATAAAGTATGAGACATGGGACCAATTTTCCTCTCCACCTTTGGTAACAGGTGAGTTTTCCTTCTGCTTAAGTCTGTGAAACACACAGTGAGCTCTACAGAAACTACAGCAGGGAAATGAAGTATTCTGGTGCGCTTTTTAAAAGATTCCCCAAGGCAACACATGCATGAGATCTCATTAATGGATTTACACTTCATTAAGAGTTTGACCAAAATATATTTTTTTATAAAGTAGCCACTATTAAAAATCATTTTGGTGTATCAATCTGTGGTGATAGACATGTTTTTTGTTTTTTTCTCTGAAATATGGTGGTATTAAATATGTTTTAATATTTATAGAATGTAGGAGGTATCTAAAAATGACATGAAATTTAAATTTAATCTCAGAAGAGAGATCTCCTGAACTTATTGTGCATGATTCACCAGTGCACATTTTTTTTTATAGAGGAAAAAAAGGTTTCATTATCTTTTATCAAAATGTAATAACTTTCTCTGCCTTTGAAATTATTTTTTCCCTTTCTGCAGACCCAATCAATACAGCCTTTAAGTCCTCCAATGTTCCTCCTTAGGAGTTTGCAAATTGTAATTATGACATGCTTTCAAGTAATTTTCATTGTAATAAAACAGTGTTGTACAAAACTTTTCCTATTTTCCCATCAAAGACAGAAAGGAAGCTAGTTATTTTAGTCGATAAAGTTTTAAATATGTATATTTTTTATTACACGAACGCATCGCTTTGCTTCAGAAGGGCTTTATTAACCCTCAGAGACGCGTGGAGCACTTTTATCATGGATGGATGCACTTTGATGGACTTCAAAAAATATACAGCCATTGCCTGCCATTATAAAGCTTGGAAGAGCCAGGACATTTTTTAATGTAACTCCGATTGTATTCGTCTGAAAGAAGAATGTCATATACACCTAGGATGACTTGAGAGGGAGTAAATCATGGGCTAATTTTCACTTTTGGGTGAACTTTCCATTTAAGCCTCGTGCACACCAGGACGATTATCACGTGCGCTTATCGCTGATGTTTAACGCCTCGTGACTAAACAAAGGGCGCCAATGTGAGTATGCACACTGACGGTCAAAACAACCAGGCTTAAAAGCATAATAATAATAAAAAAAGCCTCTGGTTCATTTTTTTTTTTGGTTTGACCTGCCGTGTTAAAAACTGGCCGACCAATGAGATTGGCGCTTTTGTTCACATGCCCGGAGCTGCTGAAGTTACAGTACTTACCGAGCACACATTGATAGAAGAAGAGGAAGTAAGTAGACGAAGAAGAAGATGCAATGAGACAAGAACACAAAGAACTTGACAAACGCTTCAGCAACTACAAAAATCTCGATAAGAGGGAGTTATGGAGAGGAATTGCAGATCAAATAGGATTTGATTAATAAGCGCAATAAGCTCCATCTACTGTCAGGGAGTGAATTTGCACATTCACTCGGTGCATCACCAGTGAAAATCGCTTGGGTATGAACACAAAGACGCATCGAAAAATGTCTCGAAAAACGCTGGCGATAAGCCGCACGATAATCGTCCCGGTGTGCACGAGGCTTTAGGGTGTGGTTGGATATTCTAGCTCCACCCATTAGGCCCAAATTACATTCCCTCCTCCTCGCTGGACGTAATGGTGCGTTCTATTATTTATCCGTGTCGGAGTTCCGACTAGGAAGACAGACGTTGCCTAGCAACACGCACCAACACGCCCCCTTTCCTCGGATTTCCCAGCTCGGAAGTCGGACAACCGCGAGGACACCGAGCAAGAATTCTGATACGGAATCCAAGATGGCTGCGCCCTGTGTGACTTGTATGAATTGTTTTCATTGTTTTTGGACCGCTTTGGTTGTTTAAATGACGATTTTAATCACTCGTATTACTGCAATACCTCACTGTGTCCGTATCACTGCCTGTGGGTATGGGAATCGTCTTGTTGTGAGTGCAATATTGAATGAAGCCTTGTTTCAAACGGGTGTTACTAACGTGGCTAGCGTTGCTAACAGAAGATAAACTAAAACATGAAATAAAGTGAAAATTCAAATGGCTGCATTTTGATAAGCTCCTGGTACTCGGCCAGTGCTACCATAGCAACAGCTTTCTGGGTGGCATCCATGTTTTTTCTCAGACTCGGACGCCCAAAACATACCAGAACGCTTGAAGTGTGGACTTCATATCCGAGGGCCGAGTCGGTTCGTTGACAATAATAGAACGCAGGGTAAGCTCCACCCATTTGCTCTGCAGTGAGCAGCCTCTCATTAAAGGGGCAGGGGCTCAAGCCTCCCTCTTGATGGCAGTGAAAATTTACATAGATGGGGAAAAATTTTATCAACCAATGATATCGCAGATTTTTCCATCCCAGTCAAAACTGATTTTATAAAGTCAAGTACTACCCATGATTATTTTTATGCTGAATATCCTCTGAAATACTGTCGAATGTCATTCCAATGTTGTCTTGACCGTAAAATCCGGTGAATTGCAGTGTTTGGAGTCAGTGGTGCACAGCAGTGGATTCCCTATGTGTCCGGTGGCCATCTGAGGGGCATTAGTGCTGTGTGCTGCGCTCGACTTGATCTTTCCAGAGACCAGCAGCATAAACCTGCCTGTTGAGCTCTACAGCACAATGGCCTTTTATCTGTTAAGCTTCAGATTTGTCCTAAAAGAAAATAACAGCTGCCTTTTTGATATTGTTCATTTGAAATCATGCCTGATTCTCCGGCTCAGATTCTGCTGGTTTAACAATAAAGCTACTTTGAAACTGGCATGCCAAACTATAAGTTACTAATAATTTGAAAGTGGTTCGACTACTGTCAAGCTATACCCTTTTGAAAAAATATAATACTCTACAAGCTACTGAAGCCATTTATCAAAAAAAAAAAAAAAAAAAAAAAGAAAGAAAGAAAACACCATTTATCTCAATTTTGTTATAGTTGTTATAAATATTATAATATTATTGTGTAAAACGCCACAAAAAAGAGGATAAAGTGTTACATAGTCACTTGTGTAAGGACTCCAATTGTTTTTTGAATGGTTTTAACTATTCAAATGAACAGATTAGTGTTATTTTAGTATATCATTTATATACTATTATAGTTTTTGTTAATGTTTTGAATTACATTTTATTTTTTATATTTTCTGGTTTCATTTTAATAGATTTTTAATTAAAACGACTTATTTGTAGTTTTTAGTGTTTTATTTTTAAGTTATTGAGACAAAATAGTATAGAAGAATTTTAACTTAATATTTGCCTTTTATTGGTTATGCCATAACATGAAAACAATTATCAGATTATTGGTATAAGCTAAAGGTTTAATAACAGTACATGCATATATCTGTTCACTCAGCTATAAAACCATGTGCAAAAAAAAAAAAAAAAAGAAAAAGTGATGACTTTTGGCATGGTGTTATTTTAGTTATATATATAGTTTTAATTTTGTGCTTTTTCATTTTTTTCATTTGTATTTGGCATCAATTTATTTTCATGTAATTTTTTGTCAGTACTTTAACTTAGCTAATTTTAGTTTGTTGACAATGCAGCATTCTTTTAATCTAATATTTATTAAACAATTATAATACTTAATTTTATTTAATCTTTATTTCAGTTACCAGTTTTTAAAAAACAGATTTAGTTTTTCACCGTCTGTAAAAATGTGTTGTTGTTGTACACTGTAAAAAACTAATAATTATTGGATTATTGAAGTATGTTTTACAAGAAAATACAATTTCAGTCTTTCTACTTTAAATTTTCATGTTTAATTCAATGTGTTTCTTGCCATTTCTTTTTAATAATGAAACTTCTGAGTGAAAATTGTTTCTACACCCATTTTTTTCAGTATAGTTACATTAGTTTCACTAATTCTGACCACCTTTGTCTGTTTTATTCCTGCGGGGTTTGAAATTATCAAAAGAAATCACACGGTTTTAAAGTCTATGCAGTCAAAGCGCTCAGCTATCAGACGTTTTAATGTGGTTGCTGTGGCTAATGGCACTAGTGTCTAATCTCCTCTCTATTTATAAATGAGTTTGAAGATATGGCTTGACTTCAGTGAGTATTTTGTTATCTAAACCACAGGGGTGGGTCAGATGTCAAGAGGAATTTTATATTGCTCTTCTTCAGACTGTCTCAAATGTGATTTAAATGATAAAACACGTGAATTTACAAAGCTAAATACAATATAAGCTTTCTGGGTAATTAAAAAAAACAGTAAAATTGATTCTGGCTTTAATTAGGGCCAGAGTGTCTCAGGAGAATCTTTGCACTGAAGTACCGAAGTACCTGTTCTGTGGAAGGCTCTGATTGGCTGAGGGCAGGTGTGCCGCTCTGTGATTGGCTGGAGTGAGTCTTTGATCAAGCATCTGCTCTGCTCTGGTTAATCAGAAGCATGTGAATTCCCAGAGCTCATTATCTTAAGAGGTGCACCAGCAGTTCGTGCTCGCGCTGCCACATCACTCAAAGTGTCGTACTGTCACGTATAGATTTGATAATAACAACAATTTTATCTTAGCTGAATGATAACTAACAGCAGACGGCAATTGTGTGAAAACCAGTGGTGCCTTTACTTGTACATGGAGTACAGTGAGCACTTTGGAAACTTAAGCAATTAGAAGTAATTGCAATCCTTTGGTAACAACATTTCTCGACTGTGGGATGGATTTAAAGTTGAAATCTCAGTGAGTTATAGCTTCTAAAGTTTGAGATTTTGTTTAATACTTTTATTCAGCAGGGACACATGAAATGAATGAAAAGTGGCACTAGACATTTCTAATGTTACAAAAGATTTAGATAAAAAAAAAATGCTGTTCTTTTGAAGTTTCTACTCATAAAAAAAACCCTGAAAACAAAGATATATCAAGGTTTCCACAAAAATATGAAGCCGCTATTTTCAACAATTATAATAATAAGAAGAAATGTTTCTTGAGCAGCAAATCAGCATATTAGAATGATTTCTGAGGGATCATGTGACACTAAAGATTGGAATAAAATTCAGTTTTGCATCACAGGAATAAATTACATTTTAAAAGATATTCAAATAGAAAACAGTAATTTCAAATTGTAATAATATTTCACAGTATAATTGTTTTTACTGTATTTTTTATGAAATAAATCCAACCGTGGTGAGCAGAAGAGACTTATTTCAACAACATCAACAAATCTTACCAACCATAAACTTTTAAACAGTTTGTATGATGCATATTATTATCTTTGGAGCTCATACTTGGTTTTTATGTTGTTGGTAAAGTTTTTCTCTGAAGAAAATCAATGAATTTAATTACTTTAAAGAGGCCATGCATTAGTACTATTTTATTTCTTGTAATCACAATCAGTATAAAAAAAATACTGTGATCTTGACGTAATTTTCTCGTGAAAAAAAGTATTTTACTGTAGGCTATATATTATGTAGAGAAACGCCTGAGACACTAAACTTTAAAGTCGAGGGATTTTTGGCAGTTTTTTTTAAGCCAAAACCTTGAGAAAACAACTGTATTGAACTTTTATTCAAATACTTTTTGAAATTCAATATTCATTGTTTAATCAGTAACATTATTGTTTTGTTAGCACACAGGTCAATATAAGGTCAAAATGCTGCAGATCTGACCATGGATTTGATTCCTGCGCGCCTGTCAAACACCGTACTCAAATGTTATAGTCTGGGTAGATGGATATATAGATGGCTGTGAGGCAGAGATGAGGAAGAATTTCAGTCTTGGACTCCATCAACAATACAGAGGCAGAGCGAAGAAAATCTGCATAAACAACCGAGCGAAGCCTCCAGCCGTCAGAACTCAATGGCCGGCGCTGAGAGGAGGAAATGGACGTCTCTGGATTGTGTCTCTTCTCGCCGTCTGTCTCTGTAACGGGATTAAAAGGCCAGATCTGAGCTCTGCCGTGTGGTTCTGCTCGAATAAACACCAGATCTGCAGGACAACCGGCTTCAGATCCAGAGTTTTGATTAGCCAGACGTGTGTGAATAGATTTTTGATGTGAAATTTTAAGTATTAATCAGCAGTTTTCTTTTTTTCAGCCATGAAAACCCACGCCTGCTAGAACAGCACATCTGCCCTTAATAACTGGAAATCCTTTTCTGTCGCCTGAGTCATGGATGCTGGATTTTTGGGATCCTCTGAAAAAAGGCCAATGAGTGTGAGTTTGTGTGTGAGATTTTGGTACGTGAGCACAGTGTGTGACTCTCTTCTGAAGCTCTAGAGGTGGCTCGTGATTATATTCACACTTAAAAAAATAAAGCTTCTTGGTCACACTTTATATTTGGTGTCCTTAACTAATATGTACTTACATAAAAAAATAAGTACAATGTTATTGTGTTGATGTTGTATTGCAAACACTTTTGCTGCTACTGAAGTGGGATAAGGGTAAGGGAAGGGTAAACTGCAATTATTGATGTAATTACAGAGATTAATTATAGCTGTAATTACATGCAGGTATTTTCGAAAATATAAGTACATTGTAAAAACATGTATGTATAATAAGTGCATTGTATCAAAAGATTGATTTCAATGTTAGAACATAGGCTATAGTAGTTAAAGACTCCTAATATAAAGTGGGATCAGGTTCTTTATTGGCCTGGATGCAGAACCTTTAACATTAATGGAATCTTTCCGTTCCACAAAAGGTCCTTTATAATGGAAAATGGTTCTTTAGATTATTAAAATGTCCCAAAAAATTATTTTTAAGAGTGTTGGGTGTTTTTCTCAGGTTTCATCTAATTTGGATACTTCTTAAAAAGGATCTTTTTATCTATTTATGGCCTTTCGTCCACACTCAGATGGTGATTTTGTCCTGCAAAAAACATTTTGAAGACTCTCCCAGGTGGATACATTTGAAAACTGTATTTTCGCATTGTAGTGTAAACTGTAAAAATGATTATGTATGTTTAGTAATAATTTACCCATAGATATCTATGGTTATACAGGTATGTGTTATCTGCTATTCCCTTTCACAGTGTTACCTAAGATAAATGTAACTTTGTGCAATATTCATATTACTTTCCTGTAAAGATGACAGAAAATTTACTAGCAATTGCTGTCCTGCAGCAAAACACGCTAGGTGACGCCACCAGTAAGTATTGGGATATTTTACTAATAAAATGATTGTGACAGAAGAATAGCTTGAGAATAGTGTTTGTATAGTATGGCGTCTGCGATACCTAGGTTGTGGGTTCAATTCTCAGGGAATGCATGAACTAATTACAATGTCCATCTTGAATGCAATGTAAGTCGCTTTGGATTAAAGCGTCTGCCAAATGATTAAAGTGCCTCATTATGCTATTTTAAAGGTTTCTAACTTTGTTTTTGAGTCTTCTACAATAGATGTACATGCATCCGAGGTCAAAAAACACATTTTCTCATAATATACATTGCACATCACCTCATTTCTCAAAGAGTCTGAAAACGGTTCGTTTGAAGATCCGGTCTCTCTAAACCCCTCTTTTCCAAGAGCCTGCTCTGATTGGTCAGACGGAGTGTCATAAACGAAACGCCAATCTGACTTTCAGCTCCGAAAGCTTCCTCAGTGCTTGATACACATTGATACGAACAATGGCGTCGGTTTTTCTGTATTGAGTTCTTTTTCGCAGCTTATTGCACTTAAACAGTCAAACAAACACACAAATGTCAAAATGCTGGTCTTGGCGAGTTTTCATGTAAACATAGTCAGTTAGGTTTTAAGTGAAGGGAAACAGTTGAGAAAGAAAACGCATGTGTAACAGTATTATGGATCAGTGCGTCAGGTCTTAAAGTGACAGCAGCCTAATATACCTGCTGCAAATTTATGAGATAACATTAAATATGGCAGTTTTTCCCCATGGTATAGATGTCAAAATTGTGGCCAATGAAATGAGTGGCTAGTAACTTTGGAAAACCACTAGCAACAGTGAAAAAGTTCATGTCAAGCCCTGTTACCCAGTACTTTCTCAGGTAAGAACGGTGTAAGTGTACTGTAAAATAAAGTCTTATCCTTTTGAAGTGCATGCAAAGTGTATTCGCAGCGCTGAAAGCAGCGTCTGTTGCACTTTATTTTACAGTACGAGTACTTACAGTGTACTTACCTAAGAAAGTACTAGGTAACTTCATGGGTTAAGGTTAGGTTCAGGGTTAGTACCTAGTTATTACCCAGTAATTACTTTAATAAGTATATAGTATGTACATGGGGAACAGGACTGTAAAATAAAGTGCTACCGCAGCATCTTCCCAGCTGGCTAGTGTTCATTCACAAGCAGTTTCTCCTGAAAGTTCACTTCGTTTGTTCTGCATCTGTTTCTGACGAAAGGACTAGAGCGTCTTCAACATGATTACTGAGACATTTAAGTTAAAAAAACAACAACACCTTTGTCTATTTCTGCCACTGAAAATCTTGGCCACAGGATCCTCGCTGGCAAATGTCATGTTGTGTTATTGTTTACTGGGACTCATCAACGGGATTCATTTGCCAGTTCGGCCCCAAAGCAAACTGAAAACCCAGTCCAATTAAACACAAGCGTGATCTGAGGCCTCCAGATCAATCTCTGTGATTTTCCTCTGTGTGCTTTTGGTTTCAGCTATCCAGGCAGAGGACTGAAAATCTAATTGGTCAATATACATGAGACCGCACATTCTATTAAACAGTTTTTAAATATTCAACATTATGACTTTTTAAATATAATGTTGAATAAGTAAATAGCTCATTTTATACTAAGGAATTGGAAAAATTATGTATTTAATAACCGTATCAGTGTGTTGATGAGGATATACACATTCAGTATTATTTTTATTATTCAAGTTTCATATATATCATGTATTTGTAATAAAATGTTATAGTTTTTATGTTAATAGTTTTCAATGTTTTTGAAAGAAGTCTTTTTTGCACACAAAAGATGAATTTATTTGATCAAAAATACAGTAAAAACAGTAAAATTGTGAAATATTTGTTCTATATGAATATATTTTTAAATGTAATTTATTCCTGTGATCAAAGCTGAATTTTCAGCATCATTACTCCAGTCTTCAGTGTCACATGATCCTTCAAAAATCATTCTAATATGATTTGATGCTTTTTTTTTAATTATATTTAGTAAAGGTATCTGTGTGATGATGATATCAGTGTTACTGGCCTTTAAAGTACTTGGTGAAAAGATTGCATTAAACAAAATACTATATAAAATTTATAATTCATTTATGTTGATTCAACATTAATTTGGGGATTCTGTAGTCTAATCTTTTTTCAGTTTTTTAGGTGTTATATATTTGTAAAATCTATTTGATATTTAATATATTTATTATAGTATCTATTTAATATAGTATTGATAGATGTATTTTTAATTATATATTCATTAAGTCAATGTAGAAATGTATATTTGTTTGGTATGATCCTGAGGTCAGTACCTCTGCATTAGCACAGACATAATCAAGATTAATGGGTGACCTATTATCCTAATGATATGACATCACGGGGTCAGAGGTCATGCTGTGATCGAAAATGAGGTGTTCTATCACCATTAAGCGTTCATGCGAGTCTGCAATTGTTAGAGGTTGAAAAGCTGAACAAATAGCTTTTATTTATTTTTATTTTTTTGCCTACTGTAACTGTACTACTGTTTCTGTATACTTTTGTTTATGCCTACCTCTTAAAATTGACTTTTATTATTGTTTCTCTTAATTATACGTCTGCTTCTGGGATTCTTTATAAAAGTGCTGGCGGAATGAGTTTTTTTTGACACACATATGCTAATGTGACAGTCCAGTGCTTCAGAATCTCTGTTTCCTTCTATTTCAGCAAATTATTCATGTGTGATATAAATACACATCTACACAGATGGATGTCGACTCTTCCCGAGTGCCTTAGCAACTGGTTTCTCACAATACAAATTTCTCACAGCTTCTCGCCCACCACCAAAACTCTCGCCACCGCAGAGAGCAGAAACTTCACCACAGCGATGTTTGTTCAGCTAAATTTGATGTCACTCAGATGGCACTAATACAAAAGATCTTGACTGATATTCATCCGTGCTGCAGCTAGAAAAAAATCACCATAAAATCTTTTAACAGAACATATAATTTATCATCCGATCTGAGAAAATAACTAATATGAAATATCCTGAGACTAAACGGAACAATAAACAGTTTTTGGGATGAAATATTAAGGATTGCAGAGGTGTTCCCTTTCGTAGTCACTCCGAGTTACGTCGGATGACGGAGAATGGGGGTTTCGCCTAGAAAGCCTATCGACTTCGAGTATTACAAAACGAGCCTATGGCAATGAAATGCCATGGGTCTGCGGAATTTGCATAGCGTATCTCCGCCCCACCGCGTGGGTATAAAAGGAGAGACGCCGGCAAAGGCAGATCATGTTTTCGCTTCGGAGCCAAGAGTATCTCTTCACTCCACAGCTATTTCTGACTCCGCTCTACGAGACGAGCCACTCTCCGGTGTTGGTGTGACGGCGATCTGCAGCGAATTCACATTGCCTGCTGGTCTGTGCAGTGATCTGCCAGTGAGTGTGTTTCTCCCTGCTCGCTTCAACATCGCGGAGTTTCTCTCCTTTCACAAAAAGAGCTCGCACGCGGCACGTCTTTTTAAAGACGGCTCGCCCGTGCATTTAAAAAAAAAAAAAAAAAAACAGAATGGTTGCGGCAGCTTGGTATCGGACTCTGATGGGCACGAGCGTTGTCTGGTATGTTTGGGCTTGATCATACTAGAGCAGCGCTCGTGGATGACTCATGTTCTCTCTGTGGGAACATGACCATCGCGTCATTAAGGTCGAGACTCGGTGAACTCGCAAGAGTGAGAGTCCCCTCATCCACCACCCGATCTTCGGCTGGTGGCCAGGGTGACCGGAGGGTGTTGGTCTGGAACAAGGCGCCGACTCCGTGTCCACGCCCCAGCCCCCCCTCCTCAATGACGGTGCCCGCTAGTGAACCGGTGATTCCCACGGGTCTACCTTCTGGTGGCCCGTGTGTTTCATTTGAAGCTACAGAGGATGATACTATGTTTGTAGCAGCTTCACTAGGTGGGTTTGATTCTCTGGAAATGACCACTCGTCACAGCCGCCACCTCCTGGTGTGCATACGGCTGTGCTTGAGTCCGATCCAGAGATGACGGCCATGCTTTCCTGGGACGATTGGTTTTGGGTAAGGCCGCCGACACGTCCACGGCAAACCCCAATACCTTCCCTCCCGGACGTGCATGATGAGATCTCGAAGTCCTAGAAGACCCCCTGGTCTTCTCGGGACCGCTCGCTGATCTCATCCGCCTTTCCTCCCCTCGATGGGGCTGCTGCCATGGGTACACTGGGGTTCCCCCGGCTGAACGCTCTGTTGCGATGCTATATGTCCTCAGAGTGCTTCTTCTCGGCGCAATCCTAAGCACCCGTCCGTGGCCTGTAGTTTTTCGTCTACACTTGTGGCGAGATCCTATAGCGCCACTGGCAGCCGCCTCCCTGCTGCCATGGTCATTCTGCTGGTCTACCTGACCCAGATGCTCATGGTCCTGCACGAGGGCGGGACTGACCCAGGCCTCTTCACTGAGCTGCGTGCCGCCACTGACCTCGCTCCCCGAGCGACGAAAGTGGCCGTACGCTCCCTGGGTCAGGTGATGCTCACCATTCTGTGGCTGAACCTGTCTGATGTGCTGGATGTCGCGCGGCCGACATTCTGTCCGACATTCCCATATCTCAGGTCTGCCTCTTCGGCGGTGCGGTTGAGGACTTTGCCCAACAGCTCTCAACCGCCCATGTGCAGACTGACGTTGATTCTGTCCCGACGGCCCTGCCGTCCGCTCAGATCCCTCGGTCTGCCCACCGCCGAAGGCGCCCTCCCGCGGCTCCCTCCCCGCCCGTTAATGGGCCGGCTCTGGAAGCCGCGGGCGGACGCCACAGCCCTCTCCAGCCCCGCCCCCCGCTACATGCCAGGTTAAGCGGCGCTCTTGAGACGGGCTCCTCAGAGATGGGACTCGGTTCTTTCCAGGAGTGGGTAGCAGGACCACTCCTTTCCCCGGTGGAGGGCCGGGGGAGAATCTTTTGTTCTCTAGAAGGAACCGATACTCCCATCACTGAGCACACAGACTCGGGTCACAGTACGCGACGCCTCCGTGCCTCGCTGCTCTCATCCCCCTCTGTCACAGAGTTCTCGGACCGCAGTGTGCGCCGCCCCCGGGCCTCGCCACTCCCGTCCCCCTCTGTTCCAGAGGGCGCAGACGACAGTGCGTGCCGTCTTCGGACCACACCGCTCTCGTCCCCCTCTGTCGCCAGCCCCCTGGCAGAGCAGACCCCCGTGGAACGCTGGTCCTTCCCTGGTCTCCTCTGTCAGGGCGCGGAGTCTGACCACGCCCCCGCACCGGGCCGCTATGCCACCCTCGCCTGGGCTGGTCACTCCGCCTCGCTGCCCCTCCGGGGGGACGTCTGACGTTCGCATGACCCCGCTGGTTCAGTTTCTGGCAGCTTGATTAGAGCTCCCCAACCTGTCCCGCTGGGTCGCCCGAACGATCAGGCGCGGCTATGCGATTCAGTTCGCTCGGTCTCCTCCCAGCTTCAGGGGAGTCCGCTTCACTATGGTCGGTGGCAATGCCCCCATCATGCGAGCGGAGGTTGCCATCCTGCTGGCGACGGGTGCAATCGAGACTGTCCCTCCAGCCGAGATGAGGTCGGGGTTTTACAGCCCGTACTTCATCGTCCCCAAGAAAACCGGTGGGTTACGCCGATCCTGGACCTGCGTGTCCTGAGCCGCTCCCTTCTCAGGCTGCCGTTCAGGATGCTCACGGCTCACAGGATTGGTTTGCAGCGTTAGACCTGAAGGACGCCTACTTTCATGTCTCCTTTTTACCTCGACACAGACCGTTTCTCCGGTTTGCTTTCGAGGGGCAGGCATATCAGTACGCGGTTCTCCCATTCGGGTTGGCTCTGTCTCCTCGCGTCTTTACTAAGGTCGTCGAGGCAGCCCTTGTTCCCCTACGCGAACACGGGGTTCGCATCCTGAATTATCTCGACGACTGGCTGATTCTAGCCCACTCTTGAGCTCAGGTTTGCGAACACAGAGACCTTGTGCTCCGGAACCTAGCCCGTCTGGGCCTTCGGGTCAACTGGGAGAAGAGCAAACTCAGCCCCGTGCAGAGGATCTCTTTTCTCGGTATGGAGATCGACTCGGTCGCCATGTCCGCGCAGCTTACGAGCGAGCGCGCACACTCACTGCTGACTTGTCTTCGTCAGTTCGAGGGCAAGAGTGCGGTCCCACTGAAATTATTTCAGAGGCTCCTGGGGCATATGGCATCTGCAGCCGCGGTAACGCCGCTCGGATTGCTTCATATGAGACCGCTTCAGCTGTGGCTTCGCGATCGAGTCCCGAGGTGGGCATGGCATCACGGCACGCTCCGAGTCCCAGTGACTCCGACCTGCCGTCAGTTCTTCACCCCGTGGAGGAACCTCAGTTTTCTACGGGCCGGAGTTCCCCTAGAACGAGTTTCCAGGCATGTTGTCGTCTCCACAGATGCCTCTTCCACGGGCTGGGGTGCCATGTGCAACGGACATGCTGCCGCGGGCTCCTGGACAGGACCCCAGCGTCTTCTGCATGTCAATTGCCTCGAGTTGCTGGCAGTACGCCTTGCCCTGCACCGTTTCCACACGTTGCTCAAGGGTTAACACGTACTAGTCCGTTCAGACAATACCGCAACAGTAGCGTACATCAACCGCCAAGGTGGTCTACGCTCCCGCCGTATGTCGCAACTCGCTCGCCACCTCCTCTTATGGAGTCAGAAGCACCTGAGGTCCCTTCGTGCTATCTACATTCCGGGCGATCGGAACCTTGCAGCCGACAAGCTGTCTCGGTTCCGTCCTATCTCCGGCGAATGGCGACTCCATCCCCAGTCGGTCCAGCTGATTTGGGACCAGTTCGGGGACGCACAGAAAGACCTGTTTGCCTCCCACGACTCATCCCATTGCGCCCTGTATTACTCCCTGTCCGAGGGCACGCTCGGCACGGATGCACTGGCGCATAGCTGGCCGCGGGGCCTACTCAAATATGCGTTTCCCCCAGTGAGCCTTCTCGCACGGACACTGTGCAAGATCAAGGAGGACGAGGAGCAGTTCACTTTGGTTGCGCCGTACTGGCCCACCAGGACCTGGTTCTCCGAACTAGTACTCCTCGCGACAGCACCTCCTTGGCCAATTCCTCTGAGAGAGGACCTCCTCTCTCAGAGACGGGGCACCCTTTGGCACCCTCGTCCCGATCTCTGGAGGCTCCACGTGTGGCTCCTGGACGGGACGAGGCAGGTTTAAGCACCCTGCCACCTGCGGTGGCGGCTACCATCACTTCCGCTAGAGCTTCGTCCACGAGACATCTCTATGCGTTGAAGTGGAACCTCTTCGTCAACTGGTGCTCTTCTCGCCGAGAAGACCCCAGGAGATGCTTGATCAGTGTCGTGCTTTCCTTCCTGCAAGACGGGCTGGAGCGAAGGCTGTCTCCCTCCACCCTGAAGGTGTATGTGGCCGCTATCGCTGCATATCACGAAGCAGTTGATGGTAAGTCTCTGGGAAGGCACGACCTGATCATCAGGTTCCTGAGAGGAGCGAGGAGACTGAATCCTCCTCGCCCTCCTCTCGTTCCCTCTTGGGACCTCTCAGTGGTGTTAAATGCCCTGCAGAGGGCTCCCTTTGAGCCTCTGCAATCAGTGGAGCTTAAGTTCCTGTCTTTGAAGACAGCGCTCCTGGTTGCACTGGCCTCCATTAAGAGGGTAGGGGACCTGCACGCATTCTCCGTTGACGAAGCGTGCCTGGAATTCGGGCCGGCTTACTCTCACGTGATCCTGAGACCCCGGCCTGGATATGTGCCCAAGGTTCCTACTACTCCCTTCCGGGACCAGGTGGTGAACCTGCAAGCGCTGCCCCTGGAGGAGGCAGACCCAGCCTTGGCACTGCTCTGTCCAGTACGCACTCTCCGCGCTTACGTAGACAGGACGCGGTGTTTCAGGACCTCAGACCAGCTCTTTGTCTGTTATGGTGGGAGACTGAAGGGAAAGGTTCTCTCAAAGCAGAGGTTGTCTCACTGGTTAGTGGACGCCATTGCTTTGGCTTACCAACAGCAAGGCCGACCGTGCCCCCTTGGTGTGACAGCCCACTCCACCCGGAGTGTGGCTTCCTCTTGGGCTCTAGCGCATGGCGCCTCGCTGGCAGACATCTGTAGAGCTGCAGGCTGGGCGACACCTAACACATTCGACAGATTATATAATCTCCGAGTGGAGCCAGTGTCCTCTCATGTACTCGCTTCAACCAGCTAGTGTCGGACCCGCTCAGGTGTCTTCGCTTGCTCGCCATTCCACTCCACGGACTGGATACGTGCGATTATTCTCCTCAGGTGAGCCTTCCCTTCTGAAGCCCTGAGTTCCTCCAGCACTGTTGACGCTGGCGCCAGTGTCTATTGCCTGTGCGTCGGCTAGGTGCCTCCGTGTGCATGGTTCCTCCCCTGAGTAACCCCCACATGTGTATGTCCACTGTAAGCCTCTTTGAGCATGTGTCTTTCCCTCGGCAAGCCACCTTGCCACCCCTGGAGTTGAAAGTTGCCACCCCACGGGCTGGTTACTCCAGTGTTCCTCCATATGAAGCCTTCCGGCCATATGTGTATTTCTAAGTTCTCCCTACGGGTAGGCATGCTGCGGCATATCTCCTCTGAGATATGCTTCCCAGTGTACCTTGGTATTCCTGTGTTAAGTAGGACTCCTTCGTCCGTGCCAGTATCACGATAGGGGGATCAGACTTTCGCAGGGCACTGGAAGACAGCTGTGAAGGTGGCGTGATTATACGGGAACCCCCATTCTCCGTCATCCGACGTAACTCGGAGTGACTACGAAAGGGAACGTCTCGGTTACGTATGTAACCCTCGTTCCCTGAGTAGGGAACGGAGACGTTACGTCTCCCGGCCACTTCCGCTGTACCGCTGGGCAGACGCCTGAGTTCAGTCTCGGCTCCTCAGCGAAGACATGATCTGCCTTTGCCAGCGTCTCTCCTTTTATACCCACGCGGTGGGGCGGAGATGCGCTATGCAAATTGCGCAGACCCATGGCATTTCATTGCCATAGGCTCGTTTTGTAATACTCGAAGTCGATAGGCTTTCTAGGCGAAACCCCCATTCTCCGTCATCCGACGTAACGTCTCCGTTCCCTACTCAGGGAACGAGGGTTACATACGTAACCGAGACGTTTTCTGACTGAGGTTGAGTTTTGATTTTTGCACGTTCAAATCCAAATAATCAGACATAAATTCAACATTGGTGAATTTTTATTCTCTCTGAACACTGTTCTGTTGCTACAGATCTGACGTTGCGACATTGACAGATTTGTTGAGTGTATAGGAGAGTTCTGACAGCATTTTATAAAAGTCATTTTCAGGGACAGTTGGAGATTTGAGGCAACATGAGCGAGAATGACAGATGATATGACAAGAGGAGATCATATTTTGGAGATTTTGTTCAGATTTTGGAGTCTAGTACATTTTAAATGCAGCTTTCAAATTTAAATTTTTTTTGTGCATTCTTGTAATATATATATATTTTTTTTTCTTTTTTTTTCTTTTGTATGAAACTATTATTGTAGATACAAAAATGTGTCCAAAGTTGCATCTCAATTTGGTCCATTGATTGTGTCGTAGCCTAGCTTCCACATTAAATGCAACATTTAATTTTTTTATATTTTTTATATATAATCATTTTATTCATTTTATTTATTTAATTTATTTTATTATTATTATTATTTTATTTTAATTCTTTAATTTTATTTAAATGTATTATTTTATATAATTTTATTATTTTTTATTAATATTATTATTTTTTTTATATATATAATTTTATTTAAATTTTGTTTATTATTTTATGCAATGCAATTCAATGCGAGTTGCACTTGCTATTATTTTAGATACAAAAAGGTGTCCAAGATTACATGTCTAAAATTGTTCCACTGACTGTTGTCCCTTCCACAGAGTGTGTTTTTCTTATGTCCCTTAGAACAGCCAAAAAAAAAACTGGCAGGAAATGTTGCATCTCCATTGCAAGTGAAGCCCCTAGCTTGCAATGTATTGTGTCATAAAGGTCTAGTGTGGACTCACCCCATCATGTCTGATTCTACGTCATGGCGGATATTAATTCTGTAGCCATAAGAAGATTCACATCTTCCTTTACCTCTTAAAAGCGACTGATTCTCTTGTCTTGGCAGCTAATAAATTGCTTTTCATTGAACTGAGGGCCGTAGCACTGAAATGTTTGGTGGATGGTTTGCTCTAAATAAATTGCTCTTCGCTATCTGATCACGAACCATCGTGAGGAACTGATTGGTTTTGTAACAGAAGTGTTTGGAGAGGGAGAGAGAATGGACAGCAAACACTTGTTTTGATAGAGTCTGAAGGATAAAAAAAAAGCTGGTGTTGCTGTACCTGAAGTTCACATCAGAGAAGAGGGTGAAGGCCACGGCTCAACTGATTCTCTTTCCTTTCAGAAACAGCACTGAGATGAGAGAGTGAAGATCACAGCAGATCTCTGTCTTTCAACTGCCTCCTTTATTTAGTCAATAACTAAAACTAGCAGAATTCAAATTCTTTCTTTCTGAGAGTATGGATTTGGCATCTGGATTTGAGAGGAGTAGGCTATTACATTTACTTAAACCTGTTGTTATAGATTTACATGATCAACAAAAGTGTGCAAAATATGTATGATGAGATTCATAATTAAACATTTGCATCTGTTATTTGTGCATGCATCTATTAGGGGGACTTTGTAAACCTTGTGAACATGCAAAGAAAAAAACTCAATGTGTTTATAATAACTTTAATAATCCACCAAGAACTGCAGGGTGTTTCGTGTCAAAGTAAAAATGTTAATGATAAACAAAATGTAAGGAAATACAGTAAAATAATAGGGCAAAGCAAAGTTAATTGATTATATAAATCCGTTTTATATCAAGCACATAAACACTGTTCTGTTTTGATTAAGCAAAAACTGTGACACTGCTGCTCTCGTGTGGTGACTGTGAGTGAGTAGGCCTAAAATATAAACGATGATGTGAAACAAATATATTTCCTTCTCTTGATAGATAGAGATGGGTAGATAGATCAGAATTTCAAATTGGTTTGTGGCCATATTGATAACAACGAATTTACAATTTAAGCCAATTTAAATTTTTGCTCAGTTTGGGCCTCTGAATAAAAGGCGTTTCACGAGTTCACATTTACATCAATTAAACAGAGTAAAGATTATGCGTATTTGGCGTGCTGTCCAGGGGGAGGGCTCCGAGCTCGGAAATTTTTGCCCGAACCCAGAGTGCTCCCCCCTTGTTGTAAGAGTATTTAGGAGAAGAAGTGAGGAGATGGGGTGGTGGAGGGATGCTGTTAGACTGTCAAAGAACTGAGTTAAGTTTGCTGAATATATATCTCTTACCTCATTGATTGGGAGTGTGCTCCACTCGTGTCTAATTAGGCTTGATTACCTGAATGTGCTCCACATGTGTTTAATTATCTGAACATGCTCCTCCCGAACTTTGTTAGGAAACATCATTTCACGTGTTCACATTTACATCAATTAAACAGAGTAAAGATTATGCGTATTTGGCGTGCTGTCCAGGGGGAGGGCTCCGAGCTCGGAAATTTTTGCCCGAACCCAGAGTGCTCCCCCAAAAGCAAAAGAGCAAAGGACAGCCGCCAGACTAAAGACCCCCCCAAACGCAGAATTTGGCGGGCTGGGTCCGTTTGAATTTGCACTGTTCTTAACGAGAGCCTCTTACTGCGTCGAACGGGCGAGCCCTACTGGCCTATGGATAAGGAACAGCTTGATTTATGCCGCCTGACCAGGAGGGCCCGTGTTGCCTCTGGCGGGAGCAGCTCACTGCGCTGGGCGGACGGGCCCTACTGGTTGACAAGATTTGGGAATGCCCAACCAGGAGGGCCCATGTAGCTTCCGACGGGAGCAGCTCACAGCGTCGGGCTGATGGGCCCTACCGGCTGACGGTGGAGTGGCGCGTTTTTTGGAAGCCCGGACTGGAGATTTCTTGCTGTCCGCTGGGAAATCGATACCTGTTGGATGGGAAAGAGAAAACATAGATGCATGCAAAGTCCGCTGGGAGACCAATGCTCGCTAGACAGAAAAAGAGAAAACATAGATGCATGCAAAGTCCGCTGGGAGACCAATGCTCGCTGGACAGAAAAAGAGGAAACATAGATGCTTGCAATGTCCGCTGGGAGACCAATGCTCGCTGGACAGAATTATGCAATGTCCGCTGGGAGACCAATGCTCGCTGGACAGAATTATGCAATGTCCGCTGGGAGACCAATGCTCGCTGGACAGAATTATGTAATGTCCGCTGGGAGACCAATGCTCGCTGGACAGAAAAGAGGAAACATAGATGCTTGCAATGTCCGCTGGGAGACCAATGCTCGCTGGACAGGAAAAGGAGAAAACATAGATGCTTTGCAATGTCCGCTGGGAGACCAATGCTCGCTGGACAGAATTATGCAATGTCCGCTGGGAGAGTTTTGCTTTGTCAGTTGGGAATTTAGATCACTGGAAGAAGGAAGAACACCCAGGTGGACGACCCGGAGGGTTTTATTCGATGAGGGTTTGGTGGGCTTTTTTTTTTTATGTGGAACCGGTTGGTCCTGATGTAGCTTTGGAAAGCGTCTGAGGACCATCTTCCGAGAGCTTGTATCTGCTGCTGGGAGAGGCCTTTTTGGGCAGCTGAAGTTGCTGCTCCGATGCGGAAAGAGTGACTGGAGAAGTGTTTTGCTGTTAGACTGTCAAAGAACTGAGTTAAGTTTGCTGAATATATATCTCTTACCTCATTGATTGGGAGTGTGCTCCACTCGTGTCTAATTAGGCTTGATTACCTGAATGTGCTCCACATGTGTTTAATTATCTGAACATGCTCCTCCCGAACTTTGTTAGGAAACATCATTACATGGTTATTATCTTAAAGCTTCCGCTAGGAAAAATAGTCAGTTACAGCACTGCAACAATTACAATATTAGTTTATATTATTATTATTACTATTAATTAACTAAGCAATTAAAATAGATTTAGTAACACTGTTTATTATTAAATAATTTAAGTTACTTGTCTTATATTTTAAGTACGCTCTCATTCCACTCTTTATGTCACCGGGTAGCAGGTTTGTTTTTCTTCCTAGTGATGTTTTTTGTTTTCTTGCTTTATCAGGATACTCTTCAACTTCTGTACATTTATCAGTTTTATGTTCACTGTCTGTGACGTTTTTAAAACACAATGTTACGTAGCCTATAGCCTATACGTATCCGCTTTAAACGTTAGAGATCGCGGAGTGATACGAGAGATGTGAAAGTGGCACCGGCTGATTGATGATTATCTGGCAGATAAGGATGATCTTATTTGTCAGAGAGGAAGCCCTGTAAAACGATTTTTATCGTTAAGCGATTCTGATCGTTAAGCATATGGTTTTATCAAACTAATAATCTAGTGAATATATACAATTATTATTAGGCTATTGCTATTCTGCATCCCGTGAATCTCACTTCTGAGTTCCGCGTCTCAGGGCGATGGAGAGCCACAGGTTCGCACAGGCTCAGGTGAGTTCGGGTGTCTGTTCCCCGTCCTCTGGACTCCCTCACCGGGCGGCTCTGATTCTGGCCCGGGGTGGCAGTAAAGGAATCCCTCTGAAGAACATCAAGAATTTGGCCGGTGTTCCTCTCATCGGATGGGTTCTGAGAGCTGCCTTGGAATCAGGAGTCGTTGACAGGCAACTACATTTGAGCTTTTCTTAACTATTTTATTATTAGGGCTTTAATATGTTCTTTTTTGTTTTTCATTATTTTGTATTAAACCAAATTAAATTGGGAAATAACAGCACGTTTATTTACGCTTGTTCCACGTGTAGTCTGTTTTAGTCTTAATTTGTCTTTCGTAAAATTGAGTTATTTTTTTTTTAATGACTGATGTTACTGTGTGGCAGCGTGTGGGTTTCCACAGATCATGATGAAATTGAGCGTGTCGCAAAAGTCTGGGGTGCGAAAGTTCATCGTCGCAGTCCTGAAGTTTCCAAAGATTATTCCAGCTCTCTGGAGACCATCCAGGAGTTCATCCGCCAGAGACCCGGTGAGACAGATCTTCATCATCATCTTACTTATTTTATGCCTAAAAATGATCTAACATTCTGACATATGAGGTTTTGAAATGACAAGTAGCCTAACATGGGGGAAGATCCCCCTTAAGAACAATGTGGATTTACTTTTAAACTGTGACATATTTAGGTATTATAATTTTAGTATGTGCTGGAAAATGATGCCTCAGCCAATGTGTTATTATAGGAAATAAATAGAAACGTTTGCTTATATATGTGTTATTTGTGCATTCATGGGACTTTGTAAACGTTTTGATGCAAACCAAGTCTAAGGGATTTTTCGCCCACTTTGCGAACATCGTCTGATCGCTTAAAGTCCTTTACAGTGTTGCATTGAACACCTTATTCATGGGTGTGCGACAAACGGTGCGGGACGAGCCAGGTGCTGACATTTGTACAGAAAACAAAAGCATGTGATATAATAGTAATGCTCCCCCTTAAGCACCACGAATAATAAAGATAATAATAATAGTAATAATAAAATGCATGTGTGAAAAATGTATAATACAACAAATTGTATAATTTTGAAATAAAAATGTAAAATTAATTACTCAAAATGAGCATTAAATTAATTAAAAACATAATTAAATTGTTGATAAAACAAATATCATTCAATACATTTTTAATTTTAGCATTTGAAACAACTACAAGAAAAATGTGCCCAAACTAGAAACCTTTCAAAATTGATTTATTTAGTTTTTCTAGTTTAGGCACATTTTGCAAATCACAGTTATGGGTAATCAAGTTACAGTCAAAGATCTGTTGTTGACTTCTGTGGTTGAAGTTATTAAAATGTTGACATAAAGAAAAATGTGCCTAGACTAGAAACTTTTACAACTTCATCCTTCATCTTTTGATGTGCGTGTGTGTGTGTGTGTGTGTGTGTGTGTGTGTGTGTGTGTGTGTGTGTGTGTGTGTGTGTGTGTGTGTGTGTGTGTGTGTGTGTGTTGGGTCTAGTGAAAATGTTAGTGAGGCAAGTAGAAATTCATAGTTTTGTATTTTAAAAGAAAAAGAATATTAAAATACTTTAGTAAAAAAAAAAAATTTAAAGTTTTTTTTTGCATGTAATTTTTCCTGTAAATATATTTATTTAAAATATTTTTAGGAAGCAAAAAGAATGAATTAAAATTTGCAGAGAAAATCATATTCAACAAGGAACATATTGCTGAAATTATGAGATATTTCATAAAAAGCATGAATTTATGTAACTTAAAGAGGGATAACTGATATATAGAGCAATTACAAACAGTTAAAATATGTAAAATATTTATCTTTATTGTATTTGTCATTTGTTTTGTCGCTGTGTTTTAGAGGTGGACATCGTCTGTCATATTCAGGCCACGTCTCCATGTCTGCACCCTCATCATATCAGAGAAGCCCTACAGATGATCACGGGACAGGGATATGACTATGTGTTTTCAGTGGTGCGCAGACACCAGTTTCGGTGGGAGGAGGTGGACGAGAAAGGTACAGTATCACAAAAACATCTCACATACTCCGATAAGGAAACAGTTGCAGATTGATTTGTGTTAAGTGACAGACTAGATAGTTCAGATAAGCAGGAACTAAAACTGAAGTTCCTGAAGGTCACACATTTTTCTGCCTTTCATTGTAACTAGTGGGTAAGAATCCGACTTCTCCGAACATCGATGTGGCGCACAGACCTCGACGTCAAGACTGGCCTGGGGAACTCTATGAAAATGGCTCTTTCTACTTTTATAAGAGAAAGGACCTGGAAAACGGCCTTAAACAGGTAGTTATCAAAATACGGTGACAAACCTGTTCCTTGACTTCTCAGTCATGGAAAAGATTTTTATTAAAGGCATAATTTTATAACACAGTTATGTAATAAAAATATTAAAATAATTTAAAATAGGCTGAATCTATTTTGTTTTATTCCCCAAAATGCTCCTTGTCTTTCATCTGGTACACCACTTATGAGATTTACAATTATTTATTTATTTTTATGTCTTTTGTCCGAGGTTAACGTTAATCCAAAATCCAAATTAATACAAATGAAAAAAAAAAAAAAATCAAAATAAACAATGAATAATATAAAATATTTTTTGTCATTGATGTTTTCAGTGTTAATATCATTGAAAATACAAAAAGTAAGTTCAGAGTAAGAAAAGGCACCAGGTTTTTCTTTTCAGTGTTCACATTACAATGTTTAAATGTTCACATGACAGATTTTCTTTGAGAATCTTTTTTTTTTTTTTTTTTTTTACAATTTGTTAATTTTAGTTTTAAATGTATTTTGAGATGATTTTGACACCATTTTAGAAAAAGATTTAATAATCACATATATCACAACCAGTCCTTCGTTTGTGAGACAAACTAAAATAAAGTACAAAAGTCAAATGTCAAAATGTTCATAAATACTTCCCATCACCTTCTATGGGAGAAAAAAAGTGAACTCAACATTTTTCGAGAATGTCCCAAACTCAAAAAAAAAAAAAAAAAAAACAACTCATTAGACAAACTAAATTTAATTGAGGGCAGAAAAAAAAAAATCCAAAAAATATGTGTAACTAGTAGTCCTAACTCATAAAAACAAATTCAGGCAATGAAGTGTAATTGAGTTGGTTCAACTCAATTTGATAAAATACAGTTTAAATTAAATAGATTCATTTATAAAATTACTTTTTATGCTTGTCAAACTTAAAGGGTAACTAAACACTAAAACAACTTTTTTTAGTTAATGATCTGTAAGAATGGAGCTTCATAAATGCTGTTCATTGATTCGAGTACATTTTTTGACATTTGGGTTTAAAGTGTTTTAATTCTACAGTATATGGTGTAAAAACGTCTGAGTGCTGCCCTCTTCAGGTTGAACGGTGGCTACTGCAGTTGAATTTTCCTATTGGAAGTTGTGGTACCCTCTGACATCAGAGGGCACCAGCTCACCACGCCCTTGCCTACAGAGAGATGCGTCTCAGGTGCACGCCCCCCCTCCGCTGGGCTCCGCCCACTTTTCCAGCATTTTTCCAATATTGCCAGTGGGTGGAGTCAGGCTCTGACCAGGGGTTTAGTTACCCTTTAAAATAAAAAATGTTATTGGTAAATTAATTATAAGCGGTTTCTTTCATCATTATACACAATGTATAATAACAAATAAGAATAGACTAGTGTCAGTCCTGACATTAGCATAGATCAGATATTAGCCTGTGCCTAAACACAAGAACGTCTCAGGTTACGACTGTAACCTATGTTCCCTGAGAACAGGGAACGAGACAATACGTCAACGACGTTATGGGGAACGCCTCAGGCGTGACAGGTGTCTGAAATCACTATCAAATCACGTCAATCATATTGACCGGCGACAGCCCGTGAATCATTAGCGTGAATGATTAACGTGCGACCTGGAAGTATAAAGGGGCGCCTTGCACACATGACAAATCACCTTATCGTCTGAAGGGACTGTACGGTAGGCAAGCCCCGAGGCATGGCAGGGAGACGTATTGTCTCGTTCCCTGTTCTCAGGGAACATAGGTTACAGTCGTAACCTGAGACGTTCCCTTTCGAAGGGAACTCAACAATACGTCAACGACGTTATGGGGAACGATATACCAACTCCGCCATGCTAAGGGGAGTGCATGCCAAGTGGCAGTGACAACTGTCAGAACCAGCAACTTCAAATGAAACGCTAGAACCACTCACCCTCAGGTCACACTGGGCTGTCAGTGACAGCATTCCCTACGGTCATAGCCCAAGCTACAGCCTCACAGAAAAACCTTCATAAACATGGTTAAATAAAAGGTCTACCTGGGCCGGCTCCGGGCCTGGAACCACAGCTTCCGATTAGAAGGGGTCCCTTCTAGGGAATGTGGCTAGGGAACCCGAAGGAACCCTAGCCAGTCACTATTCAGGGGAACGTACTCACCCCGAAATGCCACCAGGACGGCCTGACCTGGCGTCAGTACATAGACACTAGTCTGGCCAAATCCTGTCTGTCTGAAGACAGAGCCTCTGGACAACAAAGCCTTAAGAAAGGCATCCAACCCGAGGGACTGCGAAGCTGGCAGTGAACCACTCGGCCCGGATCTCAGAGACGGGATATTCCGGAGAGTATGACTCAGCATAGTGCTTTCCAACCCTTGCTAGCGAGGGGAGTTTCTCTACTCGATCCACGGATCAACCCAGTGTCTGTGTTTCAAAACACTGAGGAGGCCTGTGAAGGCCTAAGGGCTGATCTAACTGGGAGGCCTCACGAGAGGCCTACGACCGTCTGACCAGACTCAGGAAGCCGCATGCTCATAGAGACCCTCGGTGAGGGGAGCACAGGTCTGCCTGGTAGGCAAACCAGGCTGTAGGCAGAAAAAGTTCCGGGAGGGAACCAATAGCAGAGAATGAACACTTTAGCGAGCCAGGGCGCAAGCTCGCCTTCAGCAGCTGCCTATTAAGGCTAGCTGAAACTGATAGCAAGAGACCACTAGCTTCATAAACCCAGCACCACTAGGGAACGTTACAGGGAGGCCCGGAGAGGCCTACTACCTGATAGCCAACGTAAGTGGGAATTCACCTTCAGAGAGGCCCGTGAGGCCTACTACCTGATAACCACAGTAAGTGGGGTGCTCACCTTCAGGGAGGCCCAGAGAGGCCTACTACCTGATAACCACAGTATGTGGGGTGCTCACCTTCAGAGAGGCCAAGAGAGGCCTACTACCTGATAACCACAGTACGTGGGAACTCACCTTCAGGGAGGCCCGGTGAGGCCTGCTACCTTACAACCACAGTATGTGGGGAGCTCACCTTCAGGGAGGCCTGGTGAGGCCTACTACCTGACCGTACTCATTCAAGGAGGCCTGGAGGAGCCTACTACCTGATAATCACAGCATGTGGGAACTCACCTTCAGGGAGGCCTGGTGAGGCCTACTACCTGACACCCAAAATATTTGGGCGCTCACATTCAGGGAGGCCCAGAGCGGCCTACTACCTGACAGCCACAATATTTGGGAGCTCACCTTCAGGGAGGCCCAGAGAGGCCTACTACCTGATAGCCAACTTAAGTGGGAATTCGCCTTCAGGGCGGCCGGCTGAGGCCTACTACCTGATAACCATCTTAAGTGGGAATTCACCTTCAGGGAGGCCTGAGTGGCCTACTACCTGATAACCACTGTTAGCTTTGAGCCCTGAGTCCGGGTGATAGTATAAGGTGGCCTGCTAAGGCCAGCCAGCTGGGGACTCGCCTATCAGGGAGGCCTGGTCGGGCCTACTAGCTAATAGCAAGTCATATTCTGCTATAAAGTACACTGTTGGGAACCATACTACACAAGCATAATTTACTAATGGGCTTCCAGTAGCGCTATAAGGTATGTCCCACAATGTTGGGACTCACCTCCGAGGAGGCCTGCCCATCAGTGAGTCAACTGCCCGAACCACCAAGGCCAACCACGTAAAGTGAGCTGGCCTACAGTGCCCTCTAGGGGGCTGTCCAATCAAGGAGGCCTGCTGAGGCCTACTACCTAATGGCGCAGCCTTCGTTGGCAGCAAAGCTGTTTACGCAGCGCCTACAGCATCCTGGTGCCTAATCACATTGCCCATGGCAGTGTACTCCGCAAAAAAGCTAGCACCCTTAAAACAAGGGGAGTACAACATACGCCACTCTGCCTCAACGGAGGCCCCATTAGTCAGGGGCCTACCATCTATGCATGGGCGTCAGCTCAGGGCAATGCTCTGGCTTCAGGGGAGCGTACTTCGACCAAAGAAGAAGTGAAGCTTACTTCATACTCGACCCGAGCCATAGTGGTGCGAGGTAGGATAAACAGAACTGGGAGTGAAGTGCTCAGACCTACCCTGTATCACAGGGGGATACTCACACCTCACCCTGAGGTTACCAGGGTCCGGGCCTGCCAGCGGCTCTAGGGGTGACAGAAATTTATCTGTGCCCAACCTAGGGGAGTGGGGCTTGAATGAAAGCCATCCACCTACAACCTAGCGCTCGAGCAGTAGCTCAGCGAGGTGAGTGAAGCCTAAACTGGCGGCCTAAATCCGTAGGCCAGTTCTGCATGGCAGGGTCGGGCAGGAAACCCAGTCTTCTTCGTGAAGCGAAAGACGGCCTAACCCTGCTCAATAAAGACATATATACCACGGAGGCCTGTTTGAGGCCTACCATGTCCTTACAAACCATCCTCTGCACCATGCTGCATTACTCTAGTCACCCCAGAATGCAGAGAAGGGGGCGGGCCTTGGCCTAACGACTCCCATGGGAGGAGGCTGTTTATACAGGGATGCTAGAAACCTACATTCACAAAGTGAAGGTTCAGAGGAAGCAATGCTAAATTTTAGCAGAGCACTTCTATTATCCCTGGCACAGCCTAGGCCAGCTACAGAGGCGGCCCTGGTGAGGGCCAGCCTGCAGGCATAGATCTATCTGAGGGCTCGGAGGAGCCACAGCCTTACTAAAGAATATAGTCTGTATTATTCCATACAAAGGGCTGCATGATCGCTCAGCCTAATGAAAACCCAAACAGAGCTCAAGGGGCGAAATACTCAGGAAGAAGTCAAACAGACCCGTGGGCCGGACATAAGATCTATCTGAAGCTCTAGCGTCAGTCAACACTCTAAGTAAAAAATTCTAAGAGAGAGACCAACTACTCTACCCTGAGGTGGCTAACAGCCCGAAGGCTAACATAGTTATCGTTCTGGCCACCTAATGGGGAACTTCAGGGCCCTAATAATCCAGGAAACTTCTCTTACCTTATTACCTGATGACATAGCAAATGACATGACCCCATAGCTCTATACAGGGAACGAGGTCTGTAGAGAGATACATTTCGGAATTTTAATTCACAAAATTGACTCTTGAAAAGACCAGACAGCTCACCTGCGGCGTGCGGAGTGAAGACTCGCTAGATAGTTCTTTATGAACCTGGGGTCCACCACTTTACATGCCTGAAAGAGGCGTTTCTACTAACCAAGCCTAGGCGGGCCATCGGAACATCGTTCTTATCATAGGCCCAGCGCCAGGCCTGATGTAATGCACGTCTGGGGAGTCAGAAGAGAGGATAACCTCTCACATGCGCTTGTGCTGGATAACCTCCCTCAGATCCCTCTTCTAGCGGGAGTCACGCCTTTCCTGCGCCCTGTTCCTCCACAGAGGGGGCGCACGAGAGGCAACACTGGCTCTCTGGCCCTGTCTATGGTCCTCAGACCATGAAGGGCCAGGCCCTCCCGCCTGCCTGGGCGTGGAACCGGATCTCAGCGGTATGCAGGTTTTTTCCTAAAAGCAGCTGAGCGCGCCTTCGCCTCCCTGAACTTCCCAAGCCCCGCCTCCACGGAGGGGCCAAAGAGTTCAGAGGGCGAAACCGACGAATCGAGGAGAAAGGCCTTCTCTTTCTCCTCAACGTCGGCCAGGTTTAACCAAAGCTGTCTCTCCGTGGCCACCATCGCCGCCATCGACCGACTGATCGTGGCAGCAGTCTGTTTGGTGGCCCGGAGCGCAAAAACCGTGGTTCGGCGCGGCTCAGTAACCGCCTCAGGGGACATCCCTGCCCCCTGGTCGAGATCCTGCAGCAGGTCGGCCTGGTATGCCTGCAGCACCGCCATGGTGTGCAGGGAAGCACCAGCCTGAACTGCTGCCGTGTATGCTCTGCCATTCAAACGCGCTGTTGTCTCTAGCGGTTTGGATGGCAGAAATGGAGCTCTCAGTGTCGACGCCTGCCCAGACATGAGATAGTTCGCAAACGACTCGTCAAATGGGCGGCATCGACACATACCCATGCTCTGCGATCCCCTCAACATCAGCGAAATTAACCCGCTGATGTCAGTGAATACTGGCAGAGAATGGGCTCTTCCATGCCCTCTAGATCTCTGTGTGAAGATCAGGAAGGAATGGATTAGGCTCACCTGAGCTGGTGGTGTATGGCCGGGGAGAAACCGATCGCCGAGCCTACCGCGAGCGGTCTCTCCTCTAGTGCGTTGCCATGGCAGCTACAGCCTGTTGGCGGCGCGCTCCACAACATCCACCAGACCTGCATACACGGGGAAGGGTGGCTGAGAGGGTTCAGGATCTACCTGATTATAAACCTCCTCAGCCATCTCCTGCTCGTCCTGAAGAGCAGAAAGAGCACCTGCTTCGCCCTCGTCAGCCGTCGAATCATCTGAGAGGTTTACAGCACTCTCAAGATGATCGACGAGCTCTATCTGGAAGCCCATGATGCAAGTCGCCGCTCTGCCTCGGCACGAGCGGGACCACGAGAACCAGACGTTGAATCCCCTTCACTCGAGAAGAGGGCCAGACGAGAGCGAGCGTTTTAAAAGAAAAACGCTCACAGTTCACACAGAGGATTCCCTCGAGAATCTCCCGTGCGCGCTCTTCTCCCAGGCAGGAAAAGCACACTCGTGTGCTGTACATTTAATTTTCTTACCGTTTCATTGAGTAGCGTTTTCAAACAGACAGTCCCTGAAGACGATGAGATGATTTGTCATGTGTGCAAGGCGCCCCTTTATACTTCCAGGTCGCACGTTAATCATTCACGCTAATGATTCACGGGCTGTCGCCGGTCAATATGATTGACGTGATTTGATAGTGATTTCAGACACCTGTCACGCCTGAGGCGTTCCCCATAACGTCGTTGACGTATTGTTGAGTTCCCTTCGAAAGGGAACCACTGTGCTGTGTTAGTGACCACACAATTCGAAGAAAATCCTTTAAATGTCCAACATAACTGAACATTGTGTTTAATGCTATTTTATACTATGTTTATAACATTAACAACATATTTCCCTTTACTGAAAAACACATAAAATAACACTTATTCCCTAAATTTACTCTCCTAATGCAGTCTGGGGACTACAGATCCACTTTTCAGTTAGTTGTAAACAAAGATGATTCATGTAGTTTTAACACAAATGAATTAAGTAAACTTCAGTCTTAAATATATTAGGGTTGATTGAACACAATTGAATTAATTTGTGACAAAAGTTATTATATTGTTATTTTAGCTCATTTTAGGAGGCAAAAAAATTGTTTTTGGAGTGCATGTGTGAAACCTCTCCATGAGTGCTCATGACCTCAAACGCTCTGCGTCAGTTGTTTTGATCTGTTCTGTGTGTTTTAGCTGGGCAAGATCGCTTACTATGAAATGCTGCCTGAGCACAGCGTTGATATCGACGTGGACATCGACTGGCCTGTCGCTGAGCAGAGAGTTCTGAGGTGGGTATTTCATCAAACTCTGTTAGTGACACAACACAATAATGCAGATATAAATGCTGCCCTTTTCTGCAGGTTTGGCTACTTCGGCCGAGAGGAGAAAGCGGCGGTCAGGCTGTTTCTGTGTAAAGTGTCTGGCTGTTTGACGAACGGTCAGATATACTTGTCTGTTTCTGGAGAGGATCTTGTGGCCATTAATGCTCGAGACGTAGCAGGCATACAGATGCTAAAGAGAGAAGATATAAAGGTACAGTTGTGATGGGACAAATAATGGTTTCATTATTGCATTATTTTAGTGTGATTTTTGTTACCATAATGGTGTTTTGCATTTGTGTGCCTGACACTGTGAGCATCTTCTGTATTTTAGCATTTATCTCAGCTTGTAGAAAAGTTTAATCTAGTTCATCATGTGACTCTTCTTGCTTACAGTATGTATTATTACAGTGGTAATCCGTATATTACGCAGGTACAGTATATTACTCAGTAGTCGCATGTAATATTAACATGATACCAGTTAATGAAATATGAAGTTTTTTTATATATATAATGTAGCAACACCTGTTTCCTAACTTTCATCAGGTGATCCTCATATCCAGCGTGAACGAGCCACTGTCCAGGAGTCTCCTGAAGAAAGTGTCCCAGCAGGCCGGATGTGGCCTCAGGATTGGAGAACAGCAGAAAGGGTTTGATGTGGAGCAGCTGATGAAAGAGAAGAAACTGCGCTGGGATGAAGTGGCCTTCATGGGTGAGAGTGTCATGTTCAAAAATCCAGCGAAACCAGTTTTCACATTTATTTATATAGCATTTTATATGCAATAAAGATTGTTTCAAAGCAGCTTCACAGTAATAAACAGGAAAATAACAGAATCAATGAGGAAGACTTCATCAAATATAAGACCGATTCAAATTCTGCTAGAAAGACAATAGTGTCATTATTCAACTCAGTTTAGTGTTGATTCAGTTCAGTTCCATCAGTCAAAGTTATCATGAAATCAGCTGAACAATTCTAATTTTTTTATATTACAGTGTATATTATACATTTTTCCATGCACATCATTATTTTTTTTAATTCATGTGCCCTCGTAATCTTAAAATAAAAAACGAACGCAGAAATTTGAGTTTAAATTACACACAATTTTAAGTTGATGTAATGATTATTATGTCAACAGAACTGAACAGAACCTGGAACCACATGCAAAATAATATTTTTTTTATTGAGCGGTGCTGTTTTCCCTCACAGGTTCAGAAGCTGAAGACGTAGAGATCCTGTCTCAGGTGGGGCTGAATGGCGTCCCATGTGACGCACCTGTGGCAGATCTCATCGCAGCGAAATACACCTGTCAGAGACCCGCCGGCCATGGAGCCGTTCGAGAGTTTGCCGAGTACATTCTGATGCTGAAGAAAAAGAGCTCGTCACACGTGAACCAGGATCGCATTTACAGGGCTCATTTTTAAAGCGTATTCCAGTTTCTATTTTAACCAATCAGTTTGTGTTGCTGTTATAACATGACATTGGATGTAATTTGAATGAATAAAACACCTGTGTGTGTCTGTGAGCAATAAAACAGCTGTTCTACTTTATCTTTTTACTTGATCTCTCTCAATATATTTACTTGTTCCTTCAAAATCAAATGCAATGTTTAATATGCTGTGTGAATGTCCTCAGTTCAGTTTCATCAAGGACAGTGTTGTGCAGCAGTAGTTTTCAATTGCCTTGTCAAATTTTTGCTAGTCAGACGACTCAGGAAAGACACCACTAGAATGATTCAATAATGTTTCAGGTGTGATTCTTTTTTTTATGTATGTATGCATGCATGTGGATTCTACTTTTCAAAAGTTTGGGGTTAGTAAGAATTTAAGTAAACTGATACTTTCAGGAAGGATGCATTAAATTGCTAAAACAAATTAGAGGTTGGCAAAGATTGATTGTCTCTGGCATCTGTCTTGCTCCTCTCTGAATTATAAGCTGAATTAACTTCTCAAGAGGCTGACCTACAATCCTTGAACAAATTTTTATTTGATTAAACAACTTTGTTTTTACCATAACAGTCAAACTCGTATACTATATGGAATTGCAATATTGCAGTACACGCATAATCACAGACATAAAGAACAGAAGAATCTGTTTTCTTACTCTAAATGACCTAAGACGATGAAGGAATTAGATTCTCTCCTAATCCGTCTACCTGTGATTCGTCTGGTCAAGCTTTCAGTCTTCTGTCCATCTTTCCCCCGTCATCCCGATCCAGATCTCTCTTCGTGTTCACTCGTCTCCTACACAGAGAATCCACTTCAGTCATCACCAGGTTAAGTCACCATCATAAGTCAACAAGTCACCATCCTCTTCCACACCACTCTGCTAAATAAACACTGTTTTCACTATAACACCTGTCTGTCTCCTGTGTTGTGACAAGTATCAGATGTAGACACAAATATAATCTCCTCTGTTTTACTTGTATTATTAACAAGTTCATTGTTCATGCACCACTCTACCAATCACACCCTGTTGATGTAGCCCAGGACTGTCCAAGTCCTTCAACACAGATATTAACACAATCATTAGAATACTTCAAGATATGCTGATTTATCGTTTCAGATTCGACAGTCGTCTAACTGACATGATAAATACATATATCTTGAAGTATTGTGGTGGGAAATTTGTATTTCCCTTATTAATTTGCCTCCCTAACTGTTGTTGGTTCTTAAAGTAGGGTCGTTTGTGTCAGGACCCGGTCCCAAACTCGGGTCTCCGGTGTGAGAAAACAGTCACTTAGTAAACTGAGCCACTGGAAGTCGACAGAACCCAGAAGACGAGGCATACACAGCAGTACTGGAGATGAAGATTTAATGGAGAAACAGAAAGGATATTCAGGCAAAAATGTAAATCCAAAAAGTTATTCCACAAAGAGAAGGTATCCTCCCAAAACAAAAAGGTGAATTCACAAGGTCAGAAAGAACAGCAAAAAACTCAAAAATAAAATCAAAAAATAAAATGAGAATCAAAAAACAGATTACCACAGGAGAATCCAACTGGAGTCACACAAACTCACAGCTTAACAGAGGCTGGGTGCTAACATTCAAACACAGAGCAAAGAACTAAGGAAAACTAAGGGTTTAAATACACAAAAGGGAAACGAGGCACAGGTGCAAACAATAACTAGATCAGACAAACAGAATCATAGCGACCTCTGGTGGCCAACACCGGAAAAAACCCAGACCAAATGCTGACAGAATCCCCCCTCTAGGAACGGCTCCTGACGTTCCTACCAGCTTTCTCGGGCTGGAGGGCCCTGAACTGTCGAATGAGATCAGGGTCCAGTATGTCCTTGGCAGGAACCCAGGAGCGCTCCTCGGGACCATAGCCCTCCCAGTCCACCAGATACTGCCAGGATCGTTGCACCCGACGAGAGTCCAGTATCCGTTGGACGGTATAAGTCGGCTGGCCTCCGATGACACGGGGCGGAGGGGGAGGTCTGCCTGCCGGGACAAGGGGAGAAAAAACAACAGGTTTTAGTAAGGAGATGTGAAACGTGGGATTAATCTTAAGGGACCTGGGTAACTGCAGGCGATATGTAACGGGGTTAACTCTCCTGGCAACTTTAAAGGGACCAATGTATTTCTGGGACAGCTTGCGAGACTCCACCCGTAGAGGTAAGGTCGACGGGGGATAGATAAAGGGTGAAGGAGTCCTTGAGAGCGGAGATGAGAAGACTTGCCCTGGCAACACACGGGGCAGGCCTTGACGAAGGTGCTAACGTCTTCTTTTATGGTGGGCCACAAAGAAAAACCCGGCTCCCGCAGGTGAGGTGGATGGACGAATGAGGCCTGCTGCCAATGCGTCCCTGATGTAGGCATCCATAGCAGCTTGTTCGGGAGGAGAGAGGGAAAAAATCCGACCCCTGGGGGGACAGGAGCCCAGAAACAGGTCAATAGGGCAATCGTAAGGTCTATGGGGTGGTAGCATGGTGGCCTTCTGTTTGCTAAATACTGGCTTGAGGTCATGGTAACACTCGGGAACTCGGGAAAGGTCGATGGATTCTAGAGACTCTGGAGGAGGACCCGGGGAACTCTGGAAAATGCAAGTGGCTTGGCAGGTAGGACCCCACTGCTTGACAGTGCCCACTGACCAGTCGATGTGAGGGTTATGGCTGTGCAGCCAGGGGTAGTCAAGGACGAGAGGGAACTCGGAGCAGGGGATAAGATGAAAGTTTATCACTTCCTGGTGTTGGGAAACTGAAAGTCGCAAGGGAGTAGTGACACGAGTGACAAGTCCAGATCTCAGAGGGCTTACATCCAACGTAGTAACCCTCATGGGGTCTGTGAGAGGTTCAGAGGGGACACCATTCTCCTTTGCCCAGATTCCGTCCATGAAGTTTCCTGCGGCTCCAGAGTCTACTAAGGCTTGAAGAGGTATCTTGTGCTTGTCCCAGGAAAGGGTGACTGGGATGAGCAGACGAGAATTGGACGGATGGGAGGAGGTAATGTTTCCCGTTACAGTCCCCCCAGGCCTTCACGGGACAGTGCGTTTCCCTGGAGCCCGGGGCACACAGACCGGAAATGGCCCGGTTTGCCGCAATATAGACAGCATCGTTCCCTCATCCGGCGGTCTCTTTCAGCCTGGGAGATTCGTCCGATCTGCATTGGTTCTGGTGGAGCAAGCGGGGGTAAAGGTGGAGACTCTGAACTGGGACTGATAGGAGCCGAGGCGAGAGGTCTACGGTTGAATTCTCTCTCTCTCAGGCGCTGGTCTATACATGAGGCCAACTTGATCAGGGACTCAAGATTTTCCGGTGGTTCCCGAGTGGCCAGTTCATCTTGGATGGCGTCGGAAAGACCCTTCAGAAAGCACACCGTGAGCGCCTCGTCATTCCAGCCACTCACTGCTGCTACCGTGCGGAACTGGATGGCATAGTCTGTCACGCTGCGCCGACCTTGGCGAAGAGTCAGGAGCTGTTTGGCTGAGTCTGGACCGCTGGTAAGACCTTGGAATACTCACTTGAATTCCTCAGTAAAGGCAGAGTAGCTGGCACAGCAGGAACTTTGGGTATCCCACACAGCCGTGGCCCAGGCCAGGGCCTTTTCCGACAGCAGGGTGATGATGTATGCAATCTTGGACCGATCGGAGGGAAAAGACGAGGGTTGCAGCTCAAAGGAGAGAGAACATTGGGTAAGGAACCCCTTACAAGCACTCGGATCACCTGAAAACCGCTGGGGAGGCGGAAGACGAGGTTCAGCCAGGGGGTTAACCACTACGGGTACTTGAATATCAGGTAATGGTGCAGGAGTGGGTGCCGGGGGAAGTCGTTCAGATAACTGCTTTAAGGAAGTCAGCATCTCCGACAAGAGTTGAGAATGCCTAACCATCAAGGCCTCTTGCTGAACCAGGGCGGCCTCGTGACGTTGGACAGTACCCTCGTGTTGAGACAGCGTGGCAAGAAGTTCCTGGGGACTGACTGCCTCTGGGTTCATTCTGGCTCTGTGTTTCTGTCAGGACCCAGTCCCAAACTCGGGTCTCCGGTGTGAGAAAACAGTCACTTAGTAAACTGAGCCACTGGAAGTCGACAGAACCCAGAAGATGAGGCATACACAGCAGTACTGGAGATGAAGATTTAATGGAGAAACAGAAAGGATATTCAGGCAAAAATGTAAATCCAAAAAGTTATTCCACAAAGAGAAGGTATCCTCCCAAAACAAAAAGGTGAATTCACAAGGTCAGAAAGAACAGCAAAAAACTCAAATAAAATCAAAAAATAAAATGAGAATCAAAAAACAGATTACCACAGGAGAATCCAACTGGAGTCACACAAACTCACAGCTTAACAGAGGCTGGGTGCTAACATTCAAACACAGAGCAAAGAACTAAGGAAAACTAAGGGTTTAAATACACACAAGGGAAACGAGGCACAGGTGCAAACAATAACTAGATCAGACAAACAGCATCATAGCGACCTCTGGTGGCCAACACCGGAAAAAACCCAGACCAAATGCTGACAGTTTGCTCTCCTTTGGGTGCCGCGTATAGTCTCTCTAGTATGATTCATGTTCAAGAACCTGACAGGTAGAGGTAGTTTGCCTGGTAGCATTGCCCCAAGTTATTTTGCACTCAATAACTTAGACCAGTGTTTTGATCCTGGAGAAGTACCTTTGCTCAGGCAGAGCATGGATGCTCTCCCCTAATTGCTCTAGGATATTTAAGTAGAGCGTAAGCTTGAGTTTTGATGGCAAGAGTCTTTGGCAATTATATTATGTCGCTCTCATGTTTGCATCCCTTCAAATGAAGTTGAGGGTTGCAATCTCCTAGAAGTGGTAATATCGAAGGTTGTAGTTGATATACTCCCTTTGGTAGGCTTCTCCCTAAAGGCTCTGTCAAGGTGCTGTCATAAGCCCTATTCGCACGGGATAAGTATTACCTGGTGACCTCTAGTCATTTGTAATAATTGCGGAGTTTGTCTGAGATCTTAATCCTGTGCGAATAGGCCATGTCTGTAATTTGTAAAGTAAAAATTCCACCGCAAATTACCTACTATATTTCGCTGAACACCGAGGTCCTGTGATAATATTAGTCCCGTGCGAATTGGCATCTCTGTGATTTGGCCGGATCGTATATCATTTTTTCAAGGTTTTTGTTTCATGTGCGCCTTTTTATCCATCTTTCGTGAAGAATGGAGGCTGTGTTGGAGTGTTTTGCTAGTATTTTGGTTGCTGGGTCATATCGCTATACACAACTACACAATTTGCAGAAAGTGAAAGCTGAAAATCATCAGAAGAGCAAAAACAAAAAGAAGATGGAGATGAATGACATGTATAGCAGCATGCGGTAAGGAACTTTATTCTGTTTATGTCACAATATATCATACAGCTAGACCTATAACGAAAATACATTTCCAAGCAATAGCCTATTGACGTCATATCAGGGAGATAAGTCAGTAAATTTGAGTAAAATCACAGGCTTCGGTTATCCTGTGCGAATGCGACACATGAAATTCAGATGTGGGGGGGCAATTTCTAAATCACACGAGGTCCCCAGATAGTACTAATCCCGTGCGAATAGGGCTATAGCTGAGACATAGCTGCTATTTAAAAATCTGTTCAGATTTTAAAAGTCGTGTAGTGTATTCCAGCCTTTAGGAACATTTTCCTGGTTGCATTCGCATCGCCAGTAGAAACTCTGAAGTGACGTGAGCCGCACTGTTATGACTTTTATTTTGACGGCGCGTCAGACCTTTATTTTGACGGTCCTGAGAACGCCAGCCAGAGCAACACAGTGCTCGCATTTTACGTGTTCATTAGTTTACGATCTGTCAAACAGTCCTGTCTAATACGTTATTAGATATAACTGTTATACATAGAAAGTAGACAGTAATGAAAAGTTATTAGTGTATGCCATGTGGTTGATGTCCAGTGTTGCTGACTGAGCAGAAATACATAATCATATTTGGCTCGGTCCCCTCAAAGTTGTGTTGGATTTTCTCAGCGTAAAGGTTAAGAGGCCCATCTATTACTGTTTTCCATGTTTGTAGAGTTACTTTCTGGAGTAAATATATAGGCTATAATCTGTGTTTACACAGCTTTAAAAAAAAAAATATGGCGGGTACTGGTCTTTCGTGTGCTTTCGACCAATCAGCGTATAATAACATCACTGGTAGTTTCTATAGTGCTGGTTTAGACCCTACTCTGAAGTAAGAGCTAAATTAGTTCCTCCAAAATGAGTTCCTCGAACTAAAATCGTCCCTAGTTCCTGCAGTGCGAACAAGCCAAAAAATGGGTACTTCTGCCAACAAATGTAGTAACAAATGTCATGTAGAATGTCATTAAAAAAGGAACGTGAGGTTCTCTGTGACAGGCTGAATGAGCTTTTAAATGTATCACGCATTGCTTTTCAAAACTGCATTTTTACTACTAAGAATTCAATTAGAGAATTATTTAAAAAAAAAAAAGACAATCATCATTGAGCCCATTCACTGCAAGAGTGAAAACTATAATAATAACTAGCATCTATAGCTCTGGAAAAAATTTAAAAATTAAGAGACCACTGCAAAATTAGCAGTTTCTTAGATATATCATAATTATACTGAACAAAATTATAAACGCAACACTTTTGTTTTTGCCCCCATTTTTCATGAGCTGAACTATGTACACAAAATGCCTATTTCTCTCTAATATTGTTCACAAATCTGTCTAAATATGTGTTAGTGAGCACTTCTTTGCTGAGATAATCCGTTAATTGTCGGATAATAGTCCGAAAACCAGACAGTATTTGGTGTGAACACCATTTGCCTCACGCAGAGCAACATCTCCTTCGCATAGAGTTGATCAGGTTGTTGATTGTGGTCTGTGGAGTGTTGGTCCGCTCCTCTTCAATGGCTGTGCGAAGTTGCTGGATATTGGCAGGACCTGGAACATGCTGTCGTATACGCCGATCCAGAGCATCCCAAATATGCTCAATGGGTGACATGTCTGGTGAGTATGCTGGCCATGCAAGAACTGGGATGTTTTCAGCTTCCAGGAATTGTGTACAGATCCTTGCAACATGGGGCAGTGCTTTATCATGCTGCAACATGAGGTGATGGTCGTGGATGAATGGCACAACAATGGGCCTCAGGATCTTGTCACGGTATCTCTGTGCATTCAAAATGCCATCAATAAAATGCACCATGGGCCACTCGATCCACAACATTGACATCAGCAAACCGCTCACCCACACGACGCCATACACGCTGTCTGCCATTTGCCCTGTACAGTGAAAACTGGGATTCATCCGTGAAGAGAACACCCCTCCAAAGTGCCAGACGCCATTGAATGAGCATTTGCCCACTCAAGTTGGTTACAAGTTACGACGACGAACTGCAGTCAGGTCGAGAACCCAAAGAGGACGAGCATGCTGAGCTTCCCTGAGATGGTTTCTGAGAGTTTGTGCAGAAATTCTTTGGTTATGCAAACCGATTGTTGCAGCAGCTGCCCGACTGGCTGGTCTCAGACGATCTTGGAGGTGAAGATGCTGGATGTGGAGGTCCTGGGCTGGTGTGGTTACACGTGGTCTGCGGTTGTGAGGCCGGTTGGATGTACTGCCAAATTCTCTGAAACTCTTTTGGAGACGGCTTATGGTAGAGAAATGAACATTCAATTCACAGGCAACCGCTCTGGTGGACATTCCTGCAGTCAGCATGCCAATTGCCCGCTCCCTCAAAACTTGCAAAATCTGTGGCATCGTGATGTGTGATAAAACTGCACATTTTAGAGTGGCCTTTTATTGTGGCCAGCCTAAGGCACACCTGTGCAATAATCATGCTGTCTAATCAGCATCTTGATATGCCACACCTGTGAGGTGGATGGAGGGTAAGGAGAAGTGCTCACTAACACAGATTTAGACAGATTTGTGAACAATATTAGATAGAAATAGGCCTTTTGTGTACATAGAAAAAGTCTTAAATCTTTGAGTTCAGCTCATGAAAAATGGGCGCAAAAACATAAGTATTGCATTTATAATTTTGTTCAGTACGTATCTGAGTAAAATGAAAATTTTTGATTTATTCTACAAACTACTGACAACATTTCTTCCAAATTTCAAATAAAAATATTGTCAGTAAGAGCATTGATTTGCAGAAAATGTCAAAATGAGAAAAAAAGATGCTAGCTTTTTAGACCTTGAATAATGCAAAGAAAACCCATTTATATTCATTTTAAACAATACTAATGTTTTAATTTAGGAAGAGTTGAGACATCAATATTTGGTGGAATAACCCTGATTTCCAGTCACAGCTTTCATGCGTCTTGGCATGCTCCCTATCAGTCGGTCACATTGCTGTTGGCTGAATTTATGCCACTCCTGAAAAAAAAAAAAATCAAGCAGCTCAGCTTTATTTAATTGCTGGTGACACCCTTGATCATATTGCAGAGGTTTTCAGTGTGGTTCAGGTCTGTGATGGCCATGACAGGGTTTTGATCTGGTGGTCCTCCATCCACACCTTGATTGGCCTGGCTGTGTGGACTGGAGCATTGTCCTTCACGAAAAAAACAATCCTTCGAGTTGGGGAACATTGTCAGAGCAGAAGGAAGCAATTTTTCTTTCAGGATAATAGTGTACGTGCCTTGAGTTATGCATCCTTCGCAAAGACAAAGTCAATTAAAAAGGTCAAATAATATATATATATATATATATATATATATATATATATATATATATATATACAGCAGTATGGCTTAGGCTATGCTCATCTATAAAGTATCATGTTACCCCACACTGTATAAAATCCTTGATATTGTCTTGATGGCTTTTTTTTTTTATTTGGAAGTGAGGATTGATCCCCTCACAAAAATAGTACTTTATTTTACAACTATCTGTTAGGGTATTTTTGTCTTGTTTTCCAGCACAAATATTTAAACATTATGTTAATATTTTCTTATTTCTTAGGCTTCACTTTTGACTATTGTATTGGAAACTTTTAATATATTTCAAAATTCCATTTCAGCAAAAACAGAATGATCTGACTTTAGCTTTGTGAAATTGTTACATAAGACACAACTGCATAAAACAAAAGCAGATGGACTAAATGAAATGCAATTCACTGGCGGGTGCAATTCACCAGTCCTGAATGCCTCAGAGTCTCTCTCTCAAAGTCAGCTAAAGGCTGTAATCTGATCATGTGTCATAAGTGATGACAAGCAATTGATAGCACAGCGTTTCAGTTTAAAATAATAGACAATGAGATGTTAAAATAAATGATTTCCATTAATAGGGTATTTAAATGTTTCAAGTAAAACTAAATGGCTTTAATGAGTTCTTTAAATACAGACCTTAAATGATAGAAGTGACATTTGATTCTGACCAGTATTTTTTTTTTTTTTTTTTTTTTTCTGTCTCATCTTAGTCTTCACCATGATACAGGTGACTCCGGTTACAGATGTAACAATACACTGAATGGACGGCTGTTATAACTAAATTCACTATAATGTATAATCTCAGCATTGCTATGTTGATGCTTTGAAGAGTTCTAATGGATTTGAGTGATTAAATAATGCTGTCATTAACCTCTCCCTGTTTTAACACTATTAAAATAAGTTGTTGTTGTTTACTCCACTGGAAGTTTTTTTTTTCAAACCTGTTTTAGACCAGTTCTTATAGAAGCCCATTTTTTTCATAGTAAAAAAAACTTTTTGGGTTGCGGTTAAGGTTTGTGTAAAGTAAACTTACATTTATAGAAATGTCAAACATCTTAAACATCTTTGCATGCACATCCCTGCGACCACACCCATTGTAATATAGGCTACTTTTGTTTGTGGCGGATGGGTCTTAACCTCAATAGGTGCTTATGCCTAATATTAATATATTTTATGAATAGAAAAAGACAGTGAGCAAAGACATCTGATTTTTGATATAATTTAGGTTTGATTTACAGTAGATCTTGTTATATGAATGTTTAGATATCTGTCCTGGAAAACAACACAACATAAGAAAATCCTTCTTTGTAGCGTAGCGTCACTTAAGTAAAGTGAAAAGACAAATATAAACAAAGATGTTTATTGGAAAACGCATGTAATTTCTGGACTATAAAAGCTAGTATAATGAAACTGTTAAAAGGTGTATGAAAATGCAGTGTTACCAGTCCTGAATGCCTCCGAGTCTCTCTCTCAAAGTCAGCTAAAGGCTGTAATCTGATCATGTGTCATAAGTGATGACAATCAATTGATAGCACAGCGTTTCAGTTTAAAATAATAGACACTAAGATGTTGGTAACGCTTCATTTTACAGTCCTGTTTCCCATGTACATACTATGTACTTATTATAGTAATTACAATAACTGGGTAATAACTAGGAACTAACCCTGAACCTACCCCTAAACCTACCCTTAACCCATGTACTTACCTTATATTACCTAGTACTTTCTAGGTAAGTACACTGTAAGTACTGTACTGTAAAATGAAGCGTTTCCAAGATGTTAAAAGAATTGATTGCCATTAATAGGGCATTTAAATGTTTCAAGTAAAACTAAATGGCTTTAAAGAGATCTTTAAATACAGACCTTAAATTATAAAAGTGACATTTTTGATTCAGAACAGTAATTTTTTTCTCTCTTCTGTCTCATCTTAGTCTTCACCATGATACATGTTACGCAGCAGCAAGGACGAAGCAGAGAGTGAATCCAATAGCAAGCACTTTAATAATACAAACAGGTAATCCAAAGGACTCAGGACAGGAACACGGAACAGCTACCAGCAACATCAAAACAACGACCGACAAACAGCAACTGAAGCACAGAGGTTTAAATACACAGACAAACAATCTAAACAAGATAACAAGGGGGCGTGGCTAATCAGAAACACATGGGAACAATGATCAGACAATTAACAAGACACATGGCAAACAGGGAATCACATGACAGACAACAACAAGGAACAAAACACAAAACCCACACCGTGACATAGCCCCCTCCCTATGGGCGGCTCCCGACGCCCCTCGAAACAAAACACAGAAGTTCAGGAGGGTGGTGAAGTGGAGGCGGTCTTGGGGGAGGGACGGAGGGCGAGGTTCGCACAGGCGACCAGGACGGAGATGACCACTTGGGCGGCCAGGGCATAGACGACCCCTCGGGCGGCCACGGCGGTGAAGACCCCTCGGGCGGCCACGGCGGTGAAGACCCCTCGGGCGGCCACGGCGGTGAAGACACCGGCTCGGGAACAGCAGACACACACATTGGCTCGGGAACAGCAGACACACACATTGGCTCGGGAACAGCAGACACACACATTGGCTCGGGAACAGCAGACACACACATTGGCTCGGGAACAGACAACACACTCACTGGCTCGGGAACAGACAACACACTCACTGGCTCGGGAACAGACAACACACTCACTGGCTCGGGAACAGACAACACACTCACTGGCTCGGGAACAGACAACACACTCACTGGCTTGGGCTCGGGAACAGACAACACACACACTGGCTCGGGAACAGACAACACACTCACTGGCTCGGGAACAGACAACACACTCACTGGCTCGGGCTCGGGAACAGACAACACACTCACTGGCTCGGGAACAGACAACACACACTGGCTTGGGCTCGTGAACAGACAACACACACACTGGCTCGGGAACAGACAACACACTCACTGGCTCGGGAACAGACAACACACACACTGGCTCGGGAACAGACAACACACACACTGGCTCGGGAACAGACAACACACTCACTGGCTCGGGCTCGGGAACAGACAACACACACACTGGCTCGGGAACAGACAACACACACACACTGGCACTGGCTCGGGAACAGACAACACACTCACTGGCTCGGGCTCGGGAACAGACAACACACTCACTGGCTCGGGCTCGGGAACAGACAACACACACACTGGCTCGGGAACGGGAACAGACTCTGGCTCGGGAACGGGAACAGACTCTGGCTCGGGAACGGGAACAGACTCTGGCTCGGGAACGGGAACAGACTCTGGCTCGGGAACGGGAACAGACTCTGGCTCGGGAACGGGAACAGACTCTGGCTCGGGAACGGGAACAGACTCTGGCTCGGGAACGGGAACAGACTCTGGCTCGGGAACGGGAACAGACTCTGGCTCGGGAACGGGAACAGACTCTGGCTCGGGAACGGGAACAGACTCTGGCTCGGGAACGGGAACAGACTCTGGCTCGGGAACGGGAACAGACTCTGGCTCGGGAACGGGAACAGACTCTGGCTCGGGAACGGGAACAGACTCTGGCTCGGGAACAGGAACAGACTCTGGGCCGGCCATCTTGTCCGTAGACACTGGCTCGGAGGAAGTGACGTGAACAGTCTCTGGATCAGCAGAAGTGACGTGAACAGTCTCTGGTTCGGCCATCTTGTCCGTAGACACGAGCTCGGAGGACGTGACGTGAACAGTCTCTGGATCGGCCATCTTGTCCGTAGACACTGGCTCGAAGGCGGCCATCTTGTCCGTAGACACTGGCTCGAAGGTGGCCATCTTGTCCGTAGACACTGGCTCGGAGGAAGTGACGTGAACAGTCTCTGGATCAGCAGAAGTGACGTGAACAGTCTCTGGTTCGGCCATCTTGTCCGTAGACACTGGCTCGGAGGAAGTGACGTGAACAGTCTCTGGATCAGCAGAAGTGACGTGAACAGTCTCTGGTTTGGCCATCTTGTCCGTAGACACTGCCTCGGAGGAAGTGACGTGAACAGTCTCTGGATCAGCAGAAGTGACGTGAACAGTCTCTGGTTCGGCCATCTTGTCCGTAGACACTGGCTCGGAGGAAGTGACGTGAACAGTCTCTGGATCAGCAGAAGTGATGTGAACAGTCTCTGACTCGGCCATCTTGTCCGTAGACACTGGCTCGGAGGAAGTGACATGAACAGGCTCTGACTGGGCAGACGTGACGTGAACAGTCTCTCGCTGGGCAGACGTGACGTGAACAGTCTCTCGCTGGGCAGACGTGAAGTGAACAGTCTCTCGCTGGGCAGACGTGACGTGAACAGTCTCTCGCTGGGCAGACGTGACGTGAACAGTCTCTGGACCGGACGGGACCAGCGGCGAGGGCTCTGGGCTGACAGGAAGTACAGGAAGGACTTCCAGGCATTGCGGGACGCGGGAAGTCCTCTTCCTCCTCCGTCTCGGAGAGCGAGAGGGTGCTGGGCTGGACGGGACCAGCGGTGAGGGCGCTGGACTGGACGGGACCAGCGGTGAGGGCGCTGGACTGGACGGGACCAGTGGTGAGGGCGCTGGACTGGACGGGACCAACGGTGAGGGCGCTGGGCTGGACGGGACCAGCGGTGAGGGCGCTGGGCTGGACGGGACCAGCGGTGAGGGCGTTGGGCTGGACGGGACCAGCGGTGAGGGCGCTGGGCTGGACGGGACCAGCGGTGAGGGCTCTGGGCTGGACGGGACCAGCGGTGAAGGGTCTGGCATGACGTGGCTGACGTGAAGCTCCGGCTGGACGTGGCTGACGTGAAGCTCTGGCTGGACGTGGCTGACGTGAAGCTCTGGCTGGACGTGGCTGACGTGAAGCTCTGGCTGGACGTGGCTGACGTGAAGCTCTGGCTGGACGTGGCTGACGTGAAGCTCTGGCTGGACGTGGCTGACGTGAAGCTCTGGCTGGACGCAGAGATCAGGCGATGACCTGGCGTACCGCGGAAGGAAGCTCTCCAGACATCGGCCGAGTGCCTCTCTCCAGTTCAGACCCGAGAGATCGGGGAGCTCCCTCGGATCGACCTCCTTAGCCCCTAGCCGGTAACACAGCTTAACCGCCTCGTCACCGAGAGAGCAGGAGGCAGCGAGAGGGGCAAACCCCCAGGTATACTGGAACAGATCGCAGCTATCCAGGGCCAAGGCCGCGATCTGACCGGCGAACTCCCGGCTCATGCTGGGAAGATCAGGTGAGATCTGTGCTGCTGGATTCATTGGGTCGGTCGTTCTGTTACGCAGCAGCAAGGACGAAGCAGAGAGTGAATCCAATAGCAAGCACTTTAATAATACAAACAGGTAATCCAAAGGACTCAGGACAGGAACACGGAACAGCTACCAGCAACATCAAAACAACGACCAACAAACAGCAACTGAAGCACAGAGGTTTAAATACACAGACAAACAATCTAAACAAGATAACAAGGGGGCGTGGCTAATCAGAAACACATGGGACCGTAGACACTGGCTCGGAGGAAGTGACGTGAACAGTCTCTGGATCAGCAGAAGTGACGTGAACAGTCTCTGGTTCGGCCATCTTGTCCGTAGACACGAGCTCGGAGGACGTGACGTGAACAGTCTCTGGATCGGCCATCTTGTCCGTAGACACTGGCTCGAAGGCGGCCATCTTGTCCGTAGACACTGGCTCGAAGGTGGCCATCTTGTCCGTAGACACTGGCTCGGAGGAAGTGACGTGAACAGTCTCTGGATCAGCAGAAGTGACGTGAACAGTCTCTGGTTCGGCCATCTTGTCCGTAGACACTGGCTCGGAGGAAGTGACGTGAACAGTCTCTGGATCAGCAGAAGTGACGTGAACAGTCTCTGGTTTGGCCATCTTGTCCGTAGACACTGCCTCGGAGGAAGTGACGTGAACAGTCTCTGGATCAGCAGAAGTGACGTGAACAGTCTCTGGTTCGGCCATCTTGTCCGTAGACACTGGCTCGGAGGAAGTGACGTGAACAGTCTCTGGATCAGCAGAAGTGATGTGAACAGTCTCTGACTCGGCCATCTTGTCCGTAGACACTGGCTCGGAGGAAGTGACATGAACAGGCTCTGACTGGGCAGACGTGACGTGAACAGTCTCTCGCTGGGCAGACGTGACGTGAACAGTCTCTCGCTGGGCAGACGTGAAGTGAACAGTCTCTCGCTGGGCAGACGTGACGTGAACAGTCTCTCGCTGGGCAGACGTGACGTGAACAGTCTCTGGACCGGACGGGACCAGCGGCGAGGGCTCTGGGCTGACAGGAAGTACAGGAAGGACTTCCAGGCATTGCGGGACGCGGGAAGTCCTCTTCCTCCTCCGTCTCGGAGAGCGAGAGGGTGCTGGGCTGGACGGGACCAGCGGTGAGGGCGCTGGACTGGACGGGACCAGCGGTGAGGGCGCTGGACTGGACGGGACCAGCGGTGAGGGCGCTGGACTGGACGGGACCAACGGTGAGGGCGCTGGACTGGACGGGACCAGCGGTGAGGGCGCTGGGCTGGACGGGACCAGCGGTGAGGGCGCTGGGCTGGACGGGACCAGCGGTGAGGGCGTTGGGCTGGACGGGACCAGCGGTGAGGGCGCTGGGCTGGACGGGACCAGCGGTGAGGGCGCTGGGCTGGACGGGACCAGCGGTGAGGGCGCTAGGCTGGACGCTGGGCTGGACGGGACCAGCGGTGAGGGCGCTGGGCTGGACGGGACCAGCGGTGAGGGCGCTGGGCTGGACGGGACCAGCGGTGAGGGCTCTGGGCTGGACGGGACCAGCGGTGAAGGGTCTGGCATGACGTGGCTGACGTGAAGCTCCGGCTGGACGTGGCTGACGTGAAGCTCTGGCTGGACGTGGCTGACGTGAAGCTCTGGCTGGACGTGGCTGACGTGAAGCTCTGGCTGGACGTGGCTGACGTGAAGCTCTGGCTGGACGTGGCTGACGTGAAGCTCTGGCTGGACGTGGCTGACGTGAAGCTCTGGCTGGACGTGGCTGACGTGAAGCTCTGGCTGGACGCAGAGATCAGGCGATGACCTGGCGTACCGCGGAAGGAAGCTCTCCAGACATCGGCCGAGTGCCTCTCTCCAGTTCAGACCCGAGAGATCGGGGAGCTCCCTCGGATCGACCTCCTTAGCCCCTAGCCGGTAACACAGCTTAACCGCCTCGTCACCGAGAGAGCAGGAGGCAGCGAGAGGGGCAAACCCCCAGGTATACTGGAACAGATCGCAGCTATCCAGGGCCAAGGCCGCGATCTGACCGGCGAACTCCCGGCTCATGCTGGGAAGATCAGGTGAGATCTGTGCTGCTGGATTCATTGGGTCGGTCGTTCTGTTACGCAGCAGCAAGGACGAAGCAGAGAGTGAATCCAATAGCAAGCACTTTAATAATACAAACAGGTAATCCAAAGGACTCAGGACAGGAACACGGAACAGCTACCAGCAACATCAAAACAACGACCAACAAACAGCAACTGAAGCACAGAGGTTTAAATACACAGACAAACAATCTAAACAAGATAACAAGGGGGCGTGGCTAATCAGAAACACATGGGAACAATGATCAGACAATTAACAAGACACATGGCAAACAGGGAATCACATGACAGACAACAACAAGGAACAAAACACAAAACCCACACCGTGACAATACAGGTGACTCCGGTTACAGATGTGACAATACACTGAATGGACGGCTGTTATAACTAAATTCACTATAATGTATAATCTCAGCATTGCTATGTTGATGCTTTGAAGAGTTCTAATGGATTTGAGTGATTAAATAATGCTGTCATTAACCTCTCCCTGTTTTAACACTATTAAAATAAGTTGTTGCTTTTTACTCCACTGGAAGTTTTTTTTTTCAAACCTGTTTTAGACCAGTTCTTATAGAAGCCCATTTTTTTCATAGTAAAAAAAACTTTTTGGGTTGCGGTTAAGGTTTGTGTAAAGTAAACTTACATTTATAGAAATGTCAAACATCTTAAACATCTTTGCATGCACATCCCTGCGACCACTCCCATTGTAATATAGGCTACTTTTGTTTGTGGCGGATGGGTCTTAACCTCAATAGGTGCTTATGCCTGATATTAATATATTTTATGAATAGAAAAAGACAGTGAGCAAAGACATCTGATTTTTGATATAATTTAGGTTTGATTTACAGTAGATCTTGTTATATGAATGTTTAGATATCTGTCCTGGAAAACAACACAACATAAGAATATCATTATCAATATCACAGAATATCAATATGTCCGAAGCCCGGTTTATTTAGTGGTGCACCCAAATCACCTTAAAGGGAGAGCGGGGTACAACCCAACGCTTTTTGACTTTTTCAGTTTGTGTAAATCTACTCTTTTCACACATGTCTGGGACAAATATGTCGTCTTGTTTCATAATACAGTCTATAGGGACGTCCCGCGTGACGTCACGCCATTTGGAGCAGCCATTTTGACGGAATAGAAAATGCTATACCGCCGGTGATAATACAGCTCGTCACGAAATATTTCTATCATGCCCGAGCGATGCTGTGCAGTTGGATGCGATCAGATACGTGATCATACAAAAGGAATATCTTTATACCGTATCCCAAAAGAAACAAAACGGAGAAACAAGTGGTTGGCGGCAATAAACAGGCAAAACGCTGATGGCGGTGTTACTGTTTGGCTTCCAACTCAACACAGTCCAACTCAACACAGCTTTGCAGTCTTCATTTTGGATCAGGTAAGTTGTCCCCTCGAAGCTACTGAATGATTTCTCAGAGTTCGGGATCAAATGTTATAAATCCACTGTTGCCATAGAAATCCGCAATGTTTGTGTGCACTACCATTCAGCATAACATAAGCTTGTCTTAGCCGGACACATCAGGCTCCCAATTTTACGAGATATATATATTTTTATTTGCTTTAAACAGAAAATCATTTGTTAATCAAACGTTTAGCTGTCGCCCTTTATGATAGAACTATTGTGCTTTTTTTTCACGGTTCTAACGGTGTATGGGTTGACTACATTTTTCTACGTTTTTTTTGTAGCAGTGAAAAAAAAAAACTACCAACATTAGCTAGAAACAGTATTAAAGTAGTAGTAAAGAGTAGAGAAGAGAGCCGTGGAACTGCTCAGTTAGCTTCAGAGTCAGTAACGTTACTGGTAAATGCATTTACCTAACACACTGTAGCCTAATGTCAAAACGTTTTTATGTAATTATATTATTAGTATAATAATATACTAATAATATATATTACCCACGGCAATGGATCTATAATTAGGGGTGGCCCACCCCTAATAATAGATCCATTGCCACTGAGTAGCTGACGGATGTATTCTGTCAAAATGGCTGACACGCGGCTAGGGGTCACGTGACTGGGAGATCCCTATACTTTCATTATTTACGTTACATTACCATATGACAGCTTAAAATGTCATCTGATCTAATCAAATTTATCCAAGACAAACTAAAATGTTTTGTTAATAAAAGACAATTATTATGTTTTTCATATAAAATAATAGCATTACTTCCTTCAATTTTGGACTACAACAATGAACACACAGCAAAACAGCTATGCAGTATTGGTCAAAACACTGCAAATAGATGAAGAAACTCATTCAGATATTCAGAAAAACACACAGCTGAACACAACAGTCCCTCCAACACACAGCATCCCAGAACTGGAGAAAAATACAAGCCAGACCGAATGCTGTAATTTCTTGAGAAAATTATTTCTGAATATTTAGGTTCTTCCTCTTAGTTCCCTTTTCGAACGGTCACTTCTTATTGCGTAGCTATACGCAGTGGGGAAACTCCTTTTCCTTGATTTACTGAAGCCTATATGTAAAACGCATTTGCAGCTGCACAGCTAGTACATTGAGCGTCTGGCTCGCTCATAGGCTGTGCTGCGGCAACTGCACATCCAATGGCGCGGGCGCCTCTGACGTGCGACCAATGAGACAACTCTACGTCATTACACGTCAGAGCCCGCCAAGGGGGCGTGGCCTCAGCCTATAATAGTCCCCGAATTCGCCATTATAGCAGATTTTACTCCTTCAGCGACAACTTTGCGTCTCTGACCATTTATTGAGCCTTCGCCGTCGAACAAGCCTTCAGCCTGAGCGAGCTACAGTTCAGCAGATTACACCTTCTCAGACGTGTTTCTCCTGACGCCATCTCTCCTGTGGCTATCCGGTGATATCCTTTCAATGCCTGTTATTCTGTATTATTATCTGTACGAGCGTTGTTCAAAATGCCTCGTGTTAAGACCTGCGCCACGTGCGGATGCAAGCTGCATGAGGCCGACGAACACGCGAGCTGCATTTCATGCCTGGGACTCGACCACGCAGAGAATGCACGCTCTGCTGGCGGATGTGCGGCCTGCGAGAGCATGCCTATCTCCGTGCTCCGAACTCGGCTACCCCTCTCCCGAGACAGCGACGCCGCGTCACCCGCGCTTCCTTCTCCGGCCCTACTTCAACCGAGGAAGAAGAAGTGCCAGAGCCAACGGCAACCTGAGAGCATGGATGTTTGTGAACGCATGCCGGCCACGTCCCCGCGTGCTTCACTCTCTCCAGCTCGGTCATCTCCGGTCCTGTTCGAGGGAGATCAGCGCAAACATCTCTGCCCAAACACAGCTGCTAGCTGGCGAACTAGAGCTGTTCACCCTAACAAACCATACTGTAATACTTCAGCCCTCGCTGGACGCGCGTATTCCGCCTCCGGTCAGGCTGCATCGGCCCTGTACACGATGGCCGTGCTGCAGGTTTACCAGGCCAAACTCCTCTGGTCTATGGACAAGGCTGGCCCGGACACTGAGGCCTTTCAGGACCGCCGAAGCGCCACGGACCTGGCCTTGAGGCCTACCAAGGCCACAGCGCAGGCTAGCGGGAGGAACATGGCGAGTTTGATCGTGCTCGAGCGCCACCTCTGGCTTACCCTCACTGACATTAAGGACGCGGAGAGAACGAGGTTCCGCGACGCCCTCGAGCTCTGCATCGAGCGCTCACAAGCCAGCCCCGTTGACGCCCCGACCAGCAAAGCCGGCGAAACAGGCCTCTCAGCCCCGCTCTGCGGCTGATGCCCAGCACCAGCCAAGAGCAGCCAAGCGCTTCCCGCTACCCCGACGCCAGGCCCCGAGACCCAGCGCCGCCAAAGTCGTCCTAGCACGCAGAGGAAAGAGAGAGGGCACGTGTCTCGCGCTCGCCGGAGCACCCTCAAAGAAGCCAACAAAACTTCCAACAGCCCCCTGTTCAGTTCAGGCGGCTGGGGATTTTATTACTGCAAACAGACCCGCAACAGTGAGCGCGTCTTTGCAAACAAACGCCGTTCTCACGGCGACCCAAATAAAGCACAAAAAGAGCATGTTTCACAAGCACAACCCATGGGTTCACGGTCCCCCTTCACTAGGCTGCCCCTTCCCTGTTGTAACACTGACTTCCCCACACGCAAATGCTTGTACAGTCAGTCCAATACTCAATGTCTGCACAAATCACAATATAAGGGTATCAGGTCCCCCTATGTTAGGCGGTCCGTCCCAATCAGTGTGTCAAGCCCTAGCCACACGGGTTCCAGCCTGGCAAGCTATCCCCGATGTGTCGAGTTGGGTCATAAACACTATAAAGCGAGGTTACTCGCTCCAATTCGCTCGCAGAAACCCAAAGTTTCAGGCGGTTCTCGAGACTTTGGTGAGAAGCAACGTGGGTCACGTGCTTCGCACCGAAGTACAGAATCTATTAGCAAAAGGGGCGATAGAATTAGTCCCCCCTGCGCTAAAACATACGGGTTTTTACAGCCGCTATTTTCTAATTCCGAAAAAAAGACGTCGGGCTCAGACCCATTCTAGATTTGAGACATTTGAACAAAGCTCTCATGAGACGGCCGTTCAAAATGTTAACTATCAAACATATCCTCGTGCAAATTCGCCCGGGGGATTGGTTTGTCACAATGGATCTGAAAGATGCTTACTTTCACGTTCAAATAAATCCTCGTCACAGGCCATTCTTGAGATTCGCCTTGGAGGGGCAGGCTTATCAATACACCATTCTGCATCAACGATGGCTCACGCTCGGCTCTCTGATTGGGTGTTAGACACCGGAAGAAAACATACAACAGAAGCCTGGACTAACAGTTACGTTAGTGCAAGTAAACTCTGCATTTTACAACGCTATAACTGCCTACATGCGCCGGAGGCAAGCTATTATTCCAGCGATCTGTGACAATTCCCGTGTGCAGCGGCGGTATCGACCGTACATGGAGCGTCGGTTTTGGGTTAAGCCGGGAAGAACCAGCACATGGTTGGATAATTTTATCAATGAAGTTGTAGTTCTACCAGAAAGACTCATTTACCAGAAAGATAAATTGAAAAGCTGTATACATTTATTGACAGCTCAGCAAGCATAAATTTATGAGTTCTTTGGCGTAGGCCCCGTCCTTAGCGAGCAAAGCGAGGTTAGCCGAATCTGCATGTCCCGCCTGAGATGAAGGCGGGGGCGCAGCCGACCCCCTGGAGGTAAGGAAGGGACCATCCTGGTGGTGGTGATGGGGAGGATGGAGGGGAAGGTACCATCTTGGTGGTGGTAGGGGAGGATGGAGGTGAATGGCAGCGTCAGCATCTGCGAACTCAGACAAGTGTAAGTACCAATCTTTTATACTGTGACACCTGATTGGATAGGAATGAGGTAATACATGACGCGCTGATTGAGTCTTCCTGACAGAACTTTAAGCTAAAGCTTCCATTTCCTGAGGAATGGTGCGAAAACTTTCGAATGTCCAGATCAGCACTTTTCAACCTCAGCGAAATCTGAGGAATAGTCAATCTGATTCCTGTTTACACCGGGAAAGGGAAACAAGGAAGAGGTAGAGGAGCTAATGGCCAACTCAAACAACGACAAATCCATGTGCTCCGGCACAAGACAAACAAAAAAACATTGAACAGAGACAAGACTGACAAGACTGTCATTCCTGAACCCTGACAATGTTATTAGAACTATGCAACTATGCATTCAGTTACCGATGCAATTGGCATAATTAACTTTTATGAAGTTCTATTGAGAAACCATGAGAAACAGGTGAATAAAAACTACTCGGTTACTCATGTAACCTCAGTTCCCTGAGTTAGGGAACAAGTATTGCGTAGCTATATGCAGTGGGGAAACTCCTTTTCCTCGATTTACTGAAGCCTATATGTAAAACGCATTTTAGCTGCACAGCTAGTACATTGAGTGTATGGCTCGCTCATAGGCTGTGCTGCGGCAACTGCACATCCAATGGCGCGGGCCAAGGGGGCGTGGCCTCAGCCTATAATAGTCCCCGAATTCGCCATTATAGCAGGTTTAACGACTGAAGCGACAACTCGCCATGTTACTACAGTGCGGCCGGCTACGCAATACTCGTTCCCTAACTCAGGGAACTGAGGTTACGTGAGTAACCGAGTAGTTCCCTTTCGAACGGTCACTTCGTATTGTGTAGCTATACGCAGTGGGGACGCCATGCAAAATGCAGCACCGAGTAACTGGTTGCCAGTGCAGCTCAGGAACCCTGAGCGTACAGAACAAGCCATAACCCACACAATATGTATATAACAGACCAGACACCGTCAGGTCTAGAATAAAAGATCTAAGTCAGTAACAAACCAACATATCACATCAATAAACCCAGACACCGTCGGGGTTATTAGTATATGAACATATAACCGGCCAAAGCGGGTTTTACATATATGTATATGTAAATATAACCGGCAAAAGCGGGTTTTATACATGAAAATATAACCAGCAAAAAGCGGGTTTTATATATATATGTGAATGTGATTGTGCACAGTAATATATGACAAGACCGGACACTGTCGGATCTTAATCATACCGAAAGCACCTTCGCCTGTAGGGAAGGCACTTCCATATTATAGAAACTCATAAATGTGGAAGGCGAGGACCAGCCGGCCGCATCACAAAGATCACGAATGGGAACGCCAGATGACCAAGCCCATGACGAGGCCATGCCTCTGGTCGAATGGGTCTTGATACCTATAGGGCAAACTTGACCCACTGCGGTATAAGCCATAGAAATAGCATCCACTATCCATCTAGACAGTCTTTAATTAGTGACTGGATCCCCCTTGGATCTACCACAAAAGCAGACAAAAAGCTGTTCTGATTGTCTAAACGATGCAGAACGCTCCAGATAGATTCTCAGCGCTCTGACAGGGCAGAGAAGGTTAACCTCTCCATCCTCTGCAGAAGGAGGGAGGGCTAATAATGTCACCACCTGTGCTCTGAACGGTGTTGAGAGCACTTTGGGTACGTAACCATGCCTGGGCTTGAGGATGACTCTGGAGTCATCTGGACCAAACTCCAAACATGCAGGGCTCACAGAGAGCACCTGCAGATCTCCCACTCGCTTGATAGATGCTAATGCCATCAGGAGAGCGGTCTTCAGCGAGAGGGGTCTAAGATCAACCGACTGGAGTGGTTCAAAAGGCGGACCTTTCAGAGCCCCCAGGACCGTGGAGAGGTCCCAAGGCGGCACAGAAGGAGGTCTGGAGGGGTTAATTCTCCTAGCACCTTTCAGGAATCTCACGACCAGGTCATTTCTTCCCAGTGACTGGCCAGCCGCTAGAACATGATGTGCTGCTATGGCTGCCACATACACTTTGAGCGTGGACGGGGAGCGACCCGCGTCCAGCAGCTCCTGCAAGAATGAGAGAACCACAGATATCTCACATGACTCTGGGTCAGCATGATTTTTCGAGCACCAGCTGGAAAAACCCAACCATTTTGAAGCATAAACGCGCAGAGTCGACGGGGCCCTAGCTTCAGATATAGTGCTTAAAACCTTCTCAGGAAGGTCCCTGGGTACCCCTTGAGGGGCCAAACATGGAGGGCCCATAGATCGGGTGTCGGATCCCACAACGTCCCGTTCGCCTGTGTGAGGAGGTCTTTCCTCAGTGGGACAGGCCATAGAATTGTGTCCGATAACTGAACCAGTTCCGGGAACCACGGTCTGGTTTTCCAGAGAGGGGCCACCAGAAGGACTGGGCACCCGCTCTCTCTGACCCGTTTGATGACTTGTGGAATCAACTCTGCGTCATCGTTTCTAAAGTCCTCCGTTTTGACCCGTCTTCACTAAAACGCCCTCCGGAGATTCAAAACGCAAAACGGGGTCGGCAGCGTTTCTAAACTTCTCCGTTTTAGGTCTTTGTTTTTGCCGTTTTAGTCTGGACGGGAGGTGCACACGTAGCAAAAGGTCTCCGTTTCTAAACTAAACCGTGGTAGTGTGGATGGGGCCTAAAGCCCCCTTTTTCTGGGGTGTCATAGTTTTCGTTTAACAAATATGCCTAATTTGTAAAAAAAATAAATAAATTATAACTTTATTAATTTAAATTATAACAAAATATCTTCTAATTAAAACAATAACACAACATATGTAATGCTTGCCAGCTTTGGGAGAGAGTGCAACATGAATACTATCATGCATCATATATTACAAGGTTTAAAAAGTTTAAATATACACATTAAGTAGTGAGAATGTGTATGAATCAGTAGCTTATAGTTAATATTAGGCTCTTGCAGAGCGGCTATTTGATTGGCTATTGCATTCATTTCATTCATAGCCAAGTTTGCACTCATTTGTGTATCATATACGGTAGTAAAACGTTTAAATAGACATGTCAAATAAATGCATATGGTTTAGGTATTTTAGTTGAGAGTACTATTTTTAAGAAAAAACTTGTCTCCCAACAATATTTCTTCAACATATAGCCTTAAGTGTCTGTAAATACACACGATGCAGTGGCTGTTTCAATACGTTCATGCTAATACCTTGCACCAGGATACTAGAATCCAAACAGGACTTCTCTGAAAACGGCAGCACATCCCCGAATGAGCGTGCAGCTCAGTGTCTCGCAAAACCCGAATCTCAACTTGATCATCTGGTTGCCCACTGAAAGATACAAAACCTTCCAACAAGTTATTTTGTGTGGGTTTGGTTACCCACATTTTGAAGAATGTGGGTAACCAAACAGTTGCTGGTCCCCAATGACTTCCATTGTAGGAAAAACAATCCTATGGCAGTCAATGGAGACCAGCAACTGTTTGGTTACCCACATTCTTCAAAATAACATTTATGTTCAACATAAACATCAGGTTTAAAACAACTTGAGAGAGTAAATGATGACATACTTTTCATTTAGGTGAAATATCTCTTTAATGTTAATAAAACAACAAAAGAGAAAATCACTCACTACTCTTGACTGAAGAACCTTAATACACTTTAATGAGAATCAATTTATATTTTATACATTGAAGTGTATATCGTTTTTAATTTTATAATTGTTCATTACATTTCTTTCTTGAATGCTGCTGTTAAATACATCTACTGTAGCTGAAAAAATAAACCACAGTTTATTTCATTTGTATATTATGTTGTGTATATGTAATGTGTTTTTTGTTCTTATTTTTAATAAGACAAAATATAATGACAAAGATTGTTTTATCTTTGCATTGTAAGGCCCTCTAGCTCGTGGCCTAATAGACAACACAAAGTATAGATCATAGCCAACTGTATCAGTCAAAACATAGGGAGCTGTTTTCCATTTTGACTTCTATTTTACTAATCACATGTGGATCATTTAAAGGGACATTGTGTAGAAATTTCTCCCATCTAGCGGTGAAATTGTATTTTGCATTCAAACGAATTGTGCTCTCCAGCGCCTCGCTTTTTCAAATGCGTGTTGCATCTACGGTAACTGTTATGTACCACAAGCTATGACAGGATGTCTTCTAACAGCACTTCTTCGAGTTTTCCTTCGGGTGAACAGGTTTGTTATTTCAAACAAACTGCAACTTGACACAACGAATGTTACAGTATGAATAATAACAGTGCAATGCAGTCTTTTAAACTTGTGTGACAAGCGCCTCTCACTGCTCTGCTCTGCTCCTCCGTTTCTGCTGCTTTCAGTCACGTGACGCTGGCTCTGAACGAAAACGCGTTGTGGAAACGCATTGGCCTAGTACTTTTTGACCCTCTCTGCTATTATAGTTTTTCAAGATGGCGGAACGACATAGAAGCCTCCGTGGACCTACCCGTCACATGTATATAAAGATAATGAATTCTTCATTTACGAGGACAAGTCAGATAATTGGCAGAGGTATTTGTACACCATTGAGGACATATTTATGAATAAAAATATTGATTTTAGATAATAAAATACCTAAAAAACTACACATAGTCCCTTTAAATTTGACCATTGATTTTGTACCACAATCTAAATATAATAACAATAAAGAAAATGTATAAATGTGTGTCTGGACTTCTTAACCAAGATACAAGATACAGCAAATACAAGTATTGGGGGAATATAAGGGGAAACCTTTTGGTTACCTGAGTACATATGTATAAAGTACAATCACACCGTGTGATTGTGAATTTAAATTGCTGTTTGTTAACACTGACTTTTGTCTTTTCTGTTCTCTTACAGATGACTATTGCACACCAAATAAGCACATGGGTTGAAGGGGATAAAGTCTTCTGGCCCCCATACCCTCCTAAGGACTCTATTGCATGTATAGTGTAGTGTTACAAATTTATTAAATGTTTAATTGAGGTTCCAATACAATAGTATATAAACTGAGACAGTTTCGTATACTGAATTTAGCATTTAAGGTTATTATGGTGATGATATTTGCTGTGAAACAGTTTTCCAGCAAGAGAGTCCGGCAAATCCTGTTTTCTGTATTTGTCAGATTACTGCTCTCTATCGAGCCTCCTATTCCTGTTTCTCTCTATTGTAAGCAGATTACTGAAACTTTGGTAGCTTCTGTCTCAGCGGGAGAGTTCTGCCATTCCTGTTTTTGAGTCTCACTGTTTGAATAGTTATGCTGATTAGATTTGGACCGGTAACGGGCTGACTTCTGTACTTCATTTACATGCTTTGTTTCAGAGTGTCCCCACTTATATGTAAATCCCTCCCCCTTGAAAGGATTTAACACTGTGCTGAGCTATTGAGGTAAGACTCGAGACGAGCTTGGAAGATTACAGCGACGCACAGCTCGTGTTCTCAATAAAGAAACCTTCTTAAAAGATACGCCCGAGTCTCCTGGTCTTCGCTTCTGAGTTGCCTACACTTTAGAAGAATAAGTTCACAACAATAGCCTGTACCAAGATGGCACACATACCAACCAATCCGTCTCCTCATAACTCGTGGTGGGTGTTCTCAAATTTGCTTTTGACAATAAGAATCATATACCCCAGTCTGACAATATTTTTCCTGACTCTGACTTTACTTGACTGTTATTCTATGTTTGTAAAAGTCATGATGAGGCAGCGAGGAGCCTGGACCGATATATAAATAAAGACTGCGACACCACCGACATCCAGTCTGAGGAGGAGAGCCACCATGGCCTAAAAAGAAAAAGAAGGTAATAATGAATATCCAATTTCCAGTTCCACACATCTGTTTATATTTGGCAGATGCCTTTGTCCAAAGCAAATATTTAAGCGGTTTCAACTATTTGCTGTTGACATGTGCAATTTAACAGTTTAACAATTTGTTGACGTGCAAGTTGACAATTTGATTACTCCCTTGTTTACTTTTAGACCCAATCTAATTTATCATTCGGATGCGGAGCCCCGGAATTAGCGCAGTTTTGCCCAAAGTGTATCTAATTACTCATTACATACATCTGCCCCTAACCACCTTTCCCGTCCCCCCACATCTTTTTTTCTTTAAACAAACCAGCAACCCAACAAGCCAGTCAGGACAGCCAACCATCACCTCCAAGGATCTATCAGACCCTCCAACGCCCCAGTTCCCCTGAGTTGTCTTACCCCAATGTCCCAGCATCATTCCCTGGAGATGAATTGGCCTTCTCTCCAATGCATCTACTCCAGAGGCCATCTCCTGAAGGTATGTTTTTAAAAAGAAGTAATTAATGTCAATTCAAACATTCAAAATTCAAACCAAATGCAGTATATCCAGTCAAATGGTTTAATTTCTCTTTTCATACTTGTTACAGATTCTACAGACACTGCCAGGCTGGCATTAAAAGGCAAGTACAGTTCTAAGGCTATCATAGGATTATCATAGACATAGACAGCAGAGAGTAGCCAGTTCAGCAATGAGGTTTCTTTACAAGGATAAATTAAGAAATTATGTTTACTTAATTATTCAGTAAAACTATATGTTATTGCGAATATTATTGTTACTTGTTCTCGTTCATCATTGTGTCAGTGTTTTATTCGCTGAACTAAGGTTGCTTCACGAAGAGCAACATAGTAACGAAACGAGTTTGTCCGTTTAGGGCTACGGTAGAAACATGACGATACAATATGTAGACCTCCAGGGGTGCCTGCGGTTATGGACATATAAATGTCTCATTATAAGGTAATAAAAACATAACGGTTCATTATGCAATGTCTTTATACACCACTGAAAACATAGTTATGGATCTTATATTGCATTTCTGTCAATAGATCCTCAGAAATATTACACATTGCACCTTTAAAAAAAAGGGAAAAAAGGAAACACAGCAACCAATAACAAAAGGGTTGGGAACAAAAATGCTAGCACATAATAACACTATTGCCACTTACAATAATAATTCAAAAAAATTGATTTTTTTTTTTTTTTTCGGAGATGAAGTGGTAGGCGGAGTTATTCATACCACTTTGTCTACAAAGTGTGCCAACAACAGAAAATTTAGTTATTTGTATTAGATCTGATCGAGAGTAGGCCTACAATAATTTGATTAGACAAGCAGCTAATTCTAAGAACGTGGATATGTTGTAGCCTACAAGTTGTTAGCACTAGTAGAAGACCAAGACCAAAACATTACTGACATAAAAAAAAAACAAATGATAGAAAACACGACGCGGGTCAATATACTGTCTTTTTTTATTAATTTGGTGCCATTATGCATAGCTGAGTAAACAACAAAGGTTTACTGTGTGTGTGTGTGTGTGTGTGTGTGTGTGTGTGTGTCACATAAGCTGTCTTTCCGCTGCTTGCAAATTATGGACTCTTTTGAGGAGACAGTGGATTTCCATTAATTTGTTGCCCTAATTGCACGCACTATGCGCGAATACACTGTAGACTCACTCTTGCTCGTATCCAAGGTAAATCTTCATCCCTTACATGTGTTTTATTTAACTAAATACACCATAATCGGCTAAAACGCATGCTCAGGATAGTTTACTTCCTGCGATTAGCGATTTTTCATGCGAACCGTGCCCAGTTCCGAACTAAACTGCCAGTGTGAAATGGTCATCATCAGTTTCAAGAGAGCGCCGCGCTGACAAATATACTGTGAATGATGCTGCGGAGCGAGCGGGAAAACCTGGAGCGGATTGGCGGAATCAGCGGAATGCTTTGAGCGGAGCGGTGGGAATCCTGCAGGCTACATTTGATGGTACGATGACGCTCTCAACGAACTTGACGTGCGCATCGCTGACTGACATGTAGCATGACTCACTTAGCCTGTTACACGAACACACATGTTGTAAATTACTGCATAATACATTTTTAACAAGCAGAATAATAGGCTACAGCATAACGATACACAGTCTGACTTTTAGCAATGTCTTTTAACTACTATTTCGAAGGACAAAAACATGAACTTAAACTAAGCTTTCCATCAAGTCATCTGTCACTTTGGTCGCACACTTGTCACAGCCCTTGCGACGGTAATTAGCCTATATACTTGTTGTATCAAATGCGACAGTTTAACCATAACATTAACTATATTACTTTTCCATAAGGGCAAGTACAACATAGAATTAACAGTCAGTTTTCTTAATGTGTAATATGTGTGCTATTTGGATGACTGACAGGAAAAACCTGCCTTCAAATATTTCAAGATATATTAAAAAATAGACAGCCTGATGAACTGTTAAGGGGTAGGAAATAAACCATTTCAATATAAGAAAATATTTGATAGGCTAAAGTTAGTTTGGCTTCATGGCAAAATACTGTCAAACTGATATAGACTAAATTTAAGAATTAAATGATGAAAAAAAAGGTGAAAAATACACTATATAGGCTATGTAAACGTAAAAGTAATGTTGACTAAAGTCTATTTTTTGCAGTTATGTTATCAACCAACTTGTCATGTGTGAATGGCACCTCAACGTACCATTTTGTAAAAATTAATAAACACATAAATAAATCTCATGAAGGAGCATGCCCTGGGAAACTGCAAAAACATTAACCTCCAAACACAAAAGTATGCCTTGAGATATGTGGTATGTGGGTGGGAGTTGGCAACGGTTAGGGTGGAGCACTTTTCTTTAAATGGCAGCGTCAACTTCTCTCCGGCCCCTTTGCTTGATGCCAGAACGCTAGTGATCACATCTCCAGCCTCTTCATCGTAAATAAGTTAAACAATTAGTCAATAAAATGTCTGCAGAGTTTGAACTTTGTCCTGGAAGAAAAATCGGGGGCTCCAACCCCTGTTTTATCATCGCTGAGATTGGACAGAACCATCAGGGCGACATTGAAATCGCCAAAAAAATGATCCGAATGGCCAAGGTAAAGTATAAAGTACTGCTTTATCAGTGAAGTCTGATACCGTGTTGATGTTGGTTCTTTTCATGGGGGGGGAAACAATGAGATATGTATAGATATCAACCCCCAAAACCACAGTTTGCATATAGAAAAAAAAAAAATACAAAATTAATTATAATTTGAGAAAATGGGGGGGGGGGGGGATTTTGAAAAAGTGTTTTTTTCTTTATTAATGATTTTTCCTCCTGTGTTTTGTTACCAGACTTTTTTCCTAAACAGAATAAATGACCTAAAAACAGGAAGGAGAAACATCCTGAGGGCCGTTCACCCGTTTTTCCATTCCACTGTGCTATACATTTCCATTGTTTTTCAATTTAAACACATGCTAGATGGACGTGTTTGACCATTTGCAGCGTTTTTAACTGCAAAAACGGGTTCTGTGTGAACCGGCCCAAACTTAGAATCCTATTTATTTAGAAACCATGATAATTTTACTCCGGAAATATAATTTTTTCAAATATCAGGTCAATAATTAAGAGGGGACATTTCTGCAATAGAGCTCCTAAACTATAACATTGTATCACATTAAATTAACTTTTAGATTTCTTATATGGTGAAACTCATTTGTGTTGTCAACCAAATCCACTTCTACTTTCTACTTTAACTCCACACAGGACTGTGGAGCTGATTGTGCCAAGTTTCAAAAGAGCGAGATCGAACACAGATTCACCAAGCTCGCTCTGGAGCGTCTCTATACGTCCCCTCACGCCTGGGGCCCGACCTACGGGGCTCATAAACACCATCTGGAGTTCAGTCACCAGCAGTACAGAGAGCTGCAACAGTTCGCCAATGAAGTTGGCATCTTCTTTACTGCATCAGGGATGGATGAGGTGAACAAATGAAAGAGGGTCTCAACGTTTATTTTATATATATATATCAAGAGAATATGTGCATATTAAACCCAGTAGGCTTGATTGAAATGCATTTCATAACTTTTCCTCTCCCTACCTCAATTAGATGGCTGTAGAATTTCTTCATGAAATCAATGTGCCGTTTTTTAAAGTTGCCTCAGCTGACACCAACAATATCCCTTACCTGGAGAAAACCGCCAAAAAAGGTAAAACTCACTGACGTTGACATCCATTTCAAATGAAAGTCCAGAAGCTGTCATAACAAACTCAAAAGTGTTGTTGCTGAAAACTCGTTTTCCTTAGACGGAGGTTTGTCAGATTCACTGCCAAAGTCACAATGTTCCTCTATTTACATAACATTTCAGACAGTGACTGTTAAGCTTCTTTTGTGCACTTGAAGTCAGTTATTCCGGAGCACCTGAGAAATTAGGTATCGACAGTTCTGATTGGCCAGAAAGCACAGCCAATGAAACCTAGAAATCCTGGGTGGATTTTCTGGAGTTTCATGTTGCTGGCTTTGAGTCAGAGAACTCGGCATGTGTGTGTATATTGTGATACTGACTAAAACTTTGCCCTGATTTTCTCCCAGAAGCAGCCATGTCTTGAAGCTGATGTTTTGGTGTATTTGTGTAGGTCGTCCCATGGTGATTTCGAGTGGAATGCAGTCTATGGAGACCATGCGCTGTGTTTACCAAACCGTCAAACAGCGCAATCCCAATTTCACGTTCCTGCAGTGCACCAGCGCTTATCCGCTGCCAATAGAGCACGTCAACCTCAGCCTGATCCCTGTAACACACAACTCACTTTATTCTCACCTTCATAAACTTCATAAATTACTGAAGAAAATATTTTGATTTCACCATGGATAGAAGACAAGACAAATGTGCATGATGACGATTAATTCAATTATTTAAGTTTTAACATTTGAGTTGATTAGATTGTTTGTTTGTTTTATTATTTTAAGACGTCCAGTTGTCACAATGATTTTTCAACAATTTTGATATTCTGAATTCACATAGAAAGTGGTTGAACATTTTGTTTTCATTTTGCTAAAAATTAATTGTTCATTGTTGTATCATTTAAGCATGAGGTTTTCACACCAAGGACAGTTTTCACAGGTTGTAGTATCTGCCAAATTTTAAAATGCTAAATTAATATTAAAAATGCTTGAATATTTGGTTTAATTTTGCACAAATTAAGTGCTCATTGCAGGGTTATTATCGTTAACTAAACTAAAACCATACAAAAACATTTAAGACATTAATGAAAAAGACATTTTCATTACTTGAGATAAAATAAACTAACTGAAATGAAACTTAAACCATTTCAGCTATTTGCGAAACATTTATCTTTTAGTTTAGTTTGTAGCTGAAGTACAAAAATAACTAAAACTAAACAAACACTAAAACTACATATTTAGCAAAGAAGGAAATAGTAAAAATGACAAAAACAGCTAAACTACTAAAACTAAATTAAATTGAAATGAAAACAAAAAATATATATAAAAAATAAAAATCATAATCTTAACAAAAACCATTATAGTATAATGACACTAAAACAAAACTGGATCATTCATTGTTATATTTTGCAAAAAAAAAGATTTCATTGTAATATTATGTCAGGACATTTTTGTTACGTTTTTATATGATAGAATCATATATAAAGTGTTTGAACATTTGGTTAATTTTGCATTTCTCATCTAAATTGTTATTGTGAGTAAAACGTTAGATCCCATTTCAGTCAGAGAATTATTGACTGAAATTAATATGAGATATTGACTAAATTTAGAGGATATTTTCATCAAACACTGGAAAAAAAAACACTGTTCTGGAGTTTGCACTCGTTCTACATTAAGATTTTGGTAACACTTTACAATACGGGTGCACTAATATGCATTAATTCATGTTTAACTAATGCACAGATAATCATGAGTTAATGTATGATTCATGAAGAACTAAACCATTAATTAATTATTACTGCATCAGCAACTAATAAAGAGTCTATATGATTAATAGATTAAGTAATACATGAATTGCTATTACTTCAATGTGTCATTGTGTATTAATTCCTTAATAACATATTTTATTAACTAATAGTGTAAATTAATGTGTTAATTACCACAATTAGTCAAAGCTATGCACTTCAACTACCAGTTGTCTGCTTTAATTAATCATTAGGTAATGATTTGCAAAGGTATCATTATGTTATGACTTTACTTGTTGAGGCACATCATTATTAACTAGTCATTTAGTAATTGTAGTAATTTACACATGAATTTGCACTAACAATGAAGTAATTAATCATGTATTAATGTGTAGGCCTACCTGTATTATCTGGAAGTTGAAATACAAGGCTTTGGCTCATTCTGGTAATTAACATATTAATTAACACGATTAGTTAAAAAAATGAGTTATTAGGGAATTAATTCACAATTACATATTTAATTAATAACAATTCATGTATGAACTAATACATTAACCATACAGACTCTTAATTAGTTCCTAATGTGGTAATCATTAATGAATAGCTTAAATAATCATTAGTTACACATTAATTCAGTATTATCTGTGCATTAGCTAAGCATGAATTAATGCTTATTAGTGCACCCGTATTGTAAAGTGTTACCAAGATTTTTAAGGATTTAATGAGTAGTTTGAAGTTTTTCTGTTACCCTTTTCCTACACAGGAGTTCCAGAAGGAGTTTCCGGACATTCCCATCGGCTACTCTGGACATGAGGCGGGCATCCATGTGTCTGTGGCCGCTGTGGCACTCGGGGCAAAGGTCCTGGAGCGTCATGTGACCCTGGATAAGAGCTGGAAAGGCAGTGACCACGCAGCATCACTGGAGCCGGCGGAGCTGGCGGAGCTGGTGAAAGCCATCAGGACGGTTGAGATGGCAATGGGTTCGCCAGTCAAACAGATGCTGCCCTGTGAGGCTTCCTGTCACAGCAAGGTCAGATAAAACGCTCATTCTGACAGATTATAAAACCAAAAAATGATCAAACGTCATTCAATCAATGGTTATGTTCTTTCCTGCAGTTGGGTAAGTCAGTGGTGGCCCGGAAACCATTGAAGAAGGGTGAGACATTAACGCTCGATATGCTGACAGTAAAAGTGTCTGAACCGCACGGCATGAGACCCGAGAACATCTTCAAACTGGTTGGCAAGAAAATCACTGTGGACCTGGAGGAAGATGCCATCATTACTGATGCCATGATAAAAGGCTGATGATCAGACATTCCAACACTAAAGGGGCAATGAGGGGGTCTAATCTTACGCTTCTATTAATTTTAATAATAATATAGAAAATCAGCCATTATTAAATCACATTTTTAATGAGGGAGACATTTGTATTACATTCTTATTATTTTGACATCAGAAATATGTAAATATGACGTCTTGTCTTGATTTTGCATATGCCTAATGTCTTGCTATAAGTTTGTTGTATGTTGTAACCTTTCTCACAGACGATTGTCTTTGAAATTGTGGTGAATGAACACTTTAAGTAAAATATCTTTCTTTCAACTCAACTTTGACTCTTGGGTCTTTGTTCATATTGGTCTCTCTATTAGACCAATCTGTGTTCCCCAAAAGCAAGATGTTTTGGCAGAGAATGCCTTAATGAAATGTAGAATTATTATTTAATGCGTAGCCTAAATGCGAGTTTATTGTGTATTACAGAAAGGGGGACCTATTATGCAAAATTCACTTTTGCATGGTGTTTGGACATAAATGTGTGATGGCAGTGAGTGTACACAACCACCCTCCAGTGATAAAAATCCACCCACTCCTTTTTTTTAAATCCCCATAAATCATAAGCAGTGTCTCCCAACGACCTGTTTTCAGAATGTGGCTTTTGTGACATCACTAAAGCCACAGGCCCCGCCCACGAGTGTTGACAGACACTGCCGTTCTAACATAGACCCGCCCTGATCGAGTTCACAGCGAGTTGAGAGTTGTACACATCCGCCATTGCTGCACTGACGAGAATGTCTCCCAAGCGTTGTCGGTGTTGTGTAGCTGGATGTATTAATCCTCATAGCTCTATTTACTTGAGCGATAGGCATAACATTATTGATCATGGCAGTAATGAAAGTGAGAGCGCGCACTTTATTAAGTTCATAGGAGTTATTTTACGGATATACAGTTTACCAGTTTATTAAGCACCCCCTGAAAAGGTGTGTATATATTTGTTTACTGTTAGTTGTAACGAGTGTTTTTTTTTTACTTCGCTATGTATGTTGATGATAATGAAAGGGAGAGAGTGTTCTTATACAGTGTTTATTCAGCTCTTACAGTGATTTTCTAGAGTGAAATTGACACTTCATCATTTGTGTGATGTACAATAAACTTAATTGAACTCATCAGTAGGCTATATTTTTACAACATTCGGACGCGGTCCGCAACAACAGGCTTGTACTAATAGTGGATAAAACAAAGATGGAAAAACAAGTTATAACCGTAATTAAACTAGACTATACCTGTTCAGTCTCCATACAGCATATATTATCTGGCTCTGTGGGCATCATTGTTTTACTCTGGGTCGAAATGAACACGGCTACTGAGAGTTTGTTTTAATATTATCATTCCGTGAGATGAGATTGTCCTGACTGAGCGCGAGCTCGTGAGGCTCCGCCCTCTGAGCCGGCAGCAGCTGCTCATTTGCATTTAAAGGGATACACACTAAAACGGTGCGTTTTTCTGAGCCTCAAAAAGTGACAATTTAAACACGCTGTAAAAAGTTATCTGTTTGGTATTTTGAGCTAAAACTTCACATACACACTCTGGGGACATCAGAGACTTATTTTACATCTTGTGAAAAGGGGCATAATAGGTCCCCTTTAAGACACGATGTTATTTGTTTTACACAAAATAAATATCCAAGTGAAATGTAAAAGCGCCTATATTGGCAATATTTTGGATTTAAACCAAATGCTAATAGGGAACCTGCAGACATGAATAAGATTGAAAACGTTGTCTGATGAAGGTGGCAGCAATTTAATTTACACACACCTTCAAGCACACCACAAGAACGAGGCTTCCGTGTTTATTTGTTGTGTTAATAAAGCCGTCTTATTCGCTTTGTTAAAGGGGTCATGAACTTTTTTTTTTAAGATTCTCTGAGGTCCACTTATGTTATCAAGTTTTTTTTCCACATCAAAAAACATCCTAATTTTAGAAGTAAACACTATTTTCTATCCTGTTTTTGACCCTCTCTTTCAAACACATCGTTTTGATGGCCATGCCATTCAAGACTTGAAGTAAACGCCCACTGTAATTGGGTAACAGTTTTGCATATTTAAATAAGAACTTGGAGTTACAGTTATAACTGACACAGGATCTGGGGTCTCATTAATAAAACATAGGATCCTTACTAAAAGTGTAGCCTACATGTTGTTGAAAACTGAATAGTTGAGAATTGCTGTTTTTTCATTCTTTCCGGTCCTCTCGATCGGATTAAAAAAGGTTTAAAGATCCATTCGTACAATCCGAATGAAATTTTAATCGGATTTGGCCCATTCATTCCATGAATGATTACATGTACTTTTCAATGTCTTTATGTAGGGTAGATCTACATTAATCCCCCTAGTGTGCAACTTTGTTACTTTTATTGTATCTTCTTAAATACTGTACTATTTGTAATATGCTATTCTTATTTGTTAATAATAATAATAATAATAATAATAAAAAAACACACTACGGATTCAACTAATGCACTTTCCAGCACATTCCAATTACCCCGTTATTCCACAAGGGAGCGTTGACCATAGATATAATAAATACATAGACGCCCTATTGGCCGCTGAAGTGTACGTCAACGGCGCTGCCATATTGCGGAGGGCAACTTTCCCATACCTTTCATACCGGGAATTGATAAAAATGCACTTTTCGTGTGCTGCTTGGGTCTGTACAAATCGCCAAACAACTGAAAACAGGTCTCGAGGAATTACCTTTCACAAGCAAGACTGAACATTTGTTTCTGGTTGTATTTGGTCATGATATAGCCTTATTAGTAGGCTAATAGTAACGTTCAGACGCGAAATTTAAAAATACTACTGTTATTGTGTCACGAAATGTGGTCTTAATAGTTTTTCAGTCTACGATGTAGTTGTTTAAAGCTCAAATCTGTGTTTTATTTATAAAGATATCGCCTATTTAAAAATTTGATCTGACGTTTTCGGAGTTGTGAGATACATATGGGATCAATATCCCGCCAAATGTATTGCCGCCACGGATCAAAATATAATAAATCAAAAAATAACAAGTATGAAAAAAAACTTTAAATACATTAAAAAATATTTTTTACAAAACTTAAACTTATGTTTATCTCTTCGATTGATTGGCTAGAGGAGGAGCTGTCAATCTAGAACTAGTGGACCAATGGTGACGCTTAAGCCCGCCCTAATTTACATGAAACTCAACATGAACTGCAACATTTGGAAGAGCAAGCGCAGAACATGGAAAGAAGAGCGAAGAGAAAAACAGCACAAGCGTACAAAAAACGTTTGGGTGCTTGAGCACCTGCCCCTTTGCCCCTTGGTGCCCTAAGTGCCCTTTTGTCAAAGCAAAATTTCCTCTCCTTTTTTTGTAATTAAAGGCCTTGTTGTGGATGCCTGCCTATGCCCAATTAAATATTAGTACAATTAATGAATAATAATTTAGCCGTGAATAAAATGATCCACATCATGACCTTTCACCTGATGATGGCCTCATCTGACCGAGACGATTCATCACGCCGCACGCGCATTTTTTAATTTCCCACGCACTACCAGAGGATATCCAACACCTCAGGAGCTGGTATGTGGGGTTTCATTTTCAGCGAAGTGATTTTGATGTTGATTTACTTATTATTTTACAAGAACGACGTGAAGAGAGCATGCAGATATGTTGTTTATAACATCGTTGTGTGTAGTAGAAGTAACGTTAGCTTGCTGTTTTGAGGGAGAAAAGTTTCACAGGCGTCGAGGGGTCTGGTCTTTTTATGTTATTTGACTAAACTATAATTGTTATTACAGTATTTATTTTTTAAAAACTTAGAGTGCCTTAAAAATAATTATCACAACACTGGGTAAGGCTTATACTGTTTTTCTCATTCTATTAAGTATCATTTTATACAAATAAAAAAATTCAGAACAGGATTAAAATATAATTATATTTTAAATATGACAAAAACATTTTTTTCTACAACAGCAAAAGTAGTGTTTACAACAGCAAGACCCCTATAGCCTGTAAACTCAATAATATCTCTCTGGAAATAAATGTAAAAATATCAATGTCAATATCAAATGAATAATATACCTGACCTGACATTTTTAGTAGGTGCCAACAGAATGAACACACACACACACACACAACACACAACGCACACGCACACGCACACGCACACACGCACACGCACACACACACACACACACACACACACACACACACACACACACACACACACACACACACACACACACACACACACACACACACACACTTTAGTTTCTTTATTTATATCAAAATCCAACTATATCTCAGAGTCATAATGCAATTTGAAATAATGATCACAGACACACAAGCACATAGACCTCTATCTTTGCTGTATTTTGCTGTAAAAATAATTGCTGTATTTTTTCTGTTTGCTTTTTTTTTATTGTATAAATGTTAATCATATTTTTGTAATTCAGTTTTTGCCATCAAAATAGCCACAAATGGTGACATGGTATTAAATAAACTGTACGAAACATGGGCCACGTTGATTTTACTATGTTTACTAAAGTTTTTACTATAACATATGTTCTTAATTATTCTGTATAACAGAGAAGAAAAAGCCTTCAGGTTGGGATAACTTAAGACACTTCAGTTTCTAATACCAGAGTTATTAATAGGTGGACAGAAAATATTTTTTTAACTTTTAAACTTAAAATTTTATTTTCTTTTCTGTTTCTTTTTCGAAACTGCATCACAGCATTTGCTGCCGTATCAATACAGAATCATCCATATCAACAATACGCGTATCAGCAAGGAATGCGTCACAATATGTTGCTGTATTGATATTTTGAGCACAGCTCAATTTAAAGCCTTTTTCCATGTGCCCCTTTTATACTTTGAGCACCTGCCCCTCCAAATGTCTCTGCACGGCCCTGTACTGTTATAATGGCTATTGCTGATCTATAAAACTGAAATTTAACAAAAAAAGAGACAGGGTCGTGTCCTTTTATTTTATATAGCCTATGTAGGAATATTTTAAAATATATAAATTATATTTGCATATTTATACATTATCTTCACTGTATGTAGGCCTACATAAAATACAATGAGACAAATCTCTTTTTGTTAAATGTCAGTTTAATGATCAATATTATAATGTTTCATATTTTTTTTATATTGTCTATATTATTCTGCAATTGATATTACATTGTATTTGCTGTTCTTATTATTATTGTTATTACCACTTGCGATTATCAATCTATTATAGTTATGCTATCATAGTCACTATTTAACTTATTTTTTATTGTCTATATTCTGTAATTGATATTTTTTATTATATTGCTATTATTATAGTATTATACATAAACTATGCTATTATCAATATTTTTATGATTGTATTATTATGATATTATATAATTATACTATTCATTACTATTTTATTTGCTGTATAGCCTACGGTTTGTTTATTTTATTGACTAAACTATTTACTATTACTTCTCACTTTATCATATATTTACTATTTGCATTGCACTGTTGTACCATATCATATGTATTACCGTAAAGGATCCATCCGTTATCTTTGTTATTGCTAAAATCGGGTCAATCACAGAAAATGCTTTTTCCACAATAAGAAAACTTTATTTAATTTAATGTGAACATTAAATTAAATCTCAGTATGTGGGTCTTCACAATTCTTATCCAAGAATAAAAAGCCAAATGACAACATGACAAGCCTGAGCTTTGACAATTCCTAATTATTTTTTATATAGCCTATATATCCAACTATCGAGATTTTAAATAACTAGAGATGAAACTTTTTGTACACCACATACAAACCACTGAAATCAAATGCGTTTACTTACGCATTTGATTACAGCGCAGTCTTGCCCTCAGCAAAATGGCGGACGCGTTGACGTATCGCAGCAACGTTCCAAAGCAGTCAATAGGGCGTCTATGTATTTATGTCTATGGCGTTGACAGTCCATACTCCATAGTTATTGAATGTGTCAACTCTCATTAAGAAAGCCCTACTATTATACATCTATTGACCATAGCCATAGAGTTATGATGTTCCAGCAAACAGTTGTGATAATTGTGTCACGGGTACACACGGGAAACAGTAGATCCAAATGCAGTGGGTTTTATTAAGTATAATCCAAATCGTAGTCATCCAGGCAAGGGTCAAAGTCCATACAATCAATCCAAAATACAAGAAACAAAACAAGAAACGGGCTAGAACACAGACCAGAAGTGTAGTGACGAATAACAACGATTATTTATACACAGAACTAAACAATGTAATGGGAAACAGCTGCGTGCAATGATGAGTGATGAGAACAGACAAAGGATCGTGGGAAATGCAGTTCCAGAATGAATGGTGACAGTAAGGGAAAGAGACCTCTAGTTGACACCCGGGGAAACACAAACCAGACACTGTGACAAATTGAGCTGTTAGCAGTTTAGAAAATGTTAAGACTGTTTTGAAAAATGTGCCAAAGTGATTGAGTAAAACTAAAATACTAGTATACTTACAAGTTCACATGTAGTAAAGATGCAGTACAAATGAGAATTGTAGTTGTGAACTAGTTGTGCACTTAAAGTTTACTATTGTTACATATATAGTATACTTAAGTGTATACTTTTATATACTAAAAAGTGGGCCAATTTAGTCCCAAGCAATATTGAAATAGTAAACTTGTAAGTGTACTATTTCAATACTGCTTGGGACTAAATTGGCCCACTTTTTAGTATATTGTATAGGTATATATACTAGTACATTGGTATAAGTACACTTACTACATAAAATATGATATACTTGAACATTAGTTAAGTTTCATAAAATGAACATGAAGTTGTTAGGGGTAAACAGTTAAAGACCCAGAACCAGATATGATGAATGAAGACCCGGAGTCAGAATTATAATAAATTAAAGAAAAGATTTACTGAAGATAGTTTGCAGTTTCATCAGCAGAAGTCAGCTTCAAGACTCACACAGGAGTTCGTAGCCGCCCCGCCTACAGTTACAAAGATCACAGCAGTTATACCATTTCCAAGGTCTACATCATTGGTTACAGGTTGAATGATTCTCATTGGCTAAGAAATAGATAAAGTCTAAACAATTCCATACATAGATGGTAAGTCATTAATAAAGATAGCTGTCATCAGAATCCGAAATTTAATCGAGATGTGACCCTGGAGGTCGTAGAAAGGCATCTCGGGTCTGCTGTGGCATCTCAGTGATTATTAATCACTTATACATTGAAGCAGCAGTAAATTCCAATACAACCCCTTCAAAGTATACTTCTTTTTCGTAAGGGTCACCAAAAACTGTACGTAAAAGTAAAAATTAAAATGATACACACAATTTAAAGAAAAACAGTAAAATATAATAGGGCAAAAGCAAAGTTAACTGATCATATAAATCAGTTTTATATTACAAGCACATGTTCTGTTTTGGTTAAGCAAATACTTTGACACTGCAGCTCTCCTGTGAGTGAGTGAAATATACATGATGATGTGGAACAAATCTACCCATTTCCTTCTTTCGTTCGTTCGTTCGATAGATAGATAGATAGATAGAGAGATAGATAGATAGAGAGATAGATAGAGTTAAAATGTCAAATATGATGGCTTTTGAGGATTGTTTATCTCTTAATCATGCTTGTTTTAGCCTACTTCGTATTATGTTTTGCCCCACAATTATAACTACTTTAATCATAAAACTAAGCATCATCTTACTGACATATTTTTGGGAGATATAGATTGGCAACTGATATTTCTAAGCTATATTTCTAATTTTATTTAAGCTTACTGTTATAAAAATATCAATGATTTACATTACAAGAATTCAGAATGTGAATATATTTGCACAGTTTGGGCCTCTGAATAAAAGTTTTTTTCCTTTTTTTTCTGGAATTTGAGCTTCATTATTTCTCACTAGAAGAAAAGGTTCAAAAATGAACCTTTTGAGCTGATGATTGCGACTGTGAGGGAACCTTAAAGGTTCATTTTTGAACCTTTTTGAAAAGGTTCTAATTGGAACCTTCACTTAAAAGGTGCATTAATGACCCATTAAGGTTCCATTCTGAACCTGTTTCAGCAATAACTTTATTATTATTATATTACTATCTTAATCACATTTCACAATTAGGGTTCCTACACATTTTCCAACTTAATACACTTTAAAATAATTGTACTTTAGTATATTTTCTAAAAATATATTTTTGAAAAATATAGCCTACTTGAAGTGAAAATTCTGTTTATTTTTTAAAAGTGTATTTATTTGCACTTTACTTAAAAATATATTTTAGGTATATTTTTAACTGTGTGCTGAAAATGATCATTGTAACAATGTATTGAAAGTATACTTTTTAAAATACATTATAGTATACAATAGTATATTGTACAAAGTATAGCTATTTGTTTATTAATTTGCAGTTGTTATTAAAGACAAAGTGTGCAATTTGCATTTGGAATAAGCTAAAGTTATTACTGAGCATATACTTTTTACTCAAATATAATACTCTTATGGTATATTGCGTGTATTCGAAGACACTTAACCCTAACCCCCCATTTGGGTAATGAATTTTTAATGTAGGCTACTTTTAACAAATAAAGTAACTAATATCACTATTCAAGCATGTAATTAGTCCCTGCAGGCATATACTTAAAGTATACAAAGTATATTTGAAATTGTTACAAAATAGCACACTTAAAGTTAACTAATCATTAACACTTGAAGTAGGCTATAATGAATTAATCTGGCTGTAATAGGCTATACTTACAGGCCTATATTTTCTTTTTTACCAGGGGCGGCAACAACATGCCTAAGTAGAAAAACAAAATGAACACGGCAAAAGATACAATATTAGTTTATACATAGTATTATACATTAAGCAATTAGAATCGATTATTAGAAACAACAATAATTATTAAACAATCCAAGTTAGGCTACTTATCCTTCTTTGCCGTTCGCTCTCATTCCGCTCCCTATCACTTACATGTTTGTTTTTCTTCCTAGCCATATTTTTGTTGTGTTGCTTTATCTGGATACTCTTCAGCTTTTATCAAGGGTTTAATGTTCACTGTCTGTGACAGTTTTAAAACACAACTCATGCTGTAACGCACACTATGTCTCTAGTTAACTAAAGTCAGAGATCGCGGAGTGATACGAGAGATGTAAAAGTACCGGTCGCTCGGCTAAGTGATGAATATCTGGCAGATAAAGACGATCTATTTGAGTATTTGTCATATAGGAAACGCCTCCGATCGTTAAACATATGCTTTTAAATCGATCAAACTAGTAATCTAACGAGTAAATAAAATTATTCTCAAAAAAGTGTGTCCAATCCGCATCCTGTGAGTGTGAATCTCACTTCTGAGTTCCGCGTCTCAGGGCGATGGAGAGCCACAGGTTCGCACAGGCTCAGGTGAGTTCGGGTGTCTGTTCCCCGTCCTCTGGACTCCCTCACCGGGCGGCTCTGATTCTGGCCCGGGGTGGCAGTAAAGGAATCCCTCTGAAGAACATCAAGAATTTGGCCGGTGTTCCTCTCATCGGATGGGTTCTGAGAGCTGCCTTGGACTCAGGAGTCGTTGACAGGCAACTACATTTGAGCTTTTCTTAACTATTTTATTATTAGCCTATGGCTTTAATATGATTTTTGTTCTTCAATGTGTGAATGAAACCAATTTAAACTGGAAGATAAATGTTTGTGGTGGATAGATAGCCTAAATTTGTCGCCATGTTTAAGATTTAAATGGGCTACAATTAAAAGGCTGCTTTTGATGCAGATATTTCCGCGACGAATAAACAATAAAAATGTTGGCTAATTGCAGATTATTATCTCGCAATTCTAATTATTTTTTATGAGCCTATACTTAAAAGAAGTCGAGAAAATAAGGCGCAATTAGCCTACTCTATTATTATTATTATTCTGCAGCGAGCTTCCATCTTCTCAGATTTTTATATTAAAATATTCTTAATATTTTTTTTTGTAAGTAACATTTAGTTGTTGTTGTTGTTGTTGTTGTTGTTGTTGTTGTTTTTTAATGACTGATGTTACTGTGTGGCAGCGTGTGGGTTTCCACAGATCATGATGAAATTGAGCGTGTCGCAAAAGTCTGGGGTGCGAAAGTTCATCGTCGCAGTCCTGAAGTTTCCAAAGATTATTCCAGCTCTCTGGAGACCATCCAGGAGTTCATCCGCCAGAGACCCGGTGAGACAGACCTTCATCATCATCTTACTTTCCTTTTATGCCTAAACATGAACTAACTTGCTGACATATGAGGTTTTGAAATGCCAAGTAGCCTATGACTTGTAGAGCCTTTTATGAGATAATTTTTTTTTTTTTTTTTGTCATTTAACCTGTACTATAATTTTCTATTTGTTTTGAACTGAGGAATGTAGGAGATACAAAATATAAGCTAATAATGTGTGTGTGTGTGTGTGTGTGTGTGTGTGTGTGTGTGTGTGTGTGTGTGTACAAATGTGTACAGTTTGTGCAGAATAAAAACCATTAAGTCTATGGAGAGTTCCCCTAAAACACACACACACACACACACACACACACACACACACACACACACACACACACACACACACACATATATATATATATATATATATATATATATATATATATATATATATATATATATATATATATACACACAAGGATGGCAATATCCAAAATCATTGTACATGTTTTGGTGCCCATGCATGAGGAAAACAGCTTATAAATCATACTAAGTGATGTTTTCTGAAAATGTAAAAATGCTGAATTCTGTGATGGCTATGTTTATGAATAGGGTATGTATATTAGAAGAGAATAGTTGCAGTATAAAAAACATTATTTCTATGGAAAGTCCTTATAAAACATGAAAACAACGTGTGTGTGTGTGTGTGTGTGTGTGTGTGTGTGTGTGTGTGTGTGTGTGTGTGTGAGAGAGAGTGTAAAAAAAACTTGCTGTTGAGCACTGCAGAATTAATTTGAATTTGTATAGTATATTTAGCAAGTAAATTTATGTACCAAAAATTACCAAATTAATCGAAATGGAAAGAAACTAATCAAAATAAACAATAAGTAATATGATTTGAAAATAATGCTTGTCCTTTGATTGATTGATTGTCAATTGTTGCTTTCAAAATTAAAAACATTTTTTTTTTAAAGAAAAGAAAACTTTGTAAAAAGTAAAATGATTCAGACATTTTTAAAATACAAAAAGTCGTGGAAAGTACTTCCAAGTTATAAGTTCAGAGTAAGAAGAGGCACCAAAAACTTTTTAGTTGCATGTAATTATGCATAATTTATAGTTATTACTATAGTAACAACATGTAACGTGTAACAAGGACGCTATAAAATAAAGTGTTACCTACATTTGTTACAATCTTTGTTAATGTTACATAATAAAAATCAAACTGTTCATGTTAGTTCACAGTGCATTAACTAATATCTATAAATGCTGTAAAAGTATTGTTCATTCTTTGTTCATGTTAACTAATGAAACTTTTTTGTAAAGTGTTACTAAAACTGTTTACGGCCCAGAAAGGCCTCGATCTTTATTGTATTTGTCATTTGTTTTGTCGGTGTGTTTTAGAGGTGGACATCGTCTGTCATATTCAGGCCACGTCTCCATGTCTGCACCCTCATCATATCAGAGAAGCCCTACAGATGATCACGGGACAGGGATATGACTATGTGTTTTCAGTGGTGCGCAGACACCAGTTTCGGTGGGAGGAGGTGGACGAGAAAGGTACAGTATCACAAAAACATCTCACAAACTCCAATAAGGCAACAGTTGCAGATTTTTGCTTTGTAGGAATATAAGGCAAATAAGGACTTTCCATTTGCTGTTTATGCACAATCCTTTATGATCACTGTTTTTACATCATGTTATAAAAACAGAAGTGTCACATGAATATACTTTGATATCATATTATAAATCCCCTAACCCTGTTTCTATGGATTTATGGATTTATGTTTAGTGACAGTCATAAGGAACTACATCTGAAGGTTTACACGTTCTTATCTATCTTTCATTGTAACTAGTGGGTAAGAATCCGACTTCTCCGAACATCGATGTGGCGCACAGACCTCGACGTCAAGACTGGCCTGGGGAACTCTATGAAAATGGCTCTTTCTACTTTTATAAGAGAAAGGACCTGGAAAACGGCCTTAAACAGGTAGTTATCAAAATACGGTGACAAACATGTTCCTTGACTTCTCAGTCATGGAAAAGATTTAATTAGCCTAGAAACACCATGTAAAGACATAATGTAAATTATTTATTATTAGTTATTAGTGCCTGAAAAGCCCCTTGTCCCCTTTCTTCTGGTACACCACTTATGACATTTAGTTATTTATTTGTTCATTTTTATTACATCCACAATGGAGGTACACCTTCATCATGACTATACATTCACTTGTGCATTCACAGCCTCTTGTTTTGTGCAATTGTAAATTGTAATATCATATATAAATATATATGACTTATCTCATATATGCGTTGGGTTAATAATTAATGCGGTAGTAAAGCGCAACCCTGATCATCTTCACGCCGGTGATCATTGCTACACAGTTCTTATCTCATATAGGATGCGTTTGGTTAATAATTAATGCGGTAGTTAAGCGCACCACTGATCATCCTCACGCCGGTGATCATTGCTACACAGTTCTTATCTCATATAGGATGCGTTTGGTTAATAATTAATGCGGTAGTAAAGCGCACCCCTGATCATCTTCATGCCGGTGATCATTGCTACACAGTACTTATCTCATATAGGATGCGTTTGGTTAATAATTAATGCGGTGGTTAAGCGCACCACTGATCATCCTCACGCCGGTGATCATTGCTACACAGTTCTTATCTCATATAGGATGCGTTTGGTTAATATTTAATGCGGTAGTAAAGCGCACCCCTGATCATCCTCACGCCGGTGATCATTGCTACACGGTACTTATCTCATATATGCGTTTGGTTAATAATTAATGCGGTAGTAAAGCGCACCCCTGATCATCCTCACGCCGGTGATCATTGCTACACAGTACTTATCTCATATAGGATGCGTTTGGTTAATAATTAATGCGGTAGTAAAGCGCACCCCTGATCATCCTCACGCCGGTGATCATTGCTACACAGTACTTATCTCATATAGGATGCGTTTGGTTAATAATTAATGCGGTAGTAAAGCGCACCCCTGATCATCCTCACGCCGGTGATCATTGCTACACAGTACTTATCTCATATAGGATGCGTTTGGTTAATAATTAATGCGGTAGTAAAGCACACCCCTGATCATCCTCACGCCGGTGATCATTGCTACACAGTACTTATCTCATATAGGATGCGTTTGGTTAATAATTAATGCGGTAGTAAAGCGCACCCCTGATCATCCTCACGCCGGTGATCATTGCTACACAGTACTTATCTCATATAGGATGCGTTTGGTTAATAATTAATGCGGTAGTAAAGCGCACCCCTGATCATCCTCACGCCGGTGATCATTGCTACACAGTACTTATCTCATATAGGATGCGTTTGGTTAATAATTAATGCGGTAGTAAAGCGCACCCCTGATCATCTTCACGCCGGTGATCATTGCTACACAGTACTTATCTCATATAGGATGCGTTTGGTTAATAATTAATGCGGTAGTAAAGCGCACCCCTGATCATCCTCACGCCGGTGATCATTGCTACACAGTACTTATCTCATATAGGATGCGTTTGGTTAATAATTAATGCGGTAGTAAAGCACACCCCTGATCATCCTCACGCCGGTGATCATTGCTACACAGTACTTATCTCATATAGGATGCGTTTGGTTAATAATTAATGCGGTAGTAAAGCGCACCCCTGATCATCTTCACGCCGGTGATCATTGCTACACAGTACTTATCTCATATAGGATGCGTTTGGTTAATAATTAATGCGGTAGTAAAGCGCACCCCTGATCATCCTCACGCCGGTGATCATTGCTACACAGTACTTATCTCATATAGGATGCGTTTGGTTAATAATTAATGCGGTAGTAAAGCGCACCCCTGATCATCCTCACGCCGGTGATCATTGCTACACAGTACTTATCTCATATATGCGTTTGGTTAATAATTAATGCGGTAGTAAAGCACACCCCTGATCATCCTCACGCCGGTGATCATTGCTACACAGTACTTATCTCATATAGGATGCGTTTGGTTAATAATTAATGCGGTAGTAAAGCGCACCCCTGATCATCCTCACGCCGGTGATCATTGCTACACAGTACTTATCTCATATAGGATGCGTTTGGTTAATAATTAATGCGGTAGTAAAACACACCCCTGATCATCCTCACGCCGGTGATCATTGCTACACAGTACTTATCTCATATAGGATGCGTTTGGTTAATAATTAATGCGGTAGTAAAGCGCACCACTGATCATCCTCACGCCGGTGATCATTGCTACACAGTACTTATCTCATATAGGATGCGTTTGGTTAATAATTAATGCGGTAGTAAAGCGCACCCCTGATCATCCTCACGCCGGTGATCATTGCTACACAGTACTTATCTCATATATGCGTTTGGTTAATAATTAATGCGGTAGTAAAGCGCACCCCTGATCATCTTCACGCCGGTGATCATTGCTACACAGTACTTATCTCATATAGGATGCGTTTGGTTAATAATTAATGCGGTTGTAAAGCGCACCCCTGATCATCCTCACGCCGGTGATCATTGCTACACAGTACTTATCTCATATAGGATGCGTTTGGTTAATAATTAATGCGGTAGTAAAGCGCACCACTGATCATCCTCACGCCGGTGATCATTGCTACACAGTACTTATCTCATATATGCGTTTGGTTAATAATTAATGCGGTATTAAAGCACACCCCTGATCATCCTCACGCCGGTGATCATTGCTACACAGTACTTATCTCATATAGGATGCGTTTGGTTAATAATTAATGCGGTAGTAAAGCACACCCCTGATCATCCTCACGCCGGTGATCATTGCTACACAGTACTTATCTCATATAGGATGCGTTTGGTTAATAATTAATGCGGTAGTAAAGCGCACCACTGATCATCCTCACGCCGGTGATCATTGCTACACAGTACTTATCTCATATATGCGTTTGGTTAATAATTAATGCGGTAGTAAAGCACACCCCTGATCATCCTCACGCCGGTGATCATTGCTACACAGTACTTATCTCATATAGGATGGGTTTGGTTAATAATTAATGCGGTAGTAAAGCGCACCCCTGATCATCCTCACGCCGGTGATCATTGCTACACAGTACTTATCTCATATATGCGTTTGGTTAATAATTAATGCGGTAGTAAAGCGCACCCCTGATCATCTTCACGCCGGTGATCATTGCTACACAGTACTTATCTCATATAGGATGCGTTTGGTTAATAATTAATGCGGTAGTAAAGCGCACCACTGATCATCCTCACGCCGGTGATCATTGCTACACAGTACTTATCTCATATAGGATGCGTTTGGTTAATAATTAATGCGGTAGTAAAGCACACCCCTGATCATCCTCACGCCGGTGATCATTGCTACACAGTACTTATCTCATATAGGATGCGTTTGGTTAATAATTAATGCGGTAGTAAAGCGCACCCCTGATCATCCTCACGCCGGTGATCATTGCTACTGTTACGAACTGGAAGAGTCAGTAGGATCCATTTGCAGCTTTTAATAATGGAACGTCAAAACAGGCAAGGGTCAGGCAACAGCAAAACAGGGTGATCAGAGAACAAACACAGAGAGTAGTCAGGTCACAGGCAGAAGTTCAGGGCAGGCAGCAAGAGACAATAATCCAAGAACAATCCAAAGTCAGTAACAGTTCAGCAAACACACGGAAAACGCTCAGAAATTGTACGCCGGGGCAATGCAATACTTCGCAATGAACTTGAGAGTGAACGGGGTTTATATGGGTGAGTGTGGATGAGCTGCAGGTGTTTGTGTAATCAGTCCCAGGTAAGCGGCATTATGGGAATTGTAGTTTGTGAAGTGATCAGTCTGGTGTGGAGTGCCCTCTGGTGACTCTCAGGGGCACTCCAGTTGGTGATCGTTACATAGCCCCCCCCCCAAAGAGCGGCTTCCAGACGCTCCAAAAACAGTCCAGGAGGGAGGTGGAGCGGAGGCGGATCCGGGGGCGGGATGGAGGGCCAGGTCCATGGAGCGGAAAAGGACCTGCAGACTGCGGCAGAACTGATGGCCAGGGCGGAGCGGGCGACCCCTCAGGCGACCAGGGCGGAGCAGTCAGTCGGGCAGGCGACCAGTGCGGAGAAGGCTGTGCAGGCGACCAGGGCGGAGCAGGCTGTGCAGGCGACCATTGCAGAGAAGAACCCTCGGGCGGCCACGGCGGTGAAGAACCCTCGGGCGGCCACGGCGGTGAAGACCCCTCGGGCGGCCACGGCGGTGACGAACCCTCGGGAGGCCACGGCGGTGAAGAACCCTCGGGAGGCCATGGCGGTGAAGACCCCTCGGGCGGCCACAGCGGTGACGTCCCATCTGGCGGCCACGGCGGAGACAATCCTTCAGGTGACCAGGGCGGAAACGTCCCTTTGGGTGTCCATGGCGGAGACCTCCCTTCGGGCGGCCACGGAACAGGAGCAGGCATCCACCCAGGAACAGTCATCAGTTGCTCTGGAACAGACCCTGGCTCAGGACTAGGAACTGATACCTGCTCAGAAACAGAAACAGACACAGACACAGGAACAGACACTGGTTCCGGTACAGGAACAGACACCGGCTCAGGAACAGGAACAGACTCTGTGATGACGGCCATCTTGTCCGTAGACACTGGCTCGGAGGCGGCCATCTTGTCCGTAGACACTGGCTCGGAGGCGGCCATCTTGTCCGTAGACACCGGCTCGGAGGCGGCCATTTTGTCCGTAGACACCGGCTCGGAGGCGGCCATCTTGTCCGTAGACACAGGCTCGGAGGCGGCCATCTTGTCCGTAGACACCGGCTCGGAGGCGGCCATCTTGTCCGTAGACACAGGCTCGGAGGCGGCCATCTTGTCCGTAGACACAGGCTCGGAGGCGGCCATCTTGTCCGTGGACACAGGCTCGGAGGCGGCCATCTTGTCCGTAGACACAGGCTCGGAGGCGGCCATCTTGTCCATAGACACTGGCTCGGGAACTGGAAGTGACACCGGCTCAGGAACTGGAGGAGACACCGGCTCGGCGGCCATCATGTCAGGAAACTCTGGACTGGACGGGACCAGCATCTTGTGAAACTCTGGGCTGGACGGGACCAGCATCTTGTGAAACTCTGGGCTGGACGGGACCAGCATCTTGTGAAACTCTGTGCTGGACGGAACCAGCATCTTGTGAAACTCTGTGCTGGACGGAACCAGCATCTTGTGAAACTCTGTGCTGGACGGGACCAGCGGCGAAGAGGGCCTTGAGCTGGGCAGGACCAGCGGCGAAGAGGGCCTTGGCTCTGGCTGGACGTGATTGACGTGAAGCTCTGGCTGGACGTGGCTGACGTGAAGCTCTGGCTGGACGTGGCTGACGTGAAGCTCTGGCTGGACGTGGCTGACGTGGTGCTCTGGCTGGACGTGCTCTGGCTGGACGTGCTCTGGCTGGACGTGCTCTGGCTCGGCAGAAGTGACATGAACCGTCTCTGGAGACGCCCCCTCAGCAGTAGAGAGCTCTGGGAATTTTGCTAAGACGTAACGAGAGTCCGGGGAATCAGTTGAGGTGTAGCAGAACTCTGGTTCAACGGGTGTTAAAAGTTCATGGGAACCCTCATCCGCAGGGCCCACAGGAAAGGAGGAGCCGCTTAGCCTCAGGGCGAATTCAATATATTGACATAGAGTCCATTGAGGGGTGTTGTCAGGCATGAGATAATTAAACATGTCCTCAAGCCCATGTCGGAAACTATCCTTTAAGATTGCATCGTTCAAATCTACCCCATGGCAGAGCTCACAAAATTCTTCAACATATTCCTCTATAGATCGGTTACCTTGGCTGAGGCAGAAGAGACTGATTAGTGGATCCATGGTGGGTCTCTGTTTCTTCTCGACTGCTGGATCTGAAGTGGCGAAGTATTCTGTTACGAACTGGAAGAGTCAGTAGGATCCATTTGCAGCTTTTAATAATGGAACGTCAAAACAGGCAAGGGTCAGGTAACAGCAAAACAGGGTGATCAGAGAACAAACACAGAGAGTAGTCAGGTCACAGGCAGAAGTTCAGGGCAGGCAGCAAGAGACAATAATCCAAGAACAATCCAAAGTCAGTAACAGTTCAGCAAACACAGGGAAAACGCTCAGAAATTGTACGCCGGGGCAAAGTAATACTTCGCAATGAACTTGAGAGTGTACGGGGTTTATATGGTTGAGTGTGGATGAGCTGCAGGTGTTTGTGTAATCAGTCCCTTTTAAGCGGCATTATGGGAATTGTAGTTTGTGAAGTGATCAGTCTGGTGTGGAGTGCCCTCTGGTGACTCTCAGGGGCACTCCAGTTGGTGATCGTTACATAGCCCCCCCCCAAAGAGCGGCTTCCAGACGCTCCAAAAACAGTCCAGGAGGGAGGTGGAGCGGAGGCGGATCCGGGGGCGGGATGGAGGGCCAGGTCCATGGACCGGAAAAGGACCTGCAGACTGCGGCAGAACTGATGGCCAGGGCGGAGCGGGCGACCCCTCAGGCGACCCGGGCGGAGCAGTCAGTCAGGCAGGCGACCAGTGCGGAGAAGGCTGTGCAGGCGACCAGGGCGGAGCAGGCTGTGCAGGCGACCACTGCGGAGAAGGCTGTGCAGGCGACCAGGGCGGAGCAGGCTGTGCAGGCGACCATTGCAGAGAAGAACCCTCGGGCGGCCACGGCGGTGAAGAACCCTCGGGCGGCCACGGCGGTGAAGACCCCTCGGGCGGCCACGGCGGTGACGAACCCTCGGGAGGCCACGGCGGTGAAGAACCCTCGGGAGGCCATGACGGTGAAGACCCCTCGGGCGGCCACAGCGGTGACGTCCCATCTGGCGGCCACGGCGGAGACAATCCTTCAGGTGACCAGGGCGGAAACGTCCCTTCGGGTGTCCATGGCGGAGACCTCCCTTCGGGCGGCCACGGAACAGGAGCAGGCATCCACCCAGGAACAGTCATCAGTTGCTCTGGAACAGACCCTGGCTCAGGACTAGGAACTGATACCTGCTCAGAAACAGAAACAGACACAGACACAGGAACAGACACTGGTTCCGGTACAGGAACAGACACCGGCTCAGGAACAGGAACAGACTCTGTGATGACGGCCATCTTGTCCGTAGACACTGGCTCGGAGGCGGCCATCTTGTCCGTAGACACCGGCTCGGAGGCGGCCATCTTGTCCGTAGACACCGGCTCGGAGGCGGCCATCTTGTCCGTAGACACCGGCTCGGAGGCGGCCATCTTGTCCGTAGACACCGGCTCGGAGGCGGCCATCTTGTCCGTAGACACCGGCTCGGAGGCGGCCATCTTGTCCGTAGACACAGGCTCGGAGGCGGCCATCTTGTCCGTAGACACAGGCTCGGAGGCGGCCATCTTGTCCGTGGACACAGGCTCGGAGGCGGCCATCTTGTCCGTAGACACAGGCTCGGAGGCGGCCATCTTGTCCATAGACACTGGCTCGGGAACTGGAAGTGACACCGGCTCAGGAACTGGAGGAGACACCGGCTCGGCGGCCATCATGTCAGGAAACTCTGGACTGGACGGGACCAGCATCTTGTGAAACTCTGGGCTGGACGGGACCAGCATCTTGTGAAACTCTGGGCTGGACGGGACCAGCATCTTGTGAAACTCTGTGCTGGACGGAACCAGCATCTTTTGAAACTCAGGTGCTGGACGGAACCAGCATCTTGTGAAACTCTGTGCTGGACGGGACCAGCGGCGAAGAGGGCCTTGAGCTGGGCAGGACCAGCGGCGAAGAGGGCCTTGGCTCTGGCTGGACGTGATTGACGTGAAGCTCTGGCTGGACGTGGCTGACGTGAAGCTCTGGCTGGACGTGGCTGACGTGGTGCTCTGGCTGGACGTGCTCTGGCTGGACGTGCTCTGGCTGGACGTGCTCTGGCTCGGCAGAAGTGACATGAACCGTCTCTGGAGACGCCCCCTCAGCAGTAGAGAGCTCTGGGAATTTTGCTAAGACGTAACGAGAGTCCGGGGAATCAGTTGAGGTGTAGCAGAACTCTGGTTCAACGGGTGTTAAAAGTTCATGGGAACCCTCATCCGCAGGGCCCACAGAAAAGGAGGAGCCGCTTAGCCTCAGGGCGAATTCAATATATTGACATAGAGTCCATTGAGGGGTGTTGTCAGGCATGAGATAATTCAACATGTCCTCAAGCCCATGTCGGAAACTATCCTTTAAGATTGCATCGTTCAAATCTACCCCATGGCAGAGCTCACAAAATTCTTCAACATATTCCTCTATAGATCGGTTACCTTGGCTGAGGCGGAAGAGACTGATTAGTGGATCCATGGTGGGTCTCGGTTTCTTCTCGGCTGCTGGATCTGAAGTGGCGAAGTATTCTGTTACGAACTGGAAGAGTCAGTAGGATCCATTTGCAGCTTTTAAAAATGGAACGTCAAAACAGGCAAGGGTCAGGCAACAGCAAAACAGGGTGATCAGAGAACAAACACAGAGAGTAGTCAGGTCACAGGCAGAAGTTCAGGGCAGGCAGCAAGAGACAATAATCCAAGAACAATCCAAAGTCAGTAACAGTTCAGCAAACACAGGGAAAACGCTCAGAAATTGTACGCCGGGGCAATGCAATACTTCGCAATGAACTTGAGAGTGAACGGGGTTTATATGGGTGAGTGTGGATGAGCTGCAGGTGTTTGTGTAATCAGTCCCAGGTAAGCGGCATTATGGGAATTGTAGTTTGTGAAGTGATCAGTCTGGTGTGGAGTGCCCTCTGGTGACTCTCAGGGGCACTCCAGTTGGTGATCGTTACATAGCCCCCCCCCCAAAGAGCGGCTTCCAGACGCTCCAAAAACAGTCCAGGAGGAAGGTGGAGCGGAGGCGGATCCGGGGGCGGGATGGAGGGCCAGGTCCATGGAGCGGAAAAGGACCTGCAGACTGCGGCAGAACTGATGGCCAGGGCGGAGCGGGCGACCCCTCAGGCGACCCGGGCGGAGCAGTCAGTCGGGCAGGCGACCAGTGCGGAGAAGGCTGTGCAGGCGACCAGGGCGGAGCAGGCTGTGCAGGCGACCACTGCGGAGAAGGCTGTGCAGGCGACCAGGGCGGAGCAGGCTGTGCAGGCGACCATTGCAGAGAAGAACCCTCGGGCGGCCACGGCGGTGAAGAACCCTCGGGCGGCCACGGCAGTGAAGACCCCTCGGGCGGCCACGGCGGTGACGAACCCTCGGGAGGCCACGGCGGTGAAGAACCCTCGGGAGGCCATGGCGGTGAAGACCCCTCGGGCGGCCACAGCGGTGACGTCCCATCTGGCGGCCACGGCGGAGACAATCCTTCAGGTGACCAGGGCGGAAACGTCCCTTTGGGTGTCCATGGCGGAGACCTCCCTTCGGGCGGCCACGGAACAGGAGCAGGCATCCACCCAGGAACAGTCATCAGTTGCTCTGGAACAGACCCTGGCTCAGGACTAGGAACTGATACCTGCTCAGAAACAGAAACAGACACAGACACAGGAACAGACACTGGTTCCGGTACAGGAACAGACACCGGCTCAGGAACAGACTCTGTGATGACGGCCATCTTGTCCGTAGACACTGGCTCGGAGGCGGCCATCTTGTCCGTAGACACCGGCTCGGAGGCGGCCATCTTGTCCGTAGACACCGGCTCGGAGGCGGCCATCTTGTCCGTAGACACCGGCTCGGAGGCGGCCATCTTGTCCGTAGACACCGGCTCGGAGGCGGCCATCTTGTCCGTAGACACAGGCTCGGAGGCGGCCATCTTGTCCGTAGACACAGGCTCGGAGGCGGCCATCTTGTCCGTAGACACAGGCTCGGAGGCGGCCATCTTGTCCGTGGACACAGGCTCGGAGGCGGCCATCTTGTCCGTAGACACAGGCTCGGAGGTGGCCATCTTGTCCATAGACACTGGCTCGGGAACTGGAAGTGACACCGGCTCAGGAACTGGAGGAGACACCGGCTCGGCGGCCATCATGTCAGGAAACTCTGGACTGGACGGGACCAGCATCTTGTGAAACTCTGGGCTGGACGGGACCAGCATCTTGTGAAACTCTGGGCTGGACGGGACCAGCATCTTGTGAAACTCTGTGCTGGACGGAACCAGCATCTTGTGAAACTCTGTGCTGGACGGGACCAGCGGCGAAGAGGGCCTTGAGCTGGGCAGGACCAGCGGCGAAGAGGGCCTTGGCTCTGGCTGGACGTGATTGACGTGAAGCTCTGGCTGGACGTGGCTGACGTGAAGCTCTGGCTGGACGTGGCTGACGTGAAGCTCTGGCTGGACGTGGCTGACGTGAAGCTCTGGCTGGACGTGGCTGACGTGGTGCTCTGGCTGGACGTGCTCTGGCTGGACGTGCTCTGGCTGGACGTGCTCTGGCTGGACGTGCTCTGGCTGGACGTGCTCTGGCTCGGCAGAAGTGACATGAACCGTCTCTGGAGACGCCCCCTCAGCAGTAGAGAGCTCTGGGAATTTTGCTAAGACGTAACGAGAGTCCGGGGAATCAGCTGAGGTGTAGCAGAACTCTGGTTCAACGGGTGTTAAAAGTTCATGGGAACCCTCATCCGCAGGGCCCACAGAAAAGGAGGAGCCGCTTAGCCTCAGGGCGAATTCAATATATTGACATAGAGTCCATTGAGGGGTGTTGTCAGGCATGAGATAATTCAACATGTCCTCAAGCCCATGTCGGAAACTATCCTTTAAGATTGCATCGTTCAAATCTACCCCATGGCAGAGCTCACAAAATTCTTCAACATATTCCTCTATAGATCGGTTACCTTGGCTGAGGCGGAAGAGACTGATTAGTGGATCCATGGTGGGTCTCGGTTTCTTCTCGGCTGCTGGATCTGAAGTGGCGAAGTATTCTGTTACGAACTGGAAGAGTCAGTAGGATCCATTTGCAGCTTTTAATAATGGAACGTCAAAACAGGCAAGGGTCAGGCAACAGCAAAACAGGGTGATCAGAGAACAAACACAGAGAGTAGTCAGGTCACAGGCAGAAGTTCAGGGCAGGCAGCAAGAGACAATAATCCAAGAACAATCCAAAGTCAGTAACAGTTCAGCAAACACAGGGAAAATGCTCAGAAATTGTACGCCGGGGCAATGCAATACTTCGCAATGAACTTGAGAGTGAACGGGGTTTATATGGGTGAGTGTGGATGAGCTGCAGGTGTTTGTGTAATCAGTCCCAGGTAAGCGGCATTATGGGAATTGTAGTTTGTGAAGTGATCAGTCTGGTGTGGAGTGCCCTCTGGTGACTCTCAGGGGCACTCCAGTTGGTGATCGTTACAGCTACACAGTACTTATCTTATATATGCGTTTGGTTAATAATTAATGCGGTAGTAAAGCGCACCCCTGATCATCTTCACGCCGGTGATCATTGCTACACAGTACTTATCTCATATAGGATGCGTTTGGTTAATAATTAATGCGGTAGTAAAGCGCACCACTGATCATCCTCACGCCGGTGATCATTGCTACACAGTACTTATCTCATATAAGATGCGTTTGGTTAATAATTAATGCGGTAGTAAAGCGCACCACTGATCATCCTCACGCCGGTGATCATTGCTACACAGTACTTATCTCATATAGGATGCGTTTGGTTAATAATTAATGCGGTAGTAAAGCGCACCACTGATCATCCTCACGCCGGTGATCATTGCTACACAGTACTTATCTCATATAGGATGTGTTTGGTTAATAATTAATGCGGTAGTAAAGCGCACCCCTGATCATCCTCACGCCGGTGATCATTGCTACACAGTACTTATCTCATATAGGATGCGTTTGGTTAATAATTAATGCGGTAGTAAAGCGCACCCCTGATCATCCTCACACCGGTGATCATTGCTACACAGTACTTATCTCATATAGGATGCGTTTGGTTAATAATTAATGCGGTAGTAAAGCGCACCCCTGATCATCCTCACGCCGGTGATCATTGCTACACAGTACTTATCTCATATAGGATGCGTTTGGTTAATAATTAATGCGGTAGTAAAGCACACCCCTGATCATCCTCACGCCGGTGATCATTGCTACACAGTACTTATCTCATATGGGATGCGTTTGGTTAATAATTAATGCGGTAGTAAAGCGCACCCCTGATCATCCTCACGCCGGTGATCATTGCTACACAGTACTTATCTCATATAGGATGCGTTTGGTTAATAATTAATGCGGTAGTAAAGCGCACCACTGATCATCCTCACGCCGGTGATCATTGCTACACAGTAATAACGGTCCCTACCTTTTTTTTTGGTTAAGAATTATCGGCTTATTGGCTATAGAAGAAATTATCATTGGCTATAGAAGAAATATCGGTAATCAGCTTTCAAATATAAAAAATTATCGGTTATCGGTCAGCAACATTTTTTTATGTTGGTGCATCCCTACCTTTTTTTGGTTAAGAATTATTGGCTTATCGGCTATAGAAGAAATATCGGTTATCAGTTTTCAAATATAAAGAATTATTGGTTATCGTCAGCCAAAATGTTAATATCGGTGCATCCCTACCTTTTTTTTTTTGCAAGGTTTTTTTTTGGAAAGAAACTAATCAAAATAAACAATAAGTAATATAATTTGAAAAGAATGCTTGTCCCTTGATTGATTGATTGTCAATTGATGCTTTCAATATTAAAAACATTTTTTTTTAAAGAAAAGAAAACTTTGTAAAAAGTAAAATAATTCAGACATTTTTAAAATACAAAAAGTCGTGGAAAGTACTTCCAAGGTATAAGTTCAGAGTAAGAAGAGGCACCAAAAACTTTTTCAATGTTCACGTAACAATGTTGAAATGTTCAAATGAAAGATTTTCTTTGAAAGAAATTATTTGACATTATAATTTATTGATTTGATCATTTTTTTGAGATGATTGTTAAATCGACTGGAATCCCCACCTCAGAAATATCAAATCCAGCCCCAGATCTGTCTTGTCTGGTGTGCAACCCAACAAACCGTCAACAGAAAGTTTTGTCTTTTATAATTTTGTCAAGACTTTATTAACATCCTTCTATCAGCCTGAGAGTTTGACTGAGAAAGCCAGAGAAGAGCAGAAGCAGGAGACGAAGTGATGATAATAAAAAGAGCAGAGTTTATTAAATAACCTTAGTTGCGTATGTTTCAATGCTCTGACTTCATCTAGATGTTACACTACTCAATGTTCTGAATTCATCTAGATGTTACACTACTCAATGTTCTGACTTCATCTAGATGTTACACTACTCAATGTTCTGACTTCATCTAGATGTTACACTACTCAATGCTCTGACTTCATCTAGATTTTACACTACTCAATGCTCTGACTTCATCTAGATTTTACACTACTCAATGCTCTGACTTCATCTAGATTTTACACTACTCAATTCTCTGACTTCATCTAGATGTTACACTACTCAATGCTCTGACTTCATCTAGATCAGGGATCACCAACCCTGCTCCTGGAGAGCTACTGTCCTGCAGACTTCAGTTCCAACCCTGTTCCAACACACATGCATGTAATTATCAAGTAACCCTGAACAGCTTGATTAGCTGGTCCAGGTGTGTTTGATTGGGGTTGGAGCTAAAATCTGCAGGACAGTAGCTCTCCAGGAGCAGGGTTGGTGACCCCTGATCTAGATGTTACACTACTCAATGTTCTGACTTCATCTAGATGTTACACTACTCAATGCTCTGACTTCATCTAGATGTTACACTACTCAATGCTCTGACTTCATCTAGATGTTACACTACTCAATGCTCTGACTTCATCTAGATGTTACACTACTCAATGCTCTGACTTCATCTAGATGTTACACTACTCAATGTTCTGACTTCATCTAGATGTTACACTACTCAATGCTCTGACTTCATCTAGATGTTACACTACTCAATGCTCTGACTTCATCTAGATGTTACACTACTCAATGCTCTGACTTCATCTAGATGTTACACTACTCAATGCTCTGACTTCATCTAGATGTTACACTACTCAATGTTCTGACTTCATCTAGATGTTACACTACTCAATGCTCTGACTTCATCTAGATTTTACACTACTCAATGCTCTGACTTCATCTAGATGTTACACTACTCAATGCTCTGACTTCATCTAGATGTTACACTACTCAATGCTCTGACTTCATCTAGATGTTACACTACTCAATGCTCTGACTTCATCTAGATGTTACACTACTCAATACTCTGACTCCGTCTGACCAGTACCAGGGGAAAAACCATGGGAAATGACTGCTTCAGTAACGTCCTGTGAAGTTAAATCTTATCTCTTTTCTCTCTTATCTTAACTCTTATCCCCTACCCGTGAAGACAAATACACCTTTAAACCACACAATTGTAAGATTTAACAACAATAGCAAGCATTGCAAGAGCAAGGAAATAAGTAATATAAAATATAAAAACCTGAAATGACATAAGTGAATAATAATAATATTAATAAAATGGTCAAATGATAAAATGAATAAATTATGTAAATCAAATAATAATAAAATGAATAAATGATTAATCAAATGGCAACTATGTAAATGACTAATGATTATATATGGTTTAAATATCTTTAAAATAATAAAACTGGTTGTTTTTGAAAACCTGCTTAGATCTTTAGAAAAAGATTTACTGTAAGGCCCGGCTGGATCGGCCCAAAGAAGGTTTTCCGATCAGTGGGTAAAGGTCTCTGCGCGTTACCGTCTTTCCACATGACAAAGTAATTAGATTAAATTAAATACATTTTCTCATATGTATTAACTCGTTATTTTATCTGACTCCAGAAATTAAAAAATGTTTTAATGATATCTGTGCATCATTAAGTGTGTGCAAATGTTTGAATATTTTTTTGAACTCTTTACTAAAAATAAAGTCAGAGTCGATTAGAATAAAATCAAATGTTTACAATTTATTATGTCAGGTAAATGTATCACGCCAGTTGCATAATCAGTTCAAAGATAATACAAACATTCAAAGCTCTAGAATAAAGAGGGAAGATGCAATACCTTGACATTATCAAATCTACATGATGCGAAGTGTTTTGGTGCACTTCGGATCTGGTTACAGAAAACACCCCAAGCTCTAGTTGCATTTCATTATATAGACAGACCTCATTTCAAATGTAAAAATGAGTTCACTTTCACAGTGGGAATTCACATTAATCACCGCCCCAGACTTACTGGGGTCAGAAGTTGATTTACATGGAACCATTTGCTAACAATGGGAATTTGATTGAGTTTACACCTTCTGAGACCATGAGACCATTTGCCTAGAAGACCTATGTATGTGAATTATTTCTAAACTCTTAAATGTCTTATTACCTTTTGGTTTACTTCTTTGAGAATGAGACATTTGTAACAGTCGCACTGAGACATTTCAAATAATATCAAACATATACTGTGATACTGTATGATAATTATTCACATTAAACTATATAGATTCTTGGGTGAATTTCAGATGATCTCAGCATGAGCGAGAAGGAGTGGGGGGAGAATGGGGGGTCAAGGGAAAAGATGTAGATTAGGATTGCTTAGGTGAGACTTGCATCTCGAATGGTGCACAAGAGAGAAATTCAAATGTTAATTTGCTTTGTTCTCTCTCACTGGTATCACAACCAGTCCTTTACTTGAAAAAAAAAAAATTCAAATGTAAAGATGTTCATAAATACTTGTCATCAGCTTTAATGAGAGAAATAATTTTTTGAGAATGTCCCAAGTGCGAAACCTCGTCTGCGTCAGTTGTTTTGATCTGTTCTGTGTGTTTTAGCTGGGCAAGATCGCTTACTATGAAATGCTGCCTGAGCACAGCGTTGATATCGACGTGGACATCGACTGGCCTGTCGCTGAGCAGAGAGTTCTGAGGTGGGTATTTCATCAAACTCTGTTAGTGACACAACACAATAATGCAGATATAAATGCTGCCCTTTTCTGCAGGTTTGGCTACTTCGGCCGAGAGGAGAAAGCGGAGGTCAGGCTGTTTCTGTGTAAAGTGTCTGGCTGTTTGACGAACGGTCAGATATACTTGTCTGTTTCTGGAGAGGATCTTGTGGCCATTAATGCTCGAGACGTAGCAGGCATACAGATGCTAAAGAGAGAACATATAAAGGTACAGTTGTGTAGGCTGGGACAAATAATGGGTTATAGTACCTTTACACTGTTAAAAAAATAATAATTTTTGCAGTATAATACTGTAAAAATACTATGGTAAACACCTGATTATTTATTAATGGGAAGTTCCCTTACTATAGTAAAAAAAACTGTAAATATAACAGGACATTTTAAGTATAATTTTACAAAAAATATATATAACAGGACATTTTAAGTATAATTTTACATTAAAATGCTGTCAAATGTACAGACTTTGGATGTAAAAACATAAAAAAATCTTATAATTTACAGTAGCTATTTTTCCATCCACTTATTTTTATCAATGATTTTTATGCAAATTGTGGGATATGCATAAATGGGATATACACTGAAAAAAAAAAATGGAAAAAAAAAAAGTTCTGGCAACCAGCTACTGTTACTTCCCCTTTTTATAGTGTAACAACACCTATGGCCATTCACAAACCATTTTATTTGTTCATACATCTATTATTGTCAATAGCATGCAACATTAAGAGCAGAATAACATGTATTAAGAAAGTAAAACAGGGATCATTTTGATTTCATGTTTCCTAACTTTCATCAGGTGATCCTCATATCCAGCGTGAACGAGCTGCTGTCCAGGAGTCTCCTGAAGAAAGTGTCCCAGCAGGCCGGATGTGGTCTCAGGATTGGAGAACAGCAGAAAGGGTTTGATGTGGAGCAGCTGATGAAAGAGAAGAAACTGCGCTGGGATGAAGTGGCCTTCATGGGTGAGAGTGTCATGTTCAAAAATCCAGCGAAAACCAGTTCTAAGCAGGTCAAGTAACATTTATTTATATATGCATTACAGAATGTTTCAAAGCAGCTTCACAGTAATAAACAGGAAAAAAAAAAAACAGAATTAATGAGGAAGACTTCATCAAATATAGGACAAATTTAGAAAGACAATAGTGTCATTATTCGGCTCAGTTTAATGTTGATTCAGTTCAGTAATGGTGTCGATGTTGCAAAATTAATCAAAGTTATCATGAAATCAAATTTACAATTCTTATTTTTTATTTAATATTGCAGTGTTTATTATAAATTATTTTTAAAGCAAGATTTCAACTCTGATATTAGATGTACTATATAATTTATTTCCATTATTCAATTCAATTCAAATTTATTTGTATAGCGCTTTTCACAATACATATTGTTTCAAAGCAGCTTTACAGAAAGTGCATTTCAGAAATGTACATAGAAAAATACAGTTAGTTAATCTTGTATTAATTTAGGGCATAACATATCGCCGGCGTTGAGTTGTCTCTTCACAGGCGTTTAGTCATCTCATCGCAGGTGTTGGGGGATCTGAAGTCTCCGTGAGAGGCTGGATACAAACTGGAGCTGACGATATCCATTTACCAAGGTCCATTAAATACACAGGAGCTAAACCATTTAGGGCTTTATAGGTCAGTAGTAGTACTTTGTAAATGATACGGAACTTAATAGGTAACCAGTGCAGAGATGATAAAATTGGTGTTATATGATCATATTTTCTTGATCTAGTAAGAACTCTAGCAGCTGCATTTTGCACTAACTGTAGCTTGTTTATTGAGGATGCAGGACAACCAGCTAATAAAGCATTACAGTAATCTAGTCTCGAGGTCATGAATGCATGAACTAACTTTTCTGCATCAGAAACAGATAGCATATTACGTAGCTTAGCAATGTTTCTAAGGTGGAAAAAGGCTGTTCTTGTAACATATGAAATATGATTTTCGAAAGACAAGTTGTGGTCTAGTATAACACCCAGGTCTTTTACTGTAGTGGATAAAGTAACAGGACATCCTTCTAAATTAAAGTTGCATTGTACGAGGTTTTGTGGGTAGTTTTTTGGACCAATAAGTAATACCTCCGTTTTATCTGAATTTAATAGCAGGAAATTACACGTCATCCAGCATTTTATATCTTTAAGACACTCTGTCAATTTAGATAAGTTAGTGTTTTCATCTAAATGTTAAATGCATTTTACTCTGCCTTGTATGGTATAACTATGATAATTTTTACTTGTGAAATTACTAAAATTAATTGTAGCTCTTTATTAATGAATAATCTAGATTTTAATAATCTATGTATAGAGCATTTTGCAGTGTTTTACAAGACACGGAACGTCCAAATGAATGGTCTAAATAAACCTGGAACCACATGCAAAATAATATTTTTTTTATTGAGCGGTGCTGTTTTCCCTCACAGGTTCAGAAGCTGAAGACGTAGAGATCCTGTCTCAGGTGGGGCTGAATGGCGTCCCATGTGACGCACCTGTGGCAGATCTCATCGCAGCGAAATACACCTGTCAGAGACCCGCCGGCCACGGAGCCGTTCGAGAGTTTGCCGAGTACATTCTGATGCTGAAGAAAAAGAGCTCGTCACACGTGAACCAGGATCGCATTTACAGGGCTCATTTTTAAAGCGTATTCCAGTTTCTATTTTAAACAATCAGTTTGTGTTGCTGTTATAACATGACATCAGATCTAATTTGAATTAATAAATCACCTGTGTGTGTCTGTGAGAAATAAAACAGCTGTTCTACTTTATCTTTTTACTTGATCTCTCTCTATATATTTACTAATTTCTTCACATTCAAAATTAATTTACTTATTGAATATTTTATGGTTTAATGTTTAATCTTCTGCTATGTGATAAGGAAATATCCTTGTCAATGTCATCAAGAAGACTGTTGTGCAGACGTAAGTTATAAGTCACTAATACGTTTTTAGATAAAGGGTTAGTTCATCCACAAATGCAAAATCTGTCATTAATTCTGTCGATCTTTTTGATGAAATCTGAGAGCTTTCTGCCAGCCATAGGCAGCAACATCATTGCAACTTTCAAGGCCCAGAAAGGTAATAAAGACATTATTAAAATAGTACATGTGACTACAGTGTTTCAACCTTAATGTCATGAAGTGACCATAATACTTTTTGTGCGCAAAAACAACCAGAAATAACTTTATTCAAAGATTTCTTCTCTTCTGTGTCAGTCTCCTACACTGTTGACTTTGTAAACACGCATAGATATATACACTAGATGTCACCTTGGCTACGGCAGTTCATTGAAACGAATGCGTCAATAGAGCCGCCATCATGGAACAGGGGAGCCCTTCCTCTTTAATGCATCAGCGTCAATGTAGGAAAAGGTCTAACGAAAATAAAATCACCATAAATCGTCATGAATTTTCTAGTTTTTTTTGGTTCGTTCCAACGGTCAGACATGTATTTATCATTGAGTCCAGAGAAATTTAAAAAAAATTACAAATTTTCACATTCTTGTGAAATGTAATCCCTTGCTGTCTGGTTCTTAGATTTCGTTCGTGTGAACATCCATACACAGCACAAAAGTCCGGCATCATCCATGAATTCAGCGTTACCTAGCTACTTCCTATGACAAAACACCTGTTCCAAGATGGCGGCGGTTTTGACGCATGCTTAGAACCCCAAGGCGACATGTAGTGTATATATCTATGGTAAACACAGTGCAGCGCTTCCAGGTTCTACGTCAGAACGCCGGCTCACTATTGGCCGACGCTGGTCTTGTGAGCACCAGCGCTCGAAGTGAGGAAAAAAGGTGCCGGTAGGCCTACCCTCTACTCTCTTGCATTGGCAAATCATTAAATTTGATATTTCTACAGTGAAAAGGAGATATTGCTGGTACAACAACAATTTATTGTTATTTATTAACAACAAATGTATTTAAACAAGTCGTGTGTGTGTGTGTGTGTGTGTGTGTGTGTGTGTGTGTGTGTGTGTGTGTGTGTGTGTGTGTGTGTGTGTGTGTGTGTGTGTGTGTGTGTGTGTGTGTGTGTGTGTGTGTGTGTGTGTGTGTGTGTGTGTGTGTGTGTGAGAGAGAGAGAGAGAGAGAGAGAGAGAGAGAGAGGGGGGGAACAGGGTTAATGCCAGACATAAAATTAGAGAGTAACTTACACAGATGGCAGTGAATTCAGTCTACAGATATTCTACTGTGATATTAACCAAATTGGCTATTCTAAAGAAACAGTAGACAATTAAGTTATATTATTTGATTGAATATTTCAAAGTAGCATACATTTCTGGCATGAAAAAAACAATTATTTATGAATAATATATAAGAGGTGTTCATACTTACAGAATGGCAACAGGATGTTATGGGTTGTTGATCAGCTCATCAGGATTCCAGTGAAGGGGGTGGATTGGAATCCATTGCTGCTTCAGTGTATATGTAATGACTGATTATAATCAAGGTATTAAATAAATATGTTTCCTTCTCAATATCAAATTAATTGAATGACTTCCCTGGACATTTTACTTTGTTATAAAACTCACCAGTGTGATTACCGAAATGTTCTTTTTATGTATTCTTTAATGTCTGCATTTGATATCTGAATGCAGTAACAGTGCTTGCTTATTCAGCCCAGCTTCCAGAAATGAAATATGGACTTGTTTTGTGTTTGAGAAAGGTCTTCAACGTGTTAAAACATGGTAGGGGTCATTGAAGCCAATAGTTTAAGGGGCCATTTCTTTGTTAAAACCGTACTTTCCAGTTAGACTAAAGTTTAGCTATCCTTGAGAGAAAGAACGCATTATCTTGATGTTTTGAGAGGACTCTCCTGTTTATAGTTAGAGCCTGGCCAAATCCAACCTGGGAAAAGCTGTGTGTCGGTGTGTGTGTTAGTGTTCTTGGTTGCAGGTTAAGGAACCACTGGCATTATTGGAGATTGACTGAGTTGTTGTTCAAGACAGGCTGGTGCTCAGCAACACAAATCTGCGACCTGGAAGGATCACGACGTGCCTAACTTCAGGGTCGGAGTGTCAGCTGCATAATCCATGGAGATATGCTTCAGTCTATCTGTATATGTGTGGAAAATTACTGCGTTTAACTATTTCTTAGCCAAGGAGAATCATTCAACCTGTAAGCAATGATGTAGCTTAGACCTTGGAAATGGTATAACTGCTGTGATCTTTGTAACTGTAAGCGGGGCGGCTACGAACTCCTGTGTGAGTCTTGAAGCTGACTTCTGCTGATGAAACTATCTTCAGTAAAACTTTTCTTTAATTTATAATAATTATAATTCTTCTTTCAAACATCTGGTCCTTGGGTCCTAAACTGTTACCCCCTAACACCACTGTTCCGGAAGTGTGTGCACTCACTTGGATGGGTTAAATGCAGAGAACAATTTCTGAGTATGGGTTACCACACTTGGCCTTCACATGTCACTGTTATGAGTACTGTGAAATAAAAGTACAAAAGAAAGTGAAACTTAATTAAAACCATTAAATTTATAATACGTAACTCAATTATCTTACAGAAACCCTTTTAAATTCCAAAAATAACAGATCTCCCCCTATTGATCTTGTGCAAAAACTATAATATAAAAAATAACACGTAATTTCAATATTTTTACTCTCCTTACAGAGTTTTATGCTGGAAACTATAAATCTGTTGTAACATATTCTGTTTGAGTTATACTTAACATAATCAGTTATTGAGTTCACAGCTCAAGTATAATAATACAAATATAATCATACTCAGTTGATTGATTGCATTAAGAATTGCACAAAAAAAAAATTGTAATACAAGTTTTCTGAAATGTTACGTTCATTTTCACTTATTTGCATACTTTCCAAAACACAAATGTGAATGTTGGATAAAGCCAGGTTCAAAATTTTGTTGATACAAGAGTTTAAGTTTTTTACAGAAGGTATTTTTATATCTGTTTTGATATCACTTCGTAAATCAGAAAATTCTGTCAACAGCATGTAGAGGAAAAAAAAAACATGTTTTAATGAATAAAATCTTTAAAATCGAAACAAACCCCTCTGGGAAAAAAAATCAAAATAGAGAAATAGGAATAAAAATGTATGTAAGGGCTGCTGAAGTGGATTTATGGCTCAGTGCAAAAGACAAAAACTAATTTTGAGAAAACTGCTTTTAAAGATATGTACACTGTAAAAAACAAAACAAAAAAAAACTACAAAATATTTTGAGTTTCAAATACTAAGAAATGCAATTTTTTTTAAACTACATATAAACCTTTTTGCCTGTAGTGTTTTGTCTTAAGTGTAATGAACGTTAAGTAGCCTAATATTTGATTGAAATTAACTTGTTTCATTGAATAAAATTGACTGGTTTAATAGTTTAGTATTGGCTGGACAGACATTTTTAGGGCATTACAAATACCCTAATAATAATAATAATAATATCAGTTCCAGTGGTTGAATTAGGACTGCAATGATCACTGAGTGTACCAGGTAACTGGCAGTGACCAAATGTCCATTTGCGTGTAACGACGTGCAAAGTACAGTTTTGTTTTCAAAAGTATTAATAGCTTACCAAATGTTATATCGTTAGTAGCCTATAGCAGTGTTTCTCAACCTCTCCTGCAGGGACCCCCTGACATGACATGTTTTTGTTTTAACCCTGAAATGGCACACCTGATTCAATTAGTCAGCTGCACATTAAGCCTTTAATTAATTGAAGCAGGTGTGCCATTTCAGGGTTAAAACAAAAACATGTCCTGTCAGGGGGTCCCTGCAGGAGAGGTTGAGAAACACTGGGCTATAGAAACAAGATAAAATTGGCCCATACAATTGGATGAAGACATATGTCGACCTTGTAATGTTGACGTTTAAAGTTTAATGCACAATAAAAGTCAAATTTGTATAAGAGATGTTTGAGCTTATCTAAAATGATTTGCACATCCCGGACACTCTATCCACCATAAAATACTGTTTGTGTTGGATGGACTTTGGAATCTTTTAATGACAATTTGGAATTTTTAATGACTCTTTGAGGGAAATTAATGATTTTTAATAAATCCCAGGATAATCCTTCGGAAAAAGAGTAGGGGTGTAACCCCGGCATCTTGTGCCAGCATTACAGTATATTTGTATTGTGCTAAAAAAACATACTCAAGTACATTTTAATAAATTTAAAAGTAGGCTATATCTTTTTCACCTGGGGGTTCTCATTGTAATCATTTCATTCCGTGTCGATAAGGGCCAGCCGGCACAGTTATAGTTTTATTTTTCACTGTGGGGTTGATAACCATAGACATAATATATACATAGACACCCTATTGGCCGCTTTGGAGCGTTGCTGCGATACGTCAACGTGTCCGCCATTTTGCTGAGGGCAAGACTGCACTGTAATCAAATGCAAGTAAACGGGTGAGCTGCGGTTTTCCTGGATAAAAACAATAATAACGTTTACATTTATCAGCCGATTATAGTGGTTTGTACTTGGTGTACGTTTCTATTACTTATTATATAATGACCAAATACAACCCAAAAAAAAAATTTCAGTCTTGTTTGTGAAAGGTAATTCCCCGAGATCTGTTTTCAATTGTGTGGCGACTTGTACAGCCCCACGCAGCGCACGAAACAGGCATTTTTCTCAGTTCCTATTATGAGAGGTATAAGTTGCCCTCCTTGATATGGCGGCGCCGTTGACGTACGCTCCAGTAGCCAATAGGGCGTCTATGTATATATTATGTCTATGTTGATAACTGCCACTCTTTGGAATGTAATACAAAAGTGTCACTCGTTGCCTTGGTAACAATAGTTTACAGATAATATGAGATGTAGAGGGTATGCACGTGACGTCACCGTTGGCCGGAGTGACTGCGGTTACGCCCACTAAGTGGCAAAAACACTGAGCGGCAGCATTGGTTTTCAGCGTGAATGCTGCGGAAAAACACACAAAACGCGTCTAAAACGGGAAAGAGCTTTGAGACTGACTGTACAACTAGATTTGACAAGAAATTTGAGGTATATTTTTACAGACTACCGAAAGCAACAGAACAGAGAAGCAAATAGATCGCTGCAATTCATAGAAACAACTGGACTCCAGGCAGCGAAAGGTGGATTTGCAGTTATCATTTTTGTGTCAATATGCTGAATTTAGTGGTAAAATCATTCTCTATATTGTATTGTTATATATTGTAGTGACAACTCATCAATCAAACATTTACCACTGTATATTATGTATAATTTGACATTTTTAAATAAACACTGACAAAAAACTATACAAGTTTTAAGTCTAGACCATATGATGATATATATAACATTGATATAAGTGATCACCTGGATTTAGACCTATATTGTATTTATATAAAGCGTTCACAGGCAAATTTGCTGTATGTATTTCCCCGGTGTCGAAATCAGGCACATATAAATGTCAGGAAACACGATTCCTGGCTGCATGTCAATATCCATGGATCACTGGATCTTTAGTAGGCTAAGTTGTAAGGAACACTATACTGAGTCCAATCTTTAGTTTAAACTGATAATCGTTCCCAGCTGGCATTCGACTGACATTAAACGTTTAAATGTAGTTGAAATAATGTCAGTTTATGAAAAAACATTACTTCAACGTTAAAACAACGTTGAACACCAAATAGTTGAAGTTGTGTTGTTGACTCACTACGGATTCAACATAGAAATATAAAAAAAATGTTTATTTGTAGGCCTACGTCAAATCAACATTATTTTTACAACCATGACTTTTATGAAAACCATGAAATATATCAGTAGAAAAATAACGTTGTTCCAAAATCCAATTTGCAATCTGATTTGCAAAATCTAAACAAAATTCAACGGTTATCCAACACTGGCACCTGACGTTGATTCAACAGTGACTCGACGTTAAAATGCCAGCTGGGTTTGTTTTACTCGCGTTTTCGCAGTTTCATCTATTAAATCCAGTCACGCAGCAGCTCTTCTGCCACTCAGTCCGGCGGAGGGGGCGTGTTGCGGCGGGAAGGTGACGTTAATGCATTCCCTCTATAGCGACTGCGTTATGGAGGATGATCAGATATTTCTTTTGAATTTATTATGAATATGTGATAACGTAGCTCAAATAGCGCAATTAGGCCGCGTGTCCACCAAAGCGTTTTTAGCCAGCTGAAAACGCTGGGCGCTCTGCAGAAAACGCCTAGCTGTGGGCGCTTGAGAGTGTTTTGGCAGTGCAGCTTTTTTTTTTTTAGTTGAGACGCTTTGCTTGTTATGATACGGAATATCCGCGAAAGTGTTACTAGTATCTCATTTCACACATATTTTGTTTCTGTGTTGATTCTATATTAAAATGTCGATACATTGTAACGTATTTTCTCTGGCTCTTGTTTTAAATGATTTTGTTCCGTTATTATAGGCTACTTGTCACTGTTGATGTTGGACAAGCATAATGTGGCGGTTGGTCGGTGTGGTATTAGTCCCGCCCACCTCCACTGTGATTGGACAGCTGGGTAAAAAGTGACAGTGATGAGCGCTGCATTTTACCCAAAGTTGAACATTCTTCAACTCTCTGCGACCGGTAAAAAACGTCGGACGCTCAGCACTTCAGCTGAAAAAAAAAAAAACATTCAGCGCCTCCTTACGCTCATGGCTTTTTAAAACGAGGCGCTCCCATTGAAAACAATTGTAAAAATACACCAGCCGCATGAAAAAATGCTTTGGTGTTTGTAATCGTACCTTACCACGCTCAAGTAGAAACACAACTGGAACCGTTCCTTACCATTCTAAGAACCGTTCGCCCGACGGTAAATGGGTAGGCCTATCTGAGTTATGCTTAGGAGGAAAATTTAGTTGGCATTACTTAAGGGTGCTTGTTGAAGATGTGAAAAGTCTATTTGCTCGAAACACAAATTACATGAGTTCAAATTACTCAGAAGTCTGATGCAAATAGTTGCCTCGATTTCTTGGGAGTAAAACCAAAGCGATATTTTTTAGTGTACATTATTAAAATCAAATAGGCCTATGTTAATATGTTAAATAGTTAAATATGGTAATATTAATGGACTTGAGCTAACACAAACTAACAATGAACAGTTGTATTTTTATTAATTAACGTTAAAGAAACTACCATATCAAATGTAGCTATTGCCCATTGTTAATGTTAAGCTACTTAATGCATTAACTAACATTAACTAATGGGACCTTATTGTATAGTGTTACCTATTGTTCTTTATAGTTCTTTAATTAGTTTGACATATTTGTTTGCTTTATACATTTTTTTGTGTGTGTTGTTTTATTGTACATTTAAATGATCAGAGTTCTTTTTATTTTAAGAAAAAAGTTATTAAACTTGTTTGGAGGACAACACTTTATTCTAACATAATTCGATATGTGATAATACCTTATATATATATATATATATATATATATATATATATATATATATATATATATATATATATATATATGAGATATGCGTTTTGTGGATGGGAGTTGGCAACGGTTAGGGTGGAGCACTTGAACGTCTTTAAATGGCAGTGTGACCTTCTTTCCAACCCCTTTGCTTGATGCCAGAACGCTAGTGATCACATCTCCAGCTTCTTAATCATAAATCTGTTAAACAATTGGTTTATAAAATGTCTGCGGAGTTTGAACTTTGTCCTGGAAGAAATATCTATAGCCTATATAGATATCAAATTTAGCAAGAGAAGGGAAACCCCAAAACCACAGTTTGCACATAGAAAAAAAATACAAATTAAGAGTAATTTGAGAAATTTACTCTTTATTGAGAAAATAGAGAAAAAAAGTGTTAAGTTTGTTTTCTTTATTAATGACTTTTTTTCTAAACAGAAGAAATGATCTGAAAACAGGATAGAGAAACATCCTGAGGGACGTTCACACAGAACAAGTTTTCCGTTCCACTGAGCTACTTTCCCTTTGTTTTTTTTTTATTTAAACACGATGGACGTGTTCAACCATTTGCAGCGTTTTTAACTGCAAAAACGGGTTCTGTGTGAACCGGCCCAAACTTAGAATCCTATTTATTTAGTAACCATGGTAATTTCACTCCAGAAATATATTTTTTTCAAATATTAGGTCAATAATTAAGAGGGGACGTTTTTGTAATAGAGCTCCTGAGCTATAACTCACACATTGTATCACATTAAATTAACTTTTAGATTTCTTATATGGTGAAACTCATTTGTGTTGTCAACCAAATCCACTTCTACTTTCTACTTTAACTCCACACAGGACTGTGGAGCTGATTGTGCCAAGTTTCAAAAGAGCGAGATCGAACACAGATTCACCAAGCTCGCTCTGGAGCGTCTCTATACGTCCCCTCACGCCTGGGGCCCGACCTACGGGGCTCATAAACACCATCTGGAGTTCAGTCACCAGCAGTACAGAGAGCTGCAACAGTTCGCCAATGAAGTTGGCATCTTCTTTACTGCATCAGGGATGGATGAGGTGAACAAATGAAAGAGGATCTCAACGTTTATTTATACACACACACACACACTAGTGTTGTCACGATACCAAAATTATTGTTTCGATACCGATACCAGACTAAAATACCTCGATACCATGGGAAAAAACCCGAAAACAGTAAAAGTAACTGAAAAATATGACAGAACTTAAAACTCATTGTTTTATAAATTAATTAAAAAAAAACTTTGTTCCTTCCCTGCTTTTTGACCATTCCCTCCCCTTTATTAAATAAAATAATAATAATTAGCAAGTGCCAGTGTGTACGTCCTTACAAAGATGTTTGCAGCATTGACATTATTATCAATCATGTTAACATTTGCTAACCTTTCACAATTCTGAACAGGTTGGGATGACCAAAATCTTATTTCATGAAACGAGTTATTGTCACGGTTGAGAAATTCACTGACTGTTCCTTGCGCTGTGTTTATGTTTGTGTGTATGCACGTGTGTGGGCGTGGTCGCTGATTATCCTCCTGGAGATCAGCGACAGGTGATACTCATTTCCAGTGCCTATTTATACTCACCTCATGCGTCTTGTGTTTGTCAGATCGTTGTTTTGTGGATGTGTATTGCCTGTTCCTGTTCCTTGGGTCCCAGTCTGTTCTTCGTGGATGTCCGGTTCGTCTCATCGTCTCATGTCTCGTCTTCACGGAGGATTTGCCACACACACACTGACCGTGCTTCGCTGAGTTGTCCACGCAAGCCTGCGCTGCCAACGCTTCTGTTCCTGCACTGATTCCTGTTGGGTCTGTGAGTTCGTGAGATCGACTGCATCGGACTGAGACTTTGTTCCTGTCTTATTTCTCCACGTCTCTGTGGCTGGCTTATCTGATTGTTCAATAAAGCCCAGTTTTACTTGCACTTGTCTCCTCTGTTCACTCCCCGTAACAGAACGATCTGACCGCTATGGAGGCAGCAGGTACGTCCGAACTCACGGATTATCTCGCTCACAGCACGGCCCGGATGGATCGGCAGGAGGAGAATCTCACCACCACAAGCCGAGCTGTCCAGGCGTTGGTAGCGCAGGTGTCTGGGCTCACCCAGCAAATTCAACAACTGGCCATACCCACTGCGCCAAACCCACCGCCGCCCCCACCCTCCGCTCCTCCCGCACCTAACCGTCCACACGAGCCCCGTTTACCGACGCCGGAGAATTATTCGGGTGAGCCTAACCACTGCAGAGCCTTTTTGACTAAATGCTCCATGTTTTTTGCCCTACAGCCTCAGACATTTAGTACGGAACAGTCAAGAGTGGCGTTCGTACTTACGCTGCTGTCTGGACGTGCGGCTTTGTGGGGGACGGCGGTGTGGGAAAACCAACGAACATGCTGTTCCTCGTTCGCGGCACTCTCGGAAGAGATGAGGAGGGTATTCGACCGAGCTGTCACAGGGAGAGAAGCGTCTCGTCGGCTCGTGGACCTCACTCAGGGAGAAGGATCTGTTGCTGATTATTCCATCCAGTTTCGTACCCTTGCCGCAGAGTGCCGCTGGAACGAGGAGGTGGGGATGGGATGTCTTCCTGCATGGGCTGGCTGACCGCATCCAACGCGAGATTTACTCCCTGGATCTTCCCGTAAGTCTCAACGGATTAATTGACTTGGCTCTGCAAGTGGACGCGCGCCTGCATCGTCTGGAGCAGCGCAACCGTTCCATTCCGATTCCCAGAGATTATGGTTTCCACCAAACAAGTGGTCGTGATGCGGTCAGCCCCGCCTACGATCCGGAGCCCATGCAGGTGGGTCGAGCCAGGCTCTCCCGGGAGGAGAGGGAGAGAAGGAGATCCCAGGGATTATGCCTCTATTGCGGAGGTTCGGGGCACTTCGTCAATAACTGCCCCGTAAAAGAGCGAGCCCGGCAGTAGAGAAGAGGATTCTGTCGGGCGGGGTCTCCATCCAGAAACCCTCTTCCACCCTCCTTCCGGTGAGATTGCAGTGGGCAACTCAGACTCATCACTGCCAAGCCCTTATCGACTCCGGAGCGGAAGGTAACTTTATGGACTACACCTTAGCACACAGACTTCAGATACCCACCATACCCCTCACCAATAAGATTTCTGTCAACGCACTCAATGGACAAGAATTACCCACTATATCTCACTCCACGGTTCAGATAACACTCATCACTTCCGGCAATCATTCCGAAGATCTATCTTTTCTGCTCCTTGACTCCCCTACCATCCCTATTGTCCTCGGTATATATATATTTTACTGTTCTGCTTCCGTTGTTTAGTGAATGAAAACAGTAGAAGCAGAGCTCTGCACACACATCCTGACTCCGGCTGTCACACATCGACGCAAATTAAAGAAATACTGCTCTTATTATTTAGAGTGCTGTGACTGTCACTCTTAAAGTAGCCTACCGGTAATAACATTTCATATCCTACCGATTTTAATAGCTGGGTATCGTCATACCTTTCTACCGGTGTATCGTGCAACACTAACACACACACACACACACACACACACACACATATATATATATATATATATATATATATATATATATATATATATATCAAGAGAATATGTGCATATTAAACCCAGTAGGCTTGATTGAGATGCATTTTATAACTTTTCCTCTCCCTACCTCGATTAGATGGCTGTAGAATTTCTTCATGAAATCAATGTGCCGTTTTTTAAAGTTGCCTCAGCTGACACCAACAATATCCCTTACCTGGAGAAAACCGCCAAAAAAGGTAAAACTCACTGACGTTGACATCCATTTCAAATGAAAGTCCAGAAGCTGTCATAACAAACTCAAAAGTGTTGTTGCTGAAAACTCGTTTTCCTTAGACGGAGGTTTGTCAGATGCACTGCCAAAGTCACAATGTTCCTCTATTTACATAACATTTCAGACAATCACTCACAAATTAGAAAAGTACAAGCCCAACCAATAACTGAATCTGTTAAGCTTCTTTTGTGCACTTGAAGTCAGTTATTCCGGAGCACCTGAGAAATTAGGTATTGACAGTTCTGATTGTCCAGAAAGCACAGCCGATGAAACCTAGAAATCCTGGTGTGGATTTTCTGGAGTTTCATGTTGCTGGCTTTGAGTCAGAGAACTCGGCATGTGTGTGTATATTGTGATAATGACTAAAACTTTGCCCTGATTTTCTCCCAGAAGCAGCCATGTCTTGAAGCGACTCGGTTACTAACGTAACCTCGGTTCCCTGAGAGGAGGGAACGAGTATTGCGTAAGTAGCTTACGCTATGGGAAAACTCCTTTTCTCGAGAATATTGAAGTCTTTATGTAAAACGCATTGCAGCTGCACAGCTGACAGCAATGAACGAAGGAGCTCGGTCATTGGCTGTGCTGCGGCAACTTGCTCGAACCAATGACGGGGCGACTCTGAATGCGCGACCAATGAGCGCGCTTCGCGCGCGCGCGCGTCAGAGCCCGCCAAGATGGGCGCGGCCAAGCTATATATTGGGCGCCCCGTCATGAGAGTTCTTTAGGTTAAAACGACTGAAGCGAACTAACCAAGCACAAGCACGGCAGCTTACGCAATACTCGTTCCCTCCTCTCAGGGAACCGAGGTTACGTTAGTAACCGAGTCGTTCACTTTCGAGAGGTCTCTCCTATTGCGTAAGTAGCTTACGCTATGGGAACACCATGCAAAACGCTGTGCGTGCTGAACTTCGCCTTATGATAGCCAGAGGCAGGTGCCTGAGCTAAAAAGCAAAGTTATCATCCAACTAGCCGGCAGAGGCGAGCTTTATATGTGGGAAAAAATACAGAGCGGCTAGAAGGCGCTCAGTGTGACACAAGCACATACATAATCTAGATGCGAACTCGCAGTTCAACTAGCATCATGCTGATAGCACATTGGAATGCAATGTCGGGACCTGTAGGTTGTTGAACCTGATAAATGTGGACGGTGAGGCCCACCCTGCCGCCGCACAAATATCCTCGATCGGTATCCCGCTCGACCATGCCCAGGAAGACTCCCCAGGGGCATTGAAGTCCCTTGGCTTCGTAAGCCAGCGCTATAGCTTCAACTATCCAGTGAGAGATTCTCTGCTTTGAAACGGCGGAACCTTTCGTACGGCCGCCAAAGCATACAAACAGTTGTTCTGTCTGTCTGAATAGGGCAGAACGCTCCAAATACACTCTGAGAGCCCTAACGGGGCAGAGTAGATTAGCGTCGTGTTCGTCTGCTGGAGACGAAAGCGCAGTTAGGGAGATAACCTGTGCTCTGAAGGGAGTGGTGAGCACTTTAGGAATATACCCGTTTCGGCCTAAGGACGACCCTGCAGTCGTTAGGACTGAATTCTAGGCAGGCAGCGCTTGTCGAAAGCGCATGCAGGTCGCCCACTCTCTTGACCGAGGCGAGTGCCAGCAAGAGCGCAGTCTTGAGCGAGAGCTGTTTAAGGTACACGGTTCGGAGTGGTTCGAACGGGGGCCCTTTAAGAGCATCTAGGACAGTAGCTAGGTCCCAGATCGGCACTGAGGGGGGGCGTGAAGGGTTCATCCTCCTAGCGCCCTTTAGGAAACGAATAATTAGGTCGTTTCTTCCCAATGGACGTTCCATTACAGGGTCGTGTGACGCTGTGATGGTCGCCACATATACTTTGAGCGTGGAGGGGGTGCGGCCCGCCTCCAGAAGCCCTTGTAGAAAAACGAGTACATTCGTAATCTCGCATGTCTCAGGGTTCAGGCCCTTGGCATTACACCAGTCACTGAACACTTTCATTTCTGGGCATATAAGCGTCTCATGGAGGGCGCCCGCGCCTCAGCGATGGTTTTTAATGCTCCGCTCGCGAGGTTCCTGGGAACCCGTTGAGGGGCCATGCATGAAGGGCCCACAGATCGGGGCGGGGATGAAATATCATCCCGCTGGCCTGACTGAGGAGGTCTGGCCTCAGTGGAATCGGCCGTGGTGCAGATTGCATTTGCATCAGATCTGGAAACCATGTTTGGTTCTTCCAGAGTGGGGCTATCAGCAGCACTGCGTTTTTCTCCTCTCTGACCCGACTGATGACCTGTGGCAGCATCGCGATCGGGGGAAAGGCATATAAGGGGCGGCTCGGCCAGCTCTGGGCGAGCGCGTCCGTGCTTTTCGTGAAGAAAAAAAAAAAGAGCAGTGCGCGTTCTCCTTGGAGGCGAAGAGGTCGATCTCCGCTTTGCCAAAGGTTTTCCATAACCACTGAATCGTCAGCGGGTTGAGAGCCCATTCTCCTGGGAGAATCTTGTCTCTGCATAGCATGTCTGCCCCCTGGTTCAGGGCGCCTGGCACATGCGCTGCTCTCAGCGAGCGCAAGTTGTGCTGGGACCATAAAATGAATCTCCTGGCCATTGAATGCATGGAGCTCGACCTAAGTCCACCCTGGCGATTTATGTACGACACTACCGTCATGTTGTCCGTTCGGACCAGGACGTGTTCGTTTTTTAGATGTGGGAGCAGGGCTCTGAGAGCCAAAGCGACCGCTTTCATTTCCAGACAGTTTATGTGTAGGCGCTTCTCCGGGTTTGACCAAAAGCCGGAGACAGGCCTGCCCTCGTAAAGGGCCCGCCAACCTATTTTGGAGGCATCTGTCGTTATCATCTTTCTCCTTGTGTTCACACCCAGACTCACGCCTGACTGGTACCAGTCGCGGCTTTCCAGTGCGTCAGGGCTTTTATACAGCCGTGGTTCGCTCTGATTAAAAAGTGGCCCGAACGCCACGTGTGAGTAGGGACGCGGCTCTTGAGCCAGCGTTGGAGAGGGCGCATATGCAACAATCCTAGCTGGAGTACGGCCGATGCTGAGGCCATGAGACCGAGCATCCTCTGAAACCGCTTGGCGGGGGCGCGTGCGCCTGCCCTGAATGATGTTGCAAGGCGCCGGATGGTGAGCGCGCGCTCTGATGAGAGACGCGCTGTCATTTGCATCGAGTCTAGAACTATTCCCAGGAAAGGAATCCTCTGGCTGGGAGATAGTATGCTTTTTGCAAAATTGATTCTTAGACCCAGGCATTCTAAATGGCTGATAATCCAAGATCTGTGTGTTATTAACTGACTCTCTGATTGTGCTAGAACCAGCCAATCGTCGAGATAATTCAGTATTCGCACTCCCCTTCGTCTTAGGGGGGAAAGTACTGCATCCATACATTTCGTGAATGTACGGGGAGCCAGGGACAGGCCGAACGGAAGTACTGTGTACTGGTATGACTGTCCCTCGAAAGCGAATCTCAGAAACGGCCTGTGATGAGGCGTTATTGGAATGTGAAAGTAAGCATCTTTCAGATCCACTGAGAGAAACCAATCTCCTGGGCGTACTTGCGCGAGGATATGCTTGGTGGTTAACATTCTGAACGAGCAAATCATTAGTGCTTTGTTCAGGTGTATGAGATTTAGGATGGGGCAGAGACCGCCATCCTTTTTCGGGACGAGAAAATAGCGGCTGTAAAAACCTGTCCCGCTCAGAGAGGGGGAAAAACAGTTTCCACAGCGCCCTTTTCTATTAGTTTGCGCACCTCGGTGCGTAGAACATGTGAACACTCCTTTCTCACTTTCGTCTCGACCACAGTCGTAAAACGTGGTGGTCTGCGAGCGAACTGGAGTGAGTATCCGTGCTTTACTATATTCAATACCCATTTCGGCATATCTGGAATGTTTTCCCATGCCGCTGCGTGTACAGATATGGGCTGAATACAGGCTAGGGGCGGGCCGCTGTGACGTAGGGACCTGGCCAGCGAATCGCCTGAGCTCGTAGCTCTCAGAGGCGCGGGCGCGCGCTGAGCAGCTGAGTGAATGGGCGCGTGTGTGATTACAACAGCGCGCGCTGTTTGTAAAACTCGCAGCCTGAGCTGAGGTTGTGTTTGACACTGTAAGGACAGTGTTTATAAGTGTGGGAGCATAAACAGTGGTAGGCACACGCGTCACCTTTATAATGTTTCCCGCTTTTACTGGGGATGAATTTATAACTGTGTGAACAGTGCTTGTGTGTAGTGGTGCGTACATGACCGTAGGCACGTGATCTACATTCATGGGAAGCGCAGCCTGAGCTGGGAATGAATTTGGCACTGTTTTGACAGTATCTGGGAATGCACACTTTGTGGACATGTTAACCCTTAGTGACGCAGGCAGAAAAAGACAATTTTTTGTGTTTTCTGTGCGTCGCCGTAAAAACAGCGTTTGTTTGCAGGTCAGCGAGCTCTGTGACTGGCCCATTGACTGCTGTATGGACATATCCAGCCGCCTGTAAGGGGACTGGGTAATGTTTGAGCTTTTGCAGAGAGAGTGGTCCGGCTTTTGCGAGACACGCACTCTCTCTTCTCATTTCTGTGGCTAGGACGGCTTTTGAGAGCGCGAGCGGCGTCGAGCGTCAACCTGAGGCGCGGGCTGAGAGGCGGTGGGAGCTGTTCTAGCCCGCTGCGGCTGTGGCGATCTCTGTCTGCTCTGCGATGAGCTGGAGCGCTTTGGCAGGAAATGACGCATAGCTTGTGAAGCGTTCTGGGCCTCAGTGAAGCGTTCGGCGAAACCTTTAACCGCCGGTCCAAACAGCCCGCTGGTGGAGATAGACACGTCGAGAAATGGCGCCTTATCCGCGTCCTTCATCTCAGTCAGAGTCAGCCACAGATGGCGCTCGAGAACAGTCAAATTAGCCATAGCACGGCCAATAGACTGGGCGGTGGCCTTCGTGGCTCGCAGAGCTATATCAGTTGCGCTGCGTAGGTCCCTGAAGGCTTCGGGTTCGGGGCCAGACTCGTCCATAGAGCGGAGAAGCTTGGCTTGGAACACTTGAAGTACTGCCATTGCTGATGCAGCTTGGCCGGCGGTGGCGTAGGCGCGACCGGCGAGAGCAGAGGTAGTGCGGCAGGGCTTCGAGGGGTGGGAAGCTTTGGCTTTCCATCCGGTGGTGGAGGGCGGGCAGAGATGATTGGCCACGGCCTCCTCGAGGGGCGGCGTTCCCTCGTAGCCTCTTTCCTTCGCTCCGTCCACTGAGGAGAGCGAAGAAGAAAAAGAAGGCTTTAGGCGCGCAGAGTGGGGGGCTTTCCATGACTTGGCGGAGAACACCAATCGAGCCCGAGGTCCTCCACGGCCTTCGAGAGGATGCGGATAATCTCCGTATCCATGGTGGAGCCCGCACTCGTGCTAGCTAGCGTCGACGGGGCGGGGCCGAAAGTGGAGCCCGGCCAGTCGTCAGATGCAGCGTCGATGGACAGGCTGTCATCCACTCCCCAGTCGTCCTCGGACGCGCCGAAAGTCACAAGGCCCACCGCTCTGCTAGAGGGGTGTGGGTCCGGCTGAGTGAACTGAACCGGCGGTCGGGAAGGCAAGAGCGGCGGTGAAGCACGCGGAGACTGGCTCGGCGTGACGTCACTGAGCTCAGGTTCAGGAAGCCTCTGTGAGCGGCGCTTTTTTTTTTTTTTTTTTTAAAGCGCGGCTCAAACAGAGGGGTGGCGGCGATGGGCTCGCTCGCGGCGAAAGCGGCGAAGCGAGCCCGCAGTGTGGAGAGACCCAGGTCGTCACATTCCGGGCATCCGCCCTTGTCGCGGGGCGAACAGATGTAAAATACTTGCGTGTGTGGCGCGCCGGATGGCTCAGTAGGATGGTGTTCGAAGGCGGCTGAAGGTGCCGACGTCCTCGTAGCAATCCTGCTGGTATGCTTTTCCACGGCGGCGAAGGCTTTCAATAATCCGGAGGATCCAGCGAAGAAGGTGTTCGCTGAAGGAGATTAAATCTAAAGAACTCTCATGACGGGGCGCCCAATATATAGCTTGGCCGCGCCCATCTTGGCGGGCTCTGACGCGCGCGGGCGCGAAGCGCGCTCGTTGGTCGCGCATTCAGAGTCGCCCCGTCATTGGTTCGAGCAAGTTGCCGCAGCACAGCCAATCACCGAGCTCCTTCGTTCATTGCTGTCAGCTGTGCAGCTGCAATGCGTTTTACATAAAGACTTCAATATTCTCGAGAAAAGGAGTTTTCCCATAGCGTAAGCTACTTACGCAATAGGAGAGACCTCTCGAAAGGGAACTGATGTTTTGGTGTATTTGTGTAGGTCGTCCCATGGTGATTTCGAGTGGAATGCAGTCTATGGAGACCATGCGCTGTGTTTACCAAACCGTCAAACAGCGCAATCCCAATTTCACATTCCTGCAGTGCACCAGCGCTTATCCGCTGCCAATAGAGCACGTCAACCTCAGCCTGATCCCTGTAACACACAACTCACTTTATTCTCACCTTCATAAACTTCATAAATTACTGAAGAAAATATTTTGATTTCACCATGGATAGAAGACAAGACAAATGTGCATGATGACGATTATAATAATAATTATTAATAATAAATAATTAATTCAATTATTTAAGTTTTATCACTGAGTTGACTAAATTGTTTGTTTTATTTATTAAGACGTCCATTTGTCACAACGATTTTTCAACAATTTTGATATTCTGAATTCACAAAGAAAGTGGTTGAACATTTGTTTACATTAAGGATAGTTTTCACAGGTTGTAGTATCTGCCAAATTTCGAAATGCTAAATTAATTTAAAAAATGCTTGAATATTTGGTTTAATTTTGCACAAATTAAGTGCTCATTGCAGGGTTATTATCGTTCACTAAACTAAAACCATACAAAAACATTTAAGACATTAATGAAAAAACAATTTCAGCTATTTGCTAAAGGCAACATTTCTTGTTTTTGATTAGTTTGTAGCTGAAGTAGCCTACTAAAATAACTAAAACTATATATTTAGCAAAAAAAGAAATAGTAAAAATGACAAAAACAGCAAAACTACTAAAACTAACTTAAATTGAAATGAAAACTAATGAAAAATAGGCCTATATATTAAAAAAACTAATTCAAAATCTTAACAAAAACCATAATAGTATAATGACACTAAAACAAAACTGGTTCATTCATTGTTATATTTTGTTTAATTTAGCAAAAAAAGATTGTAATATTTCGTAACATTTGTAATATTATGTCAGGACATTTTTTGTTACATTTTTATAATAGAATCATATATAAAGTTTTTGAACATTTGGTTAATTTTGCATTTCTCATCTAAATTGTTATTATGATATAAAAAAGTTAGATGCCATTTCAGTCAGTGAATTATTGACTGAAATTAATTAATATGAGATATTGACTAAATTTAGAGGATATTTTCATCAAACACTAGGATTTAAAAAAACACTGCTCTGGAGTTTACACTCGTTCTACATTAAGATTTTTAAGGATTTAATGAGTAGTTTGAAGTTTTTCTGTTACCCTTTTCCTACACAGGAGTTCCAGAAGGAGTTTCCGGAAATTCCCATCGGCTACTCTGGACATGAGGCGGGCATCCATGTGTCTGTGGCCGCTGTGGCACTCGGGGCAAAGGTCCTGGAGCGTCATGTGACCCTGGATAAGAGCTGGAAAGGCAGTGACCACGCAGCATCACTGGAGCCGGCGGAGCTGGCGGAGCTGGTGAAAGCCATCAGGACGGTTGAGATGGCAATGGGTTCGCCAGTCAAACAGATGCTGCCCTGTGAGGCTTCCTGTCACAGCAAGGTCAGATAAAACGCTCATTCTGACAGATTATAAAACCAAAAAATTATCAAACGTCATTCAATCAATGGTTATGTTCTTTCCTGCAGTTGGGTAAGTCAGTGGTGGCCCGGAAACCATTGAAGAAGGGTGAGACATTAACGCTCGATATGCTGACAGTAAAAGTGTCTGAACCGCACGGCATGAGACCCGAGAACATCTTCAAACTGGTTGGCAAGAAAATCACTGTGGACCTGGAGGAAGATGCCATCATTACTGATGCCATGATAAAAGGCTGATGATCAGACATTCCAACACTAAAGGGGCAATGAGGGGGTCTAATCTTACGCTTCTATTAATTTTAATAATAATATAGAAAATCAGCCATTATTAAATCACATTTTTAATGAGGGAGACATTTGTATTACATTCTTATTATTTTGACATCAGAAATATGTAAATATGACGTCTTGTCTTGATTTTGCATATGCCTAATGTCTTGCTATAAGTTTGTTGTATGTTGTAACCTTTCTCACAGACGATTGTCTTTGAAATTGTGGTGAATGAACACTTTAAGTAAAATATCTTTCTTTCAACTCAACTTTGACTCTTGGGTCTTTGTTCATATTGGTCTCTCTATTAGACCAATCTGTGTTCCCCAAAAGCAAGATGTTTTGGCAGAGAATGCCTTAATGAAATGAAGAATTATTATTTAATGCGTAGCCTAAATGCGAGTTTATTGTGTATTACAGAAAGGGGGACCTATTATGCAAAATTCACTTTTGCATGGTGTTTGGACATAAATGTGTGATGGCAGTGAGTGTACACAACCACCCTCCAGTGATAAAAATCCACCCACTCCTTTTTTTTAAATCCCCATAAATCATAAGCAGTGTCTCCCAACGACCTGTTTTCAGAATGTGGCTTTTGTGACATCACTAAAGCCACAGGCCCCGCCCACGAGTGTTGACAGACACTGCCGTTCTAACATAGACCCGCCCTGATCGAGTTCACAGCGAGTTGATAGTTGTACACATCCGCCATTGCTGCACTGACGAGAATGTCTCCCAAGCGTTGTCGGTGTTGTGTAGCTGGATGTATTAATCCTCATAGCTCTATTTACTTGAGCGATAGGCATAACATTATTGATCATGGCAGTAATGAAAGTGAGAGCGCGCACTTTATTAAGTTCATAGGAGTTATTTTACGGATATACAGTTTACCAGTTTATTAAGCACCCCCTGAAAAGGTGTGTATATATTTGTTTACTGTTAGTTGTAACGAGTGTTTTTTTTTACTTCGCTATGTATGTTGATGATAATGAAAGGGAGAGAGTGTTCTTATACAGTGTTTATTCAGCTCTTACAGTGATTTTCTAGAGTGAAATTGACACTTCATCATTTGTGTGATGTACAATAAACTTAATTGAACTCATCAGTAGGCTATATTTTTACAACATTCGGACGCGGTCCGCAACAACAGGCTTGTACTAATAGTGGATAAAACAAAGATGGAAAAACAAGTTATAACCGTAATTAAACTAGACTATACCTGTTCAGTCTCCATACAGCATATATTATCTGGCTCTGTGGGCATCATTGTTTTACTCCGGGTCGAAATGAACACGGCTACTGAGAGTTTGTTTTAATATTATCATTCCGTGAGATGAGATTGTCCTGACTGAGCGCGAGCTCGTGAGGCTCCGCCCTCTGAGCCGGCAGCAGCTGCTCATTTGCATTTAAAGGGATACACACTAAAACGGTGCGTTTTTCTGAGCCTCAAAAAGTGACAATTTAAACACGCTGTAAAAAGTTATCTGTTGGGTATTTTGAGCTAAAACTTCACATACACACTCTGGGGACATCAGAGACTTATTTTACATCTTGTGAAAAGGGGCATAATAGGTCCCCTTTAAGACTGTTACGGGGAGTGAACAGAGGAGACAAGTGCAAGTAAAACTGGGCTTTATTGAACAATCAGATAAGCCAGCCACAGAGACGTGGAGAAATAAGACAGGAACAAAGTCTCAGTCCGATGCAGTCGATCTCACGAACTCACAGACCCAACAGGAATCAGTGCAGGAACAGAAGCGTTGGCAGCGCAGGCTTGCGTGGACAACTCAGCGAAGCACGGTCAGTGTGTGTGTGGCAAATCCTCCGTGAAGACGAGACATGAGACGATGAGACGAACCGGACATCCACGAAGAACAGACTGGGACCCAAGGAACAGGAACAGGCAATACACATCCACAAAACAACGATCTGACAAACACAAGACGCATGAGGTGAGTATAAATAGGCACTGGAAATGAGTATCACCTGTCGCTGATCTCCAGGAGGATAATCAGCGACCACGCCCACACACGTGCATACACACAAACATAAACACAGCGCAAGGAACAGTCAGTGAATTTCTCAACCGTGACAGTACCCCTCCCCCTAGGAGCGCCTCCTGGAGCTCCCAGGAGAACCTACCCGTTGATTGTAATCATCAATAAGGGACTGATCCAGGATGTCCCTAGCAGGGACCCAACTTCTCTCCTCCGGACCGTAACCTTCCCAGTCCACCAGATACTGAAATCCGCGTCCCCTCCGCCTTGAGTCCAGAATACGATTTACCGAATAAGTAGGTTCCCCATCTACAAGTCGCGGCGGTGGGGGAACCGGGACCGGCGGATTAATGGGAGAATAAAATACGGGCTTTAATTTGGACACATGGAACACGGGATGAATTCTCCTGTACGCAGGATGCAGTTTGAGTTGAACTGTCACCGGACTAATGACTTTGGTGACAGGAAATGGGCCAATGAATTTAGGAGCTAATTTATTCGACACGGAGCGGAGAGGAATATTCTTAGTAGAAAGCCACACTTTGGAACCGACGACGTAGACGGGAGGTCTTGACCGGTGGCGATCGGCCTTAACCTTGGTGCGCGCCCTTACCTGGAGCAGAGTCTCACGGGCTCTGGTCCATGTACGGTGACACCTCTGGACGAAGGCGTGAGCGGAGGGGACCGCGACTTCGGATTCCAGGCTGGGAAAAATAGGTGGCTGGTACCCTAAACTACACTCAAACGGTGATAGGCCCGTAGATGACACTGGTAACGAGTTGTGTGCGTACTCCACCATGGAAAGCTGTTGACCCCAGGAGGAAGGATTCTTGGATACCACACATCGCAACATTCTCTCCAAATCTTGGTTGGCTCTCTCGGTCTGACCATTGCTCTGGGGGTGGTAACCCGAGGACAGACTAACAGTGGCCCCCAGTAATTTACAAAATTCTTGCCAGAATTTGGACACAAATTGAGACCCCCTGTCAGACCCCGGCGAGAGCAGAGGTAGTGCGGCAGGGCTTCGAGGGGTGGGAAGCTTTGGCTTTCCATCCGGTGGTGGAGGGCGGGCAGAGATGATTGGCCACGGCCTCCTCGAGGGGCGGCGTTCCCTCGTAGCCTCTTTCCTTCGCTCCGTCCACTGAGGAGAGCGAAGAAGAAAAAGAAGGCTTTAGGCGCGCAGAGTGGGGGGCTTTCCATGACTTGGCGGAGAACACCAATCGAGCCCGAGGTCCTCCACGGCCTTCGAGAGGATGCGGATAATCTCCGTATCCATGGTGGAGCCCGCACTCGTGCTAGCTAGCGTCGACGGGGCGGGGCCGAAAGTGGAGCCCGGCCAGTCGTCAGATGCAGCGTCGATGGACAGGCTGTCATCCACTCCCCAGTCGTCCTCGGACGCGCCGAAAGTCACAAGGCCCACCGCTCTGCTAGAGGGGTGTGGGTCCGGCTGAGTGAACTGAACCGGCGGTCGGGAAGGCAAGAGCGGCGGTGAAGCACGCGGAGACTGGCTCGGCGTGACGTCACTGAGCTCAGGTTCAGGAAGCCTCTGTGAGCGGCGCTTTTTTTTTTTTTTTTTAAAGCGCGGCTCAAACAGAGGGGTGGCGGCGATGGGCTCGCTCGCGGCGAAAGCGGCGAAGCGAGCCCGCAGTGTGGAGAGACCCAGGTCGTCACATTCCGGGCATCCGCCCTTGTCGCGGGGCGAACAGATGTAAAATACTTGCGTGTGTGGCGCGCCGGATGGCTCAGTAGGATGGTGTTCGAAGGCGGCTGAAGGTGCCGACGTCCTCGTAGCAATCCTGCTGGTATGCTTTTCCACGGCGGCGAAGGCTTTCAATAATCCGGAGGATCCAGCGAAGAAGGTGTTCGCTGAAGGAGATTAAATCTAAAGAACTCTCATGACGGGGCGCCCAATATATAGCTTGGCCGCGCCCATCTTGGCGGGCTCTGACGCGCGCGGGCGCGAAGCGCGCTCGTTGGTCGCGCATTCAGAGTCGCCCCGTCATTGCTTCGAGCAAGTTGCCGCAGCACAGCCAATCACCGAGCTCCTTCGTTCATTGCTGTCAGCTGTGCAGCTGCAATGCGTTTTACATAAAGACTTCAATATTCTCGAGAAAAGGTGAACAATCAGATAAGCCAGCCACAGAGACGTGGAGAAATAAGACAGGAACAAAGTCTCAGTCCGATGCAGTCGATCTCACGAACACACAGACCCAACAGGAATCAGTGCAGGAACAGAAGCGTTGGCAGCGCAGGCTTGCGTGGACAACTCAGCGAAGCACGGTCAGTGTGTGTGTGGCAAATCCTCCGTGAAGACGAGACATGAGACGATGAGACGAACCGGACATCCACGAAGAACAGACTGGGACCCAAGGAACAGGAACAGGCAATACACATCCACAAAACAACGATCTGACAAACACAAGACGCATGAGGTGAGTATAAATAGGCACTGGAAATGAGTATCACCTGTCGCTGATCTCCAGGAGGATAATCAGCGACCACGCCCACACACGTGCATACACACAAACATAAACACAGCGCAAGGAACAGTCAGTGAATTTCTCAACCGTGACAGTACCCCTCCCCCTAGGAGCGCCTCCTGGAGCTCCCAGGAGAACCTACCCGTTGATTGTAATCATCAATAAGGGACTGATCCAGGATGTCCCTAGCAGGGACCCAACTTCTCTCCTCCGGACCGTAACCTTCCCAGTCCACCAGATACTGAAATCCGCGTCCCCTCCGCCTTGAGTCCAGAATACGATTTACCGAATAAGTAGGTTCCCCATCTACAAGTCGCGGCGGTGGGGGAACCGGGACCGGCGGATTAATGGGAGAATAAAATACGGGCTTTAATTTGGACACATGGAACACGGGATGAATTCTCCTGTACGCAGGATGCAGTTTGAGTTGAACTGTCACCGGACTAATGACTTTGGTGACAGGAAATGGGCCAATGAATTTAGGAGCTAATTTATTCGACACGGAGCGGAGAGGAATATTCTTAGTAGAAAGCCACACTTTGGAACCGACGACGTAGACGGGAGGTCTTGACCGGTGGCGATCGGCCTTAACCTTGGTGCGCGCCCTTACGTGGAGCAGAGTCTCACGGGCTCTGGTCCATGTACGGTGACACCTCTGGACGAAGGCGTGAGCGGAGGGGACCGCGACTTCGGATTCCAGGCTGGGAAAAATAGGTGGCTGGTACCCTAAACTACACTCAAACGGTGATAGGCCCGTAGATGACACTGGTAACGAGTTGTGTGCGTACTCCACCATGGAAAGCTGTTGACCCCAGGAGGAAGGATTCTTGGATACCACACATCGCAACATTCTCTCCAAATCTTGGTTGGCTCTCTCGGTCTGACCATTGCTCTGGGGGTGGTAACCCGAGGACAGACTAACAGTGGCCCCCAGTAATTTACAAAATTCTTGCCAGAATTTGGACACAAATTGAGACCCCCTGTCAGAGACCACGTCCGTCGGGAGGCCATGTAGACGAAAGACGTGATCAATGACAGTCACCGCTGTCTCCTTGGCAGAAGGTAATTTGGCCAAGGGAATGAAATGAGCCGCCTTCGAGAACCGGTCCACTACGGTCAAAACAACCGTCTTACCTTGGGAGGGCGGGAGGGCGGTGATAAAATCTAGCGAAATATGGGACCAGGGTCTCGAAGGGATAGACAGCGGTTGGAGTAACCCATCTGGGGGTCGATTGGAAGTCTTACCAGTGGCACAGATCGAACAAGCCAAAACAAAATCTCGAATGTCGCGAGCCATCAATGGCCACCAAAATCGTTGCTCGACCAAAAAACTAGTGCGGTTTACTCCTGGGTGGCATGCCACGTTGGAACAATGACCCCACTGGATAACGTCGGACCGCAACCCCTCCGGCACAAATAAACGATTCGGTGGGCCTCCGGGCGGAGGCGTTACCCCTTCTAAGGCCGTCTTGACCTTCGACTCGACCTCCCATGTGAGTGTGGAGATGAATAGAGTCTCGGGTAAAATGCACTCGGGAGTAGACGGGCGTGCGGATGGGTCAAAAATACGAGATAAAGAATCGGGTTTGATGTTTTTGGAACCCGGGCGGTACGAGAGAGTAAAATCAAAACGACCGAAAAAAAGGGCCCACCGAGCCTGCCTGGAGTTGAGTCTTTTAGCAGATTGAATGTATTCCAGATTCTTGTGGTCAGTCCAGACTATAAAAGGTACCCCCGACCCTTCTAACCAATGTCGCCATTCCTCCAACGCTAGCTTGACCGCCAACAACTCCCTGTTACCAATGTCATAGTTGCGTTCGGTAGGCGACAAGCGATGAGAAAAAAACGCGCAAGGGTGCATCTTGTCGTCTGAGGAAGAGCGTTGGGAGAGTACCGCACCTACCCCCACCTATGACGCGTCGACCTCCACCACGAACTGACGTGAAGGATCAGGGGCTATCAAAATGGGAGCGGAAATAAAGCGGCTCTTGAGGTTAGCGAATGCAGTCTCGGCTGCATCGGACCACCTGAACGTCGTCTTGGAGGAGGTCAAAGCTGTCAGAGGCGCGGCTAGTTGGCCGAAATTACGAATGAAACGTCGGTAAAAATTGGCAAACCCCAGAAACCTCAGTAGGGCCTTACGGGAATCTGGACTTGGCCAATCCACCACGGCCTTAATCTTGTCGGGATCCATACGCATTCCCTCAGACGAGACGATGTGACCTAAGAAAGGAACAGACTGTGCATGAAACGCGCATTTCTCCGCCTTGACAAAAAGCCCATTCTCTAACAACCTCTGAAGCACTCGTCTGACGTGCTGAACGTGTTCCTGGAGAGACGAAGAAAAAATCAATATGTCATCCAGGTAGACATATATGAACTGGTCTACCATGTCTCTCAGCACATCATGGACGAGTGCCTGAAAAACCGCTGGGGAGTTGGACAGCCCAAAAGGCATGACCAAATATTCAAAATGCCCCCTGGGGGTGTTAAAAGCGGTTTTCCATTCATCTCCCTTCCTGATGCGGACCAAATGATAAGCATTACGTAGATCCAATTTAGTGAAGACCGAGGCTCCCTGCAACCGCTCGAAGGCTGAAGACATCAACGGCAAAGGATAGGTATTCTTTACCGTGATGTTGTTCAGCCCCCGGTAATCAATACACGGTCGCAGGGAGCCGTCCTTCTTCCCCACAAAAAAGAACCCCGCCCCCGCAGGAGAAGAGGAAGGTCGAATGAACCTGGATGTCAGAGAATCAGAAATGTATTTCTCCATGGCCTCCCTCTCGGGAATGGAAAGAGAGAATAACTTGCCCTTAGGCGGAGACGTACCTGGCAGAAGATCTATAGCACAGTCATAGGGACGATGCGGAGGAAGAGAAGCAGCTCTGGACTTACTGAACACTTCCTTCAGGTCGAGGTACTCAGCGGGCACGTTTGACAAATTCACCGGCTCCTCCTGCAAGACAGAACTGGACAGAGACGAACCAGCAGACATTAAACAAGACGCATAACACTCAGTACTCCAGGCGGAAATGGAGTTATGTCCCCAGTTAACCCTGGGGTTATGCTGCACGAGCCAGGGATGACCGAGGACAATAGGGATGGTAGGGGAGTCAAGGAGCAGAAAAGATAGATCTTCGGAATGATTGCCGGAAGTGATGAGTGTTATCTGAACCGTGGAGTGAGATATAGTGGGTAATTCTTGTCCATTGAGTGCGTTGACAGAAATCTTATTGGTGAGGGGTATGGTGGGTATCTGAAGTCTGTGTGCTAAGGTGTAGTCCATAAAGTTACCTTCCGCTCCGGAGTCGATAAGGGCTTGGCAGTGATGAGTCTGAGTTGCCCACTGCAATCTCACCGGAAGGAGGGTGGAAGAGGGTTTCTGGATGGAGACCCCGCCCGACAGAATCCTCTTCTCTACTGCCGGGCTCGCTCTTTTACGGGGCAGTTATTGACGAAGTGCCCCGAACCTCCGCAATAGAGGCATAATCCCTGGGATCTCCTTCTCTCCCTCTCCTCCCGGGAGAGCCGGGCTCGACCCACCTGCATGGGCTCCGTATCGTAGGCGGGGCTGACCGCATCACGACCACTTGTTTGGTGGAAACCATAATCTCTGGGAATCGGAATGGAACGGTTGCGCTGCTCCAGACGATGCAGGCGCGCGTCCACTTGCAGAGCCAAGTCAATTAATCCGTTGAGACTTACGGGAAGATCCAGGGAGTAAATCTCGCGTTGGATGCGGTCAGCCAGCCCATGCAGGAAGACATCCCATCCCCACCTCCTCGTTCCAGCGGCACTCTGCGGCAAGGGTACGAAACTGGATGGAATAATCAACAACAGATCCTTCTCCCTGAGTGAGGTCCACGAGCCGACGAGACGCTTCTCTCCCTGTGACAGCTCGGTCGAATACCCTCCTCATCTCTTCCGAGAGTGCCGCGAACGAGGAACAGCATGTTCGTTGGTTTTCCCACACCGCCGTCCCCCACAAAGCCGCACGTCCAGACAGCAGCGTAAGTACGAACGCCACTCTTGACTGTTCCGTACTAAATGTCTGAGGCTGTAGGGCAAAAAACATGGAGCATTTAGTCAAAAAGGCTCTGCAGTGGTTAGGCTCACCCGAATAATTCTCCGGCGTCGGTAAACGGGGCTCGTGTGGACGGTTAGGTGCGGGAGGAGCGGAGGGTGGGGGCGGCGGTGGGTTTGGCGCAGTGGGTATGGCCAGTTGTTGAATTTGCTGGGTGAGCCCAGACACCTGCGCTACCAACGCCTGGACAGCTCGGCTTGTGGTGGTGAGATTCTCCTCCTGCCGATCCATCCGGGCCGTGCTGTGAGCGAGATAATCCGTGAGTTCGGACGTACCTGCTGCCTCCATAGGGGTCAGATCGTTCTGTTACGGGGAGTGAACAGAGGAGACAAGTGCAAGTAAAACTGGGCTTTATTGAACAATCAGATAAGCCAGCCACAGAGACGTGGAGAAATAAGACAGGAACAAAGTCTCAGTCCGATGCAGTCGATCTCACGAACTCACAGACCCAACAGGAATCAGTGCAGGAACAGAAGCGTTGGCAGCGCAGGCTTGCGTGGACAACTCAGCGAAGCACGGTCAGTGTGTGTGTGGCAAATCCTCCGTGAAGACGAGACATGAGACGATGAGACGAACCGGACATCCACGAAGAACAGACTGGGACCCAAGGAACAGGAACAGGCAATACACATCCACAAAACAACGATCTGACAAACACAAGACGCATGAGGTGAGTATAAATAGGCACTGGAAATGAGTATCACCTGTCGCTGATCTCCAGGAGGATAATCAGCGACCACGCCCACACACGTGCATACACACAAACATAAACACAGCGCAAGGAACAGTCAGTGAATTTCTCAACCGTGACAAAGACACGATGTTATTTGTTTTACACAAAATAAATATCAAAGTGAAATGTAAAAGCGCCTATATTGGCAATATTTTGGATTTAAACCAAATGCTAATAGGGAACCTGCAGACATGAATAAGATTGAAAACGTTGTCTGATGAAGGTGGCAGCAATTTAATTTACACACACCTTCAAGCACAACCACAAGAACGAGGCTTCCGTGTTTATTTGTTGTGTTAATAAAGCCGTCTTATTCGCTTTGTTAAAGGTGTCATGAACTTTTTTTTTTAAGATTCTCTGAGGTCCACTTATGTTATCAAGTTTTTTTTCCACATCAAAAAACATCCTAATTTTAGAAGTAAACACTATTTTCTATCCTGTTTTTGACCCTCTCTTTCAAACACATCGTTTTGATGGCCATGCCATTCAAGACTTGAAGTAAACGCCCACTGTAATTGGGTAACAGTTTTGCATATTTAAATAAGAACTTGGAGTTACAGTTATAACTGACACAGGATCTGGGGTCTCATTAATAAAACATAGGATCCTTACTAAAAGTGTAGCCTACATGTTGTTGAAAACTGAATAGTTGAGAATTGCTGTTTTTTCATTCTTTCCGGTCCTCTCGATCGGATTAAAAAAGGTTTAAAGATCCATTCGTACAATCCGAATGAAATTTTAATCGGATTTGGCCCATTCATTCCATGAATGATTACATGTACTTTTCAATGTCTTTATGTAGGCTAGATCTACATTAATCCCCCTAGTGTGCAACTTTGTTACTTTTATTGTATCTTCTTAAATACTGTACTATTTGTAATATGCTATTCTTATTTGTTAATAATAATAATAATAATAATAATAAAAACACACTACGGATTCAACTAATGCACTTTCCAGCACATTCCAATTACCCCGTTATTCCACAAGGGAGCGTTGACCATAGATATAATAAATACATAGACGCCCTATTGGCCGCTGAAGTGTACGTCAACGGCGCTGCCATATTGCGGAGGGCAACTTTCCCATACCTCTCATACCGGGAATTGATAAAAATGCACTTTTCGTGTGCTGCTTGGGTCTGTACAAATCGCCAAACAACTGAAAACAGGTCTCGAGGAATTACCTTTCACAAGCAAGACTGAACATTTGTTTCTGGTTGTATTTGGTCATGATATAGCCTTATTAGTAGGCTAATAGTAACGTTCAGACGCGAAATTTAAAAATACTACTGTTATTGTGTCACGAAATGTGGTCTTAATAGTTTTTCAGTCTACGATGTAGTTGTTTAAAGCTCAAATCTGTGTTTTATTTATAAAGATATCGCCTATTTAAAAATTTGATCTGACGTTTTCGGAGTTGTGAGATACATATGGGATCAATATCCCGCCAAATGTATTGCCGCCACGGATCAAAATATAATAAATCAAAAAATAACAAGTATGAAAAAAAACTTTAAATACATTAAAAAATATTTTTTACAAAACTTAAACTTATGTTTATCTCTTCGATTGATTGGCTAGAGGAGGAGCTGTCAATCTAGAACTAGTGGACCAATGGTGACGCTTAAGCCCGCCCTAATTTACATGAAACTCGAACTGCAACATTTGGAAGAGCAAGCGCAGAACATGGAAAGAAGAGCGAAGAGAAAAACAGCACAAGCGTACAAAAAACGTTTGGGTGCTTGAGCACATGCCCCTTTGCCCCTTGGTGCCCTAAGTGCCCTTTTGTCAAAGCAAAATTTCCTCTCCTTTTTTTGTAATTAAAGGCCTTGTTGTGGATGCCTGCCTATGCCCAATTAAATATTAGTACAATTAATGAATAATAATAAAACGATCCACATCATGACCTTTCACCTGATGATGGCCTCATCTGACCGAGACGATTCATCACGCCGCACGCGCATTTTTTAATTTCCCACGCACTACCAGAGGATATCCAACACCTCAGCAGCTGGTATGTGGGGTTTCATTTTCAGCGAAGTGATTTTGATGTTTATTTACTTATTATTTTACAAGAACGACGTTAAGAGAGCATGCAGATATGTTGTTTATAACATCGTTCTGTGTAGTAGAAGTAACGTTAGCTTGCTGTTTTGAGGGAGAAAAGTTTCACAGGCGTCGAGGGGTCTGGTCTTTTTATGTTATTTGACTAAACTATAATTATTATTACAGTATTTATTTTTTAAAAACTTAGAGTGCCTTAAAAATAATTATCACAACACTGGGTAAGGCTTATACTGTTTTTCTCATTCTATTAAGTATCATTTTATACAAATAAAAAAATTCAGAACAGGATTAAAATATAATTATATTTTAAATATGACAAAAACATTTTTTTCTACAACAGCAAAAGTAGTGTTTACAACAGCAAGACCCCTATAGCCTGTAAACTCAATAATATCTCTCTGGAAATAAATGTAAAAATATCAATGTCAATATCAAATGAATAAAATACCTGACCTGACATTTTTAGTAGGTGCCAACAGAATGAACACACACACACACACACAACACACAACGCACACGCACACGCACACGCACACACGCACACACACACACACACACACACACACACACACACACACACACACACACACACACACACACACACACACACACACACACTTTAGTTTCTTTATTTATATCAAAATCCAACTATATCTCAGAGTCATAATGCAATTTGAAATAATGATCACAGACACACAAGCACATAGACCTCTATCTTTGCTGTATTTTGCTGTAAAAATAATTGCTGTATTTTTTCTGTTTGCTTTTTTTTTATTGTATAAATGTTAATCATATTTTTGTAATTCAGTTTTTGCCATCAAAATAGCCACAAATGGTGACATGGTATTAAATAAACTGTACGAAACATGGGCCACGTTGATTTTACTATGTTTACTAAAGTTTTTACTATAACATATGTTCTTAATTATTCTGTATAACAGAGAAGAAAAAGCCTTCAGGTTGGGATAACTTAAGACACTTCAGTTTCTAATACCAGAGTTATTAATAGGTGGACAGAAAATATTTTTTTAACTTTTAAACTTAAAATTTTATTTTCTTTTCTGTTTCTTTTTCGAAACTGCATCACAGCATTTGCTGCCGTATCAATACAGAATCATCCATATCAACAATACGCGTATCAGCAAGGAATGCGTCACAATATGTTGCTGTATTGATATTTTGAGCACAGCTCAATTTAAAGCCTTTTTCCATGTGCCCCTTTTATACTTTGAGCACCTGCCCCTCCAAATGTCTCTGCACGGCCCTGTACTGTTATAATGGCTATTGCTGATCTATAAAACTGAAATTTAACAAAAAAAGAGACAGGGTCGTGTCCTTTTATTTTATATAGCCTATGTAGGAATATTTTAAAATATATAAATTATATTTGCATATTTATACATTATCTTCACTGTATGTAGGCCTACATAAAATACAATGAGACAAATCTCTTTTTGTTAAATGTCAGTTTAATGATCAATATTATAATGTTTCATATTTTTTTTATATTGTCTATATTATTCTGCAATTGATATTACATTGTATTTGCTGTTCTTATTATTATTGTTATTACCACTTGCGATTATCAATCTATTATAGTTATGCTATCATAGTCACTATTTAACTTATTTTTTATTGTCTATATTCTGTAATTGATATTTTTTATTATATTGCTATTATTATAGTATTATACATAAACTATGCTATTATCAATATTTTTATGATTGTATTATTATGATATTATATAATTATACTATTCATTACTATTTTATTTGCTGTATAGCCTACGGTTTGTTTATTTTATTGACTAAACTATTTACTATTACTTCTCACTTTATCATATATTTACTATTTGCATTGCACTGTTGTACCATATCATATGTATTACCGTAAAGGATCCATCCGTTATCTTTGTTATTGCTAAAATCGGGTCAATCACAGAAAATGCTTTTTCCACAATAAGAAAACTTTATTTAATTTAATGTGAACATTAAATTAAATCTCAGTATGTGGGTCTTCACAATTCTTATCCAAGAATAAAAAGCCAAATGACAACATGACAAGCCTGAGCTTTGACAATTCCTAATTATTTTTTATATAGCCTATATATCCAACTATCGAGATTTTAAATAACTAGAGATGAAACTTTTTGTACACCACATACAAACCACTGAAATCAAATGCGTTTACTTACGCATTTGATTACAGCGCAGTCTTGCCCTCAGCAAAATGGCGGACGCGTTGACGTATCGCAGCAACGTTCCAAAGCAGTCAATAGGGCGTCTATGTATTTATGTCTATGGCGTTGACAGTCCATACTCCATAGTTATTGAATGTGTCAACTCTCATTAAGAAAGCCCTACTATTATACATCTATTGACCATAGCCATAGAGTTATGATGTTCCAGCAAACAGTTGTGATAATTGTGTCACGGGTACACACGGGAAACAGTAGATCCAAATGCAGTGGGTTTTATTAAGTATAATCCAAATCGTAGTCATCCAGGCAAGGGTCAAAGTCCATACAATCAATCCAAAATACAAGAAACAAAACAAGAAACGGGCTAGAACACAGACCAGAAGTGTAGTGACGAATAACAACGATTATTTATACACAGAACTAAACAATGTAATGGGAAACAGCTGCGTGCAATGATGAGTGATGAGAACAGACAAAGGATCGTGGGAAATGCAGTTCCAGAATGAATGGTGACAGTAAGGGAAAGAGACCTCTAGTTGACACCCGGGGAAACACAAACCAGACACTGTGACAAATTGAGCTGTTAGCAGTTTAGAAAATGTTAAGACTGTTTTGAAAAATGTGCCAAAGTGATTGAGTAAAACTAAAATACTAGTATACTTACAAGTTCACATGTAGTAAAGATGCAGTACAAATGAGAATTGTAGTTGTGAACTAGTTGTGCACTTAAAGTTTACTATTGTTACATATATAGTATACTTAAGTGTATACTTTTATATACTAAAAAGTAGGCCAATTTAGTCCCAAGCAATATTGAAATAGTAAACTTGTAAGTGTACTATTTCAATACTGCTTGGGACTAAATTGGCCCACTTTTTAGTATATTGTATAGGTATATATACTAGTACATTGGTATAAGTACACTTACTACATAAAATATGATATACTTGAACATTAGTTAAGTTTCATAAAATGAACATGAAGTTGTTAGGGGTAAACAGTTAAAGACCCAGAACCAGATATGATGAATGAAGACCCGGAGTCAGAATTATAATAAATTAAAGAAAAGATTTACTGAAGATAGTTTGCAGTTTCATCAGCAGAAGTCAGCTTCAAGACTCACACAGGAGTTCGTAGCCGCCCCGCCTACAGTTACAAAGATCACAGCAGTTATACCATTTCCAAGGTCTACATCATTGGTTACAGGTTGAATGATTCTCATTGGCTAAGAAATAGATAAAGTCTAAACAATTCCATACATAGATGGTAAGTCATTAATAAAGATAGCTGTCATCAGAATCCGAAATTTAATCGAGATGTGACCCTGGAGGTCGTAGAAAGGCATCTCGGGTCTGCTGTGGCATCTCAGTGATTATTAATCACTTATACATTGAAGCAGCAGTAAATTCCAATACAACCCCTTCAAAGTATACTTCTTTTTCGTAAGGGTCACCAAAAACTGTACGTAAAAGTAAAAATTAAAATGATACACACAATTTAAAGAAAAACAGTAAAATATAATAGGGCAAAAGCAAAGTTAACTGATCATATAAATCAGTTTTATATTACAAGCACATGTTCTGTTTTGGTTAAGCAAATACTTTGACACTGCAGCTCTCCTGTGAGTGAGTGAAATATACATGATGATGTGGAACAAATCTACCCATTTCCTTCTTTCGTTTGTTCGTTCGATAGATAGATAGATAGATAGATAGAGAGATAGATAGAGAGATAGATAGAGTTAAAATGTCAAATATGATGGCTTTTGAGGATTGTTTATCTCTTAATCATGCTTGTTTTAGCCTACTTCGTATTATGTTTTGCCCCACAATTATAACTACTTTAATCATAAAACTAAGCATCATCTTACTGACATATTTTTGGGAGATATAGATTGGCAACTGATATTTCTAAGCTATATTTCTAATTTTATTTAAGCTTACTGTTATAAAAATATCAATGATTTACATTACAAGAATTCAGAATGTGAATATATTTGCACAGTTTGGGCCTCTGAATAAAAGTTTTTTTCCTTTTTTTTCTGGAATTTGAGCTTCATTATTTCTCACTAGAAGAAAAGGTTCAAAAATGAACCTTTTGAGCTGATGATTGCGACTGTGAGGGAACCTTAAAGGTTCATTTTTGAACCTTTTTGAAAAGGTTCTAATTGGAACCTTCACTTAAAAGGTGCATTAATGACCCATTAAGGTTCCATTCTGAACCTGTTTCAGCAATAACTTTATTATTATTATATTACTATCTTAATCACATTTCACAATTAGGGTTCCTACACATTTTCCAACTTAATACACTTTAAAATAATTGTACTTTAGTATATTTTCTAAAAATATATTTTTGAAAAATATAGCCTACTTGAAGTGAAAATTCTGTTTATTTTTTAAAAGTGTATTTATTTGCACTTTACTTAAAAATATATTTTAGGTATATTTTTAACTGTGTGCTGAAAATGATCATTGTAACAATGTATTGAAAGTATACTTTTTAAAATACATTATAGTATACAATAGTATATTGTACAAAGTATAGCTATTTGTTTATTAATTTGCAGTTGTTATTAAAGACAAAGTGTGCAATTTGCATTTGGAATAAGCTAAAGTTATTACTGAGCATATACTTTTTACTCAAATATAATACTCTTATGGTATATTGCGTGTATTCGAAGACACTTAACCCTAACCCCCCATTTGGGTAATGAATTTTTAATGTAGGCTACTTTTAACAAATAAAGTAACTAATATCACTATTCAAGCATGTAATTAGTCCCTGCAGGCATATACTTAAAGTATACAAAGTATATTTGAAATTGTTACAAAATAGCACACTTAAAGTTAACTAATCATTAACACTTGAAGTAGGCTATAATGAATTAATCTGGCTGTAATAGGCTATACTTACAGGCCTATATTTTCTTTTTTACCAGGGGCGGCAACAACATGCCTAAGTAGAAAAACAAAATGAACACGGCAAAAGATACAATATTAGTTTATACATAGTATTATACATTAAGCAATTAGAATCGATTATTAGAAACAACAATAATTATTAAACAATCCAAGTTAGGCTACTTATCCTTCTTTGCCGTTCGCTCTCATTCCGCTCCCTATCACTTACATGTTTGTTTTTCTTCCTAGCGATATTTTTGTTGTGTTGCTTTATCTGGATACTCTTCAGCTTTTATCAAGGGTTTAATGTTCACTGTCTGTGACAGTTTTAAAACACAACTCATGCTGTAACGCACACTATGTCTCTAGTTAACTAAAGTCAGAGATCGCGGAGTGATACGAGAGATGTAAAAGTACCGGTCGCTCGGCTAAGTGATGAATATCTGGCAGATAAAGACGATCTATTTGAGTATTTGTCATATAGGAAACGCCTCCGATCGTTAAACATATGCTTTTAAATCGATCAAACTAGTAATCTAACGAGTAAATAAAATTATTCTCAAAAAAGTGTGTCCAATCCGCATCCTGTGAGTGTGAATCTCACTTCTGAGTTCCGCGTCTCAGGGCGATGGAGAGCCACAGGTTCGCACAGGCTCAGGTGAGTTCGGGTGTCTGTTCCCCGTCCTCTGGACTCCCTCACCGGGCGGCTCTGATTCTGGCCCGGGGTGGCAGTAAAGGAATCCCTCTGAAGAACATCAAGAATTTGGCCGGTGTTCCTCTCATCGGATGGGTTCTGAGAGCTGCCTTGGACTCAGGAGTCGTTGACAGGCAACTACATTTGAGCTTTTCTTAACTATTTTATTATTAGCCTATGGCTTTAATATGATTTTTGTTCTTCAATGTGTGAATGAAACCAATTTAAACTGGAAGATAAATGTTTGTGGTGGATAGATAGCCTAAATTTGTCGCCATGTTTAAGATTTAAATGGGCTACAATTAAAAGGCTGCTTTTGATGCAGATATTTCCGCGACGAATAAACAATAAAAATGTTGGCTAATTGCAGATTATTATCTCGCAATTCTAATTATTTTTTATGAGCCTATACTTAAAAGAAGTCGAGAAAATAAGGCGCAATTAGCCTACTCTATTATTATTATTATTCTGCAGCGAGCTTCCATCTTCTCAGATTTTTATATTAAAATATTCTTAATATTTTTTTTTGTAAGTAACATTTAGTTGTTGTTGTTGTTGTTGTTGTTGTTGTTGTTGTTGTTTTTTAATGACTGATGTTACTGTGTGGCAGCGTGTGGGTTTCCACAGATCATGATGAAATTGAGCGTGTCGCAAAAGTCTGGGGTGCGAAAGTTCATCGTCGCAGTCCTGAAGTTTCCAAAGATTATTCCAGCTCTCTGGAGACCATCCAGGAGTTCATCCGCCAGAGACCCGGTGAGACAGACCTTCATCATCATCTTACTTTCCTTTTATGCCTAAACATGAACTAACTTGCTGACATATGAGGTTTTGAAATGCCAAGTAGCCTATGACTTGTAGAGCCTTTTATGAGATAATTTTTTTTTTTTTTTTGTCATTTAACCTGTACTATAATTTTCTATTTGTTTTGAACTGAGGAATGTAGGAGATACAAAATATAAGCTAATAATGTGTGTGTGTGTGTGTGTGTGTGTGTGTGTGTGTGTGTGTGTGTGTGTGTGTGTGTGTGTACAAATGTGTACAGTTTGTGCAGAATAAAAACCATTAAGTCTATGGAGAGTTCCCCTAAAACACACACACACACACACACACACACACACACACACACACACACACACACACACACACACACACACACATATATATATATATATATATATATATATATATATATATATATATATATATATATATATACACACAAGGATGGCAATATCCAAAATCATTGTACATGTTTTGGTGCCCATGCATGAGGAAAACAGCTTATAAATCATACTAAGTGATGTTTTCTGAAAATGTAAAAATGCTGAATTCTGTGATGGCTATGTTTATGAATAGGGTATGTATATTAGAAGAGAATAGTTGCAGTATAAAAAACATTATTTCTATGGAAAGTCCTTATAAAACATGAAAACAACGTGTGTGTGTGTGTGTGTGTGTGTGTGTGTGTGTGTGTGTGTGTGTGTGTGTGTGTGTGTGAGAGAGAGTGTAAAAAAAACTTGCTGTTGAGCACTGCAGAATTAATTTGAATTTGTATAGTATATTTAGCAAGTAAATTTATGTACCAAAAATTACCAAATTAATCGAAATGGAAAGAAACTAATCAAAATAAACAATAAGTAATATGATTTGAAAATAATGCTTGTCCTTTGATTGATTGATTGTCAATTGTTGCTTTCAAAATTAAAAACATTTTTTTTTTAAAGAAAAGAAAACTTTGTAAAAAGTAAAATGATTCAGACATTTTTAAAATACAAAAAGTCGTGGAAAGTACTTCCAAGTTATAAGTTCAGAGTAAGAAGAGGCACCAAAAACTTTTTAGTTGCATGTAATTATGCATAATTTATAGTTATTACTATAGTAACAACATGTAACGTGTAACAAGGACGCTATAAAATAAAGTGTTACCTACATTTGTTACAATCTTTGTTAATGTTACATAATAAAAATCAAACTGTTCATGTTAGTTCACAGTGCATTAACTAATATCTATAAATGCTGTAAAAGTATTGTTCATTCTTTGTTCATGTTAACTAATGAAACTTTTTTGTAAAGTGTTACTAAAACTGTTTACGGCCCAGAAAGGCCTCGATCTTTATTGTATTTGTCATTTGTTTTGTCGGTGTGTTTTAGAGGTGGACATCGTCTGTCATATTCAGGCCACGTCTCCATGTCTGCACCCTCATCATATCAGAGAAGCCCTACAGATGATCACGGGACAGGGATATGACTATGTGTTTTCAGTGGTGCGCAGACACCAGTTTCGGTGGGAGGAGGTGGACGAGAAAGGTACAGTATCACAAAAACATCTCACAAACTCCAATAAGGCAACAGTTGCAGATTTTTGCTTTGTAGGAATATAAGGCAAATAAGGACTTTCCATTTGCTGTTTATGCACAATCCTTTATGATCACTGTTTTTACATCATGTTATAAAAACAGAAGTGTCACATGAATATACTTTGATATCATATTATAAATCCCCTAACCCTGTTTTTATGGATTTATGGATTTATGTTTAGTGACAGTCATAAGGAACTACATCTGAAGGTTTACACGTTCTTATCTATCTTTCATTGTAACTAGTGGGTAAGAATCCGACTTCTCCGAACATCGATGTGGCGCACAGACCTCGACGTCAAGACTGGCCTGGGGAACTCTATGAAAATGGCTCTTTCTACTTTTATAAGAGAAAGGACCTGGAAAACGGCCTTAAACAGGTAGTTATCAAAATACGGTGACAAACATGTTCCTTGACTTCTCAGTCATGGAAAAGATTTAATTAGCCTAGAAACACCATGTAAAGACATAATGTAAATTATTTATTATTAGTTATTAGTGCCTGAAAAGCCCCTTGTCCCCTTTCTTCTGGTACACCACTTATGACATTTAGTTATTTATTTGTTCATTTTTATTACATCCACAATGGAGGTACACCTTCATCATGACTATACATTCACTTGTGCATTCACAGCCTCTTGTTTTGTGCAATTGTAAATTGTAATATCATATATAAATATATATGACTTATCTCATATATGCGTTGGGTTAATAATTAATGCGGTAGTAAAGCGCAACCCTGATCATCTTCACGCCGGTGATCATTGCTACACAGTTCTTATCTCATATAGGATGCGTTTGGTTAATAATTAATGCGGTAGTTAAGCGCACCACTGATCATCCTCACGCCGGTGATCATTGCTACACAGTTCTTATCTCATATAGGATGCGTTTGGTTAATAATTAATGCGGTAGTAAAGCGCACCCCTGATCATCCTCACGCCGGTGATCATTGCTACACGGTACTTATCTCATATATGCGTTTGGTTAATAATTAATGCGGTAGTAAAGCACACCCCTGATCATCCTCACGCCGGTGATCATTGCTACACAGTACTTATCTCATATAGGATGCGTTTGGTTAATAATTAATGCGGTAGTAAAGCACACCCCTGATCATCCTCACGCCGGTGATCATTGCTACACAGTACTTATCTCATATAGGATGCGTTTGGTTAATAATTAATGCGGTAGTAAAGCGCACCCCTGATCATCTTCACGCCGGTGATCATTGCTACACAGTACTTATCTCATATAGGATGCGTTTGGTTAATAATTAATGCGGTAGTAAAGCGCACCCCTGATCATCCTCACGCCGGTGATCATTGCTACACAGTACTTATCTCATATAGGATGCGTTTGGTTAATAATTAATGCGGTAGTAAAGCGCACCCCTGATCATCCTCACGCCGGTGATCATTGCTACACAGTACTTATCTCATATATGCGTTTGGTTAATAATTAATGCGGTAGTAAAGCACACCCCTGATCATCCTCACGCCGGTGATCATTGCTACACAGTACTTATCTCATATAGGATGCGTTTGGTTAATAATTAATGCGGTAGTAAAGCGCACCCCTGATCATCCTCACGCCGGTGATCATTGCTACACAGTACTTATCTCATATAGGATGCGTTTGGTTAATAATTAATGCGGTAGTAAAACACACCCCTGATCATCCTCACGCCGGTGATCATTGCTACACAGTACTTATCTCATATAGGATGCGTTTGGTTAATAATTAATGCGGTAGTAAAGCGCACCACTGATCATCCTCACGCCGGTGATCATTGCTACACAGTACTTATCTCATATAGGATGCGTTTGGTTAATAATTAATGCGGTAGTAAAGCGCACCCCTGATCATCCTCACGCCGGTGATCATTGCTACACAGTACTTATCTCATATATGCGTTTGGTTAATAATTAATGCGGTAGTAAAGCGCACCCCTGATCATCTTCACGCCGGTGATCATTGCTACACAGTACTTATCTCATATAGGATGCGTTTGGTTAATAATTAATGCGGTTGTAAAGCGCACCCCTGATCATCCTCACGCCGGTGATCATTGCTACACAGTACTTATCTCATATAGGATGCGTTTGGTTAATAATTAATGCGGTAGTAAAGCGCACCACTGATCATCCTCACGCCGGTGATCATTGCTACACAGTACTTATCTCATATATGCGTTTGGTTAATAATTAATGCGGTATTAAAGCACACCCCTGATCATCCTCACGCCGGTGATCATTGCTACACAGTACTTATCTCATATAGGATGCGTTTGGTTAATAATTAATGCGGTAGTAAAGCACACCCCTGATCATCCTCACGCCGGTGATCATTGCTACACAGTACTTATCTCATATAGGATGCGTTTGGTTAATAATTAATGCGGTAGTAAAGCGCACCACTGATCATCCTCACGCCGGTGATCATTGCTACACAGTACTTATCTCATATATGCGTTTGGTTAATAATTAATGCGGTAGTAAAGCACACCCCTGATCATCCTCACGCCGGTGATCATTGCTACACAGTACTTATCTCATATAGGATGGGTTTGGTTAATAATTAATGCGGTAGTAAAGCGCACCCCTGATCATCCTCACGCCGGTGATCATTGCTACACAGTACTTATCTCATATATGCGTTTGGTTAATAATTAATGCGGTAGTAAAGCGCACCCCTGATCATCTTCACGCCGGTGATCATTGCTACACAGTACTTATCTCATATAGGATGCGTTTGGTTAATAATTAATGCGGTAGTAAAGCGCACCACTGATCATCCTCACGCCGGTGATCATTGCTACACAGTACTTATCTCATATAGGATGCGTTTGGTTAATAATTAATGCGGTAGTAAAGCACACCCCTGATCATCCTCACGCCGGTGATCATTGCTACACAGTACTTATCTCATATAGGATGCGTTTGGTTAATAATTAATGCGGTAGTAAAGCGCACCCCTGATCATCCTCACGCCGGTGATCATTGCTACTGTTACGAACTGGAAGAGTCAGTAGGATCCATTTGCAGCTTTTAATAATGGAACGTCAAAACAGGCAAGGGTCAGGCAACAGCAAAACAGGGTGATCAGAGAACAAACACAGAGAGTAGTCAGGTCACAGGCAGAAGTTCAGGGCAGGCAGCAAGAGACAATAATCCAAGAACAATCCAAAGTCAGTAACAGTTCAGCAAACACACGGAAAACGCTCAGAAATTGTACGCCGGGGCAATGCAATACTTCGCAATGAACTTGAGAGTGAACGGGGTTTATATGGGTGAGTGTGGATGAGCTGCAGGTGTTTGTGTAATCAGTCCCAGGTAAGCGGCATTATGGGAATTGTAGTTTGTGAAGTGATCAGTCTGGTGTGGAGTGCCCTCTGGTGACTCTCAGGGGCACTCCAGTTGGTGATCGTTACATAGCCCCCCCCCCCAAAGAGCGGCTTCCAGATGCTCCAAAAACAGTCCAGGAGGGAGGTGGAGCGGAGGCGGATCCGGGGGCGGGATGGAGGGCCAGGTCCATGGAGCGGAAAAGGACCTGCAGACTGCGGCAGAACTGATGGCCAGGGCGGAGCGGGCGACCCCTCAGGCGACCAGGGCGGAGCAGTCAGTCGGGCAGGCGACCAGTGCGGAGAAGGCTGTGCAGGCGACCAGGGCGGAGCAGGCTGTGCAGGCGACCATTGCAGAGAAGAACCCTCGGGCGGCCACGGCGGTGAAGAACCCTCGGGCGGCCACGGCGGTGAAGACCCCTCGGGCGGCCACGGCGGTGACGAACCCTCGGGAGGCCACGGCGGTGAAGAACCCTCGGGAGGCCATGGCGGTGAAGACCCCTCGGGCGGCCACAGCGGTGACGTCCCATCTGGCGGCCACGGCGGAGACAATCCTTCAGGTGACCAGGGCGGAAACGTCCCTTTGGGTGTCCATGGCGGAGACCTCCCTTCGGGCGGCCACGGAACAGGAGCAGGCATCCACCCAGGAACAGTCATCAGTTGCTCTGGAACAGACCCTGGCTCAGGACTAGGAACTGATACCTGCTCAGAAACAGAAACAGACACAGACACAGGAACAGACACTGGTTCCGGTACAGGAACAGACACCGGCTCAGGAACAGAAACAGACTCTGTGATGACGGCCATCTTGTCCGTAGACACTGGCTCGGAGGCGGCCATCTTGTCCATAGACACTGGCTCGGAGGCGGCCATCTTGTCCGTAGACACCGGCTCGGAGGCGGCCATTTTGTCCGTAGACACCGGCTCGGAGGCGGCCATCTTGTCCGTAGACACAGGCTCGGAGGCGGCCATCTTGTCCGTAGACACCGGCTCGGAGGCGGCCATCTTGTCCGTAGACACAGGCTCGGAGGCGGCCATCTTGTCCGTAGACACAGGCTCGGAGGCGGCCATCTTGTCCGTGGACACAGGCTCGGAGGCGGCCATCTTGTCCGTAGACACAGGCTCGGAGGCGGCCATCTTGTCCATAGACACTGGCTCGGGAACTGGAAGTGACACCGGCTCAGGAACTGGAGGAGACACCGGCTCGGCGGCCATCATGTCAGGAAACTCTGGACTGGACGGGACCAGCATCTTGTGAAACTCTGGGCTGGACGGGACCAGCATCTTGTGAAACTCTGGGCTGGACGGGACCAGCATCTTGTGAAACTCTGTGCTGGACGGAACCAGCATCTTGTGAAACTCTGTGCTGGACGGAACCAGCATCTTGTGAAACTCTGTGCTGGACGGGACCAGCGGCGAAGAGGGCCTTGAGCTGGGCAGGACCAGCGGCGAAGAGGGCCTTGGCTCTGGCTGGACGTGATTGACGTGAAGCTCTGGCTGGACGTGGCTGACGTGAAGCTCTGGCTGGACGTGGCTGACGTGAAGCTCTGGCTGGACGTGGCTGACGTGGTGCTCTGGCTGGACGTGCTCTGGCTGGACGTGCTCTGGCTGGACGTGCTCTGGCTCGGCAGAAGTGACATGAACCGTCTCTGGAGACGCCCCCTCAGCAGTAGAGAGCTCTGGGAATTTTGCTAAGACGTAACGAGAGTCCGGGGAATCAGTTGAGGTGTAGCAGAACTCTGGTTCAACGGGTGTTAAAAGTTCATGGGAACCCTCATCCGCAGGGCCCACAGGAAAGGAGGAGCCGCTTAGCCTCAGGGCGAATTCAATATATTGACATAGAGTCCATTGAGGGGTGTTGTCAGGCATGAGATAATTAAACATGTCCTCAAGCCCATGTCGGAAACTATCCTTTAAGATTGCATCGTTCAAATCTACCCCATGGCAGAGCTCACAAAATTCTTCAACATATTCCTCTATAGATCGGTTACCTTGGCTGAGGCGGAAGAGACTGATTAGTGGATCCATGGTGGGTCTCTGTTTCTTCTCGACTGCTGGATCTGAAGTGGCGAAGTATTCTGTTACGAACTGGAAGAGTCAGTAGGATCCATTTGCAGCTTTTAATAATGGAACGTCAAAACAGGCAAGGGTCAGGCAACAGCAAAACAGGGTGATCAGAGAACAAACACAGAGAGTAGTCAGGTCACAGGCAGAAGTTCAGGGCAGGCAGCAAGAGACAATAATCCAAGAACAATCCAAAGTCAGTAACAGTTCAGCAAACACAGGGAAAACGCTCAGAAATTGTACGCCGGGGCAAAGTAATACTTCGCAATGAACTTGAGAGTGTACGGGGTTTATATGGGTGAGTGTGGATGAGCTGCAGGTGTTTGTGTAATCAGTCCCTTTTAAGCGGCATTATGGGAATTGTAGTTTGTGAAGTGATCAGTCTGGTGTGGAGTGCCCTCTGGTGACTCTCAGGGGCACTTCAGTTGGTGATCGTTACATAGCCCCCCCCCCAAAGAGCGGCTTCCAGACGCTCCAAAAACAGTCCAGGAGGGAGGTGGAGCGGAGGCGGATCCGGGGGCGGGATGGAGGGCCAGGTCCATGGACCGGAAAAGGACCTGCAGACTGCGGCAGAACTGATGGCCAGGGCGGAGCGGGCGACCCCTCAGGCGACCCGGGCGGAGCAGTCAGTCAGGCAGGCGACCAGTGCGGAGAAGGCTGTGCAGGCGACCAGGGCGGAGCAGGCTGTGCAGGCGACCACTGCGGAGAAGGCTGTGCAGGCGACCAGGGCGGAGCAGGCTGTGCAGGCGACCATTGCAGAGAAGAACCCTCGGGCGGCCACGGCGGTGAAGAACCCTCGGGCGGCCACGGCGGTGAAGACCCCTCGGGCGGCCACGGCGGTGACGAACCCTCGGGAGGCCACGGCGGTGAAGAACCCTCGGGAGGCCATGACGGTTAAGACCCCTCGGGCGGCCACAGCGGTGACGTCCCATCTGGCGGCCACGGCGGAGACAATCCTTCAGGTGACCAGGGCGGAAACGTCCCTTCGGGTGTCCATGGCGGAGACCTCCCTTCGGGCGGCCACGGAACAGGAGCAGGCATCCACCCAGGAACAGTCATCAGTTGCTCTGGAACAGACCCTGGCTCAGGACTAGGAACTGATACCTGCTCAGAAACAGAAACAGACACAGACACAGGAACAGACACTGGTTCCGGTACAGGAACAGACACCGGCTCAGGAACAGGAACAGACTCTGTGATGACGGCCATCTTGTCCGTAGACACTGGCTCGGAGGCGGCCATCTTGTCCGTAGACACCGGCTCGGAGGCGGCCATCTTGTCCGTAGACACCGGCTCGGAGGCGGCCATCTTGTCCGTAGACACCGGCTCGGAGGCGGCCATCTTGTCCGTAGACACCGGCTCGGAGGCGGCCATCTTGTCCGTAGACACCGGCTCGGAGGCGGCCATCTTGTCCGTAGACACAGGCTCGGAGGCGGCCATCTTGTCCGTAGACACAGGCTCGGAGGCGGCCATCTTGTCCGTGGACACAGGCTCGGAGGCGGCCATCTTGTCCGTAGACACAGGCTCGGAGGTGGCCATCTTGTCCATAGACACTGGCTCGGGAACTGGAAGTGACACCGGCTCAGGAACTGGAGGAGACACCGGCTCGGCGGCCATCATGTCAGGAAACTCTGGGCTGGACGGGACCAGCATCTTGTGAAACTCTGGGCTGGACGGGACCAGCATCTTGTGAAACTCTGGGCTGGACGGGACCAGCATCTTGTGAAACTCTGTGCTGGACGGAACCAGCATCTTGTGAAACTCTGTGCTGGACGGGACCAGCGGCGAAGAGGGCCTTGAGCTGGGCAGGACCAGCGGCGAAGAGGGCCTTGGCTCTGGCTGGACGTGATTGACGTGAAGCTCTGGCTGGACGTGGCTGACGTGAAGCTCTGGCTGGACGTGATTGACGTGAAGCTCTGGCTGGACGTGGCTGACGTGAAGCTCTGGCTGGACGTGGCTGACGTGGTGCTCTGGCTGGACGTGCTCTGGCTGGACGTGCTCTGGCTGGACGTGCTCTGGCTGGACGTGCTCTGGCTGGACGTGCTCTGGCTCGGCAGAAGTGACATGAACCGTCTCTGGAGACGCCCCCTCAGCAGTAGAGAGCTCTGGGAATTTTGCTAAGACGTAACGAGAGTCCGGGGAATCAGTTGAGGTGTAGCAGAACTCTGGTTCAACGGGTGTTAAAAGTTCATGGGAACCCTCATCCGCAGGGCCCACAGAAAAGGAGGAGCCGCTTAGCCTCAGGGCGAATTCAATATATTGACATAGAGTCCATTGAGGGGTGTTGTCAGGCATGAGATAATTCAACATGTCCTCAAGCCCATGTCGGAAACTATCCTTTAAGATTGCATCGTTCAAATCTACCCCATGGCAGAGCTCACAAAATTCTTCAACATATTCCTCTATAGATCGGTTACCTTGGCTGAGGCGGAAGAGACTGATTAGTGGATCCATGGTGGGTCTCGGTTTCTTCTCGGCTGCTGGATCTGAAGTGGCGAAGTATTCTGTTACGAACTGGAAGAGTCAGTAGGATCCATTTGCAGCTTTTAAAAATGGAACGTCAAAACAGGCAAGGGTCAGGCAACAGCAAAACAGGGTGATCAGAGAACAAACACAGAGAGTAGTCAGGTCACAGGCAGAAGTTCAGGGCAGGCAGCAAGAGACAATAATCCAAGAACAATCCAAAGTCAGTAACAGTTCAGCAAACACAGGGAAAACGCTCAGAAATTGTACGCCGGGGCAATGCAATACTTCGCAATGAACTTGAGAGTGAACGGGGTTTATATGGGTGAGTGTGGATGAGCTGCAGGTGTTTGTGTAATCAGTCCCAGGTAAGCGGCATTATGGGAATTGTAGTTTGTGAAGTGATCAGTCTGGTGTGGAGTGCCCTCTGGTGACTCTCAGGGGCACTCCAGTTGGTGATCGTTACAGCTACACAGTACTTATCTTATATATGCGTTTGGTTAATAATTAATGCGGTAGTAAAGCGCACCCCTGATCATCTTCACGCCGGTGATCATTGCTACACAGTACTTATCTCATATAGGATGCGTTTGGTTAATAATTAATGCGGTAGTAAAGCGCACCACTGATCATCCTCACGCCGGTGATCATTGCTACACAGTACTTATCTCATATAAGATGCGTTTGGTTAATAATTAATGCGGTAGTAAAGCGCACCACTGATCATCCTCACGCCGGTGATCATTGCTACACAGTACTTATCTCATATAGGATGCGTTTGGTTAATAATTAATGCGGTAGTAAAGCGCACCACTGATCATCCTCACGCCGGTGATCATTGCTACACAGTACTTATCTCATATAGGATGTGTTTGGTTAATAATTAATGCGGTAGTAAAGCGCACCCCTGATCATCCTCACGCCGGTGATCATTGCTACACAGTACTTATCTCATATAGGATGCGTTTGGTTAATAATTAATGCGGTAGTAAAGCGCACCCCTGATCATCCTCACGCCGGTGATCATTGCTACACAGTACTTATCTCATATAGGATGCGTTTGGTTAATAATTAATGCGGTAGTAAAGCGCACCCCTGATCATCCTCACGCCGGTGATCATTGCTACACAGTACTTATCTCATATAGGATGCGTTTGGTTAATAATTAATGCGGTAGTAAAGCACACCCCTGATCATCCTCACGCCGGTGATCATTGCTACACAGTACTTATCTCATATGGGATGCGTTTGGTTAATAATTAATGCGGTAGTAAAGCGCACCCCTGATCATCCTCACGCCGGTGATCATTGCTACACAGTACTTATCTCATATAGGATGCGTTTGGTTAATAATTAATGCGGTAGTAAAGCGCACCACTGATCATCCTCACGCCGGTGATCATTGCTACACAGTAATAACGGTCCCTACCTTTTTTTTTGGTTAAGAATTATCGGCTTATTGGCTATAGAAGAAATTATCATTGGCTATAGAAGAAATATCGGTAATCAGCTTTCAAATATAAAAAATTATCGGTTATCGGTCAGCAACATTTTTTTATGTTGGTGCATCCCTACCTTTTTTTGGTTAAGAATTATTGGCTTATCGGCTATAGAAGAAATATCGGTTATCAGTTTTCAAATATAAAGAATTATTGGTTATCGTCAGCCAAAATGTTAATATCGGTGCATCCCTACCTTTTTTTTTTTGCAAGGTTTTTTTTTGGAAAGAAACTAATCAAAATAAACAATAAGTAATATAATTTGAAAAGAATGCTTGTCCCTTGATTGATTGATTGTCAATTGATGCTTTCAATATTAAAAACATTTTTTTTTAAAGAAAAGAAAACTTTGTAAAAAGTAAAATAATTCAGACATTTTTAAAATACAAAAAGTCGTGGAAAGTACTTCCAAGGTATAAGTTCAGAGTAAGAAGAGGCACCAAAAACTTTTTCAATGTTCACGTAACAATGTTGAAATGTTCAAATGAAAGATTTTCTTTGAAAGAAATTATTTGACATTATAATTTATTGATTTGATCATTTTTTTGAGATGATTGTTAAATCGACTGGAATCCCCACCTCAGAAATATCAAATCCAGCCCCAGATCTGTCTTGTCTGGTGTGCAACCCAACAAACCGTCAACAGAAAGTTTTGTCTTTTATAATTTTGTCAAGACTTTATTAACATCCTTCTATCAGCCTGAGAGTTTGACTGAGAAAGCCAGAGAAGAGCAGAAGCAGGAGACGAAGTGATGATAATAAAAAGAGCAGAGTTTATTAAATAACCTTAGTTGCGTATGTTTCAATGCTCTGACTTCATCTAGATGTTACACTACTCAATGTTCTGAATTCATCTAGATGTTACACTACTCAATGTTCTGACTTCATCTAGATGTTACACTACTCAATGTTCTGACTTCATCTAGATGTTACACTACTCAATGCTCTGACTTCATCTAGATTTTACACTACTCAATGCTCTGACTTCATCTAGATTTTACACTACTCAATGCTCTGACTTCATCTAGATGTTACACTACTCAATGCTCTGACTTCATCTAGATTTTACACTACTCAATTCTCTGACTTCATCTAGATGTTACACTACTCAATGCTCTGACTTCATCTAGATGTTACACTACTCAATGTTCTGACTTCATCTAGATGTTACACTACTCAATGCTCTGACTTCATCTAGATGTTACACTACTCAATGCTCTGACTTCATCTAGATGTTACACTACTCAATGCTCTGACTTCATCTAGATGTTACACTACTCAATGCTCTGACTTCATCTAGATGTTACACTACTCAATGTTCTGACTTCATCTAGATGTTACACTACTCAATGCTCTGACTTCATCTAGATTTTACACTACTCAATGCTCTGACTTCATCTAGATGTTACACTACTCAATGCTCTGACTTCATCTAGATGTTACACTACTCAATGCTCTGACTTCATCTAGATGTTACACTACTCAATGCTCTGACTTCATCTAGATGTTACACTACTCAATGTTCTGACTTCATCTAGATGTTACACTACTCAATGCTCTGACTTCATCTAGATGTTACATTACTCAATGCTCTGACTTCATCTAGATGTTACACTACTCAATGCTCTGACTTCATCTAGATGTTACACTACTCAATGTTCTGACTTCATCTAGATGTTACACTACTCAATGTTCTGACTTCATCTAGATGTTACACTACTCAATGCTCTGACTTCATCTAGATGTTACACTACTCAATGCTCTGACTTCATCTAGATGTTACACTACTCAATGCTCTGACTTCATCTAGATGTTACACTACTCAATGTTCTGACTTCATCTAGATGTTACACTACTCAATGCTCTGACTTCATCTAGATGTTACACTACTCAATGTTCTGACTTCATCTAGATGTTACACTACTCAATGCTCTGACTTCATCTAGATGTTACACTACTCAATGCTCTGACTTCATCTAGATGTTACACTACTCAATGCTCTGACTTCATCTAGATGTTACACTACTCAATGCTCTGACTTCATCTAGATGTTACACTACTCAATACTCTGACTCCGTCTGACCAGTACCAGGGGAAAAACCATGGGAAATGACTGCTTCAGTAACGTCCTGTGAAGTTAAATCTTATCTCTTTTCTCTCTTATCTTAACTCTTATCCCCTACCCGTGAAGACAAATACACCTTTAAACCACACAATTGTAAGATTTAACAACAATAGCAAGCATTGCAAGAGCAAGGAAATAAGTAATATAAAATATAAAAACCTGAAATGACATAAGTGAATAATAATAATATTAATAAAATGGTCAAATGATAAAATGAATAAATTATGTAAATCAAATAATAATAAAATGAATAAATGATTAATCAAATGGCAACTATGTAAATGACTAATGATTATATATGGTTTAAATATCTTTAAAATAATAAAACTGGTTGTTTTTGAAAACCTGCTTAGATCTTTAGAAAAAGATTTACTGTAAGGCCCGGCTGGATCGGCCCAAAGAAGGTTTTCCGATCAGTGGGTAAAGGTCTCTGCGCGTTACCGTCTTTCCACATGACAAAGTAATTAGATTAAATTAAATACATTTTCTCATATGTATTAACTCGTTATTTTATCTGACTCCAGAAATTAAAAAATGTTTTAATGATATCTGTGCATCATTAAGTGTGTGCAAATGTTTGAATATTTTTTTGAACTCTTTACTAAAAATAAAGTCAGAGTCGATTAGAATAAAATCAAATGTTTACAATTTATTATGTCAGGTAAATGTATCACGCCAGTTGCATAATCAGTTCAAAGATAATACAAACATTCAAAGCTCTAGAATAAAGAGGGAAGATGCAATACCTTGACATTATCAAATCTACATGATGCGAAGTGTTTTGGTGCACTTCGGATCTGGTTACAGAAAACACCCCAAGCTCTAGTTGCATTTCATTATATAGACAGACCTCATTTCAAATGTAAAAATGAGTTCACTTTCACAGTGGGAATTCACATTAATCACCGCCCCAGACTTACTGGGGTCAGAAGTTGATTTACATGGAACCATTTGCTAACAATGGGAATTTGATTGAGTTTACACCTTCTGAGACCATGAGACCATTTGCCTAGAAGACCTATGTATGTGAATTATTTCTAAACTCTTAAATGTCTTATTACCTTTTGGTTTACTTCTTTGAGAATGAGACATTTGTAACAGTCGCACTGAGACATTTCAAATAATATCAAACATATACTGTGATACTGTATGATAATTATTCACATTAAACTATATAGATTCTTGGGTGAATTTCAGATGATCTCAGCATGAGCGAGAAGGAGTGGGGGGAGAATGGGGGGTCAAGGGAAAAGATGTAGATTAGGATTGCTTAGGTGAGACTTGCATTTCGAATGGTGCACAAGAGAGAAATTCAAATGTTAATTTGCTTTGTTCTCTCTCACTGGTATCACAACCAGTCCTTTACTTGAAAAAAAAAAAATTCAAATGTAAAGATGTTCATAAATACTTGTCATCAGCTTTAATGAGAGAAATAATTTTTTGAGAATGTCCCAAGTGCGAAACCTCGTCTGCGTCAGTTGTTTTGATCTGTTCTGTGTGTTTTAGCTGGGCAAGATCGCTTACTATGAAATGCTGCCTGAGCACAGCGTTGATATCGACGTGGACATCGACTGGCCTGTCGCTGAGCAGAGAGTTCTGAGGTGGGTATTTCATCAAACTCTGTTAGTGACACAACACAATAATGCAGATATAAATGCTGCCCTTTTCTGCAGGTTTGGCTACTTCGGCCGAGAGGAGAAAGCGGAGGTCAGGCTGTTTCTGTGTAAAGTGTCTGGCTGTTTGACGAACGGTCAGATATACTTGTCTGTTTCTGGAGAGGATCTTGTGGCCATTAATGCTCGAGACGTAGCAGGCATACAGATGCTAAAGAGAGAACATATAAAGGTACAGTTGTGTAGGCTGGGACAAATAATGGGTTATAGTACCTTTACACTGTTAAAAAAATAATAATTTTTGCAGTATAATACTGTAAAAATACTATGGTAAACACCTGATTATTTATTAATGGGAAGTTCCCTTACTATAGTAAAAAAAACTGTAAATATAACAGGACATTTTAAGTATAATTTTACAAAAAATATATAAAACAGGACATTTTAAGTATAATTTTACATTAAAATGCTGTCAAATGTACAGACTTTGGATGTAAAAACATAAAAAAATCTTATAATTTACAGTAGCTATTTTTCCATCCACTTATTTTTATCAATGATTTTTATGCAAATTGTGGGATATGCATAAATGGGATATACACTGAAAAAAAAAAAAATGGAAAAAAAAAAAGTTCTGGCAACCAGCTACTGTTACTTCCCCTTTTTATAGTGTAACAACACCTATGGCCATTCACAAACCATTTTATTTGTTCATACATCTATTATTGTCAATAGCATGCAACATTAAGAGCAGAATAACATGTATTAAGAAAGTAAAACAGGGATCATTTTGATTTCATGTTTCCTAACTTTCATCAGGTGATCCTCATATCCAGCGTGAACGAGCTGCTGTCCAGGAGTCTCCTGAAGAAAGTGTCCCAGCAGGCCGGATGTGGCCTCAGGATTGGAGAACAGCAGAAAGGGTTTGATGTGGAGCAGCTGATAATAGAGAAGAAACTGCGCTGGGATGAAGTGGCCTTCATGGGTGAGAGTGTCATGTTCAAAAATCCAGCGAAAACCAGTTCTAAGCAGGTCAAGTAACATTTATTTATATATGCATTACAGAATGTTTCAAAGCAGCTTCACAGTAATAAACAGGAAAAAAAAAAAACAGAATTAATGAGGAAGACTTCATCAAATATAGGACAAATTTAGAAAGACAATAGTGTCATTATTCGGCTCAGTTTAATGTTGATTCAGTTCAGTAATGGTGTCGATGTTGCAAAATTAATCAAAGTTATCATGAAATCAAATTTACAATTCTTATTTTTTATTTAATATTGCAGTGTTTATTATAAATTATTTTTAAAGCAAGATTTCAACTCTGATATTAGATGTACTATATAATTTATTTCCATTATTCAATTCAATTCAAATTTATTTGTATAGCGCTTTTCACAATACATATTGTTTCAAAGCAGCTTTACAGAAAGTGCATTTCAGAAATGTACATAGAAAAATACAGTTAGTTAATCTTGTATTAATTTAGGGCATAACATATCGCCGGCGTTGAGTTGTCTCTTCACAGGCGTTTAGTCATCTCATCGCAGGTGTTGGGGGATCTGAAGTCTCCGTGAGAGGCTGGATACAAACTGGAGCTGACGATATCCATTTACCAAGGTCCATTAAATACACAGGAGCTAAACCATTTAGGGCTTTATAGGTCAGTAGTAGTACTTTGTAATTGATACGGAACTTAATAGGTAACCAGTGCAGAGATGATAAAATTGGTGTTATATGATCATATTTTCTTGATCTAGTAAGAACTCTAGCAGCTGCATTTTGCACTAACTGTAGCTTGTTTATTGAGGATGCAGGACAACCAGCTAATAAAGCATTACAGTAATCTAGTCTCGAGGTCATGAATGCATGAACTAACTTTTCTGCATCAGAAACAGATAGCATATTACGTAGCTTAGCAATGTTTCTAAGGTGGAAAAAGGCTGTTCTTGTAACATATGAAATATGATTTTCGAAAGACAAGTTGTGGTCTAGTATAACACCCAGGTCTTTTACTGTAGTGGATAAAGTAACAGGACATCCTTCTAACTTAAAGTTGCATTGTACGAGGTTTTGTGGGTAGTTTTTTGGACCAATAAGTAATACCTCCGTTTTATCTGAATTTAATAGCAGGAAATTACACGTCATCCAGCATTTTATATCTTTAAGACACTCTGTCAATTTAGATAAGTTAGTGTTTTCATCTAAATGTTAAATGCATTTTACTCTGCCTTGTATGGTATAACTATGATAATTTTTACTTGTGAAATTACTAAAATTAATTGTAGCTCTTTATTAATGAATAATCTAGATTTTAATAATCTATGTATAGAGCATTTTGCAGTGTTTTACAAGACACGGAACGTCCAAATGAATGGTCTAAATAAACCTGGAACCACATGCAAAATAATATTTTTTTTATTGAGCGGTGCTGTTTTCCCTCACAGGTTCAGAAGCTGAAGACGTAGAGATCCTGTCTCAGGTGGGACTGAATGGCGTCCCATGTGACGCACCTGTGGCAGATCTCATCGCAGCGAAATACACCTGTCAGAGACCCGCCGGCCACGGAGCCGTTCGAGAGTTTGCCGAGTACATTCTGATGCTGAAGAAAAAGAGCTCGTCACACGTGAACCAGGATCGCATTTACAGGGCTCATTTTTAAAGCGTATTCCAGTTTCTATTTTAAACAATCAGTTTGTGTTGCTGTTATAACATGACATCAGATCTAATTTGAATTAATAAATCACCTGTGTGTGTCTGTGAGAAATAAAACAGCTGTTCTACTTTATCTTTTTACTTGATCTCTCTCTATATATTTACTAATTTCTTCACATTCAAAATTAATTTACTTATTGACTATTTTATGGTTTAATGTTTAATCTTCTGCTATGTGATAAGGAAATATCCTTGTCAATGTCATCAAGAAGACTGTTGTGCAGACGTAAGTTATAAGTCACTAATACGTTTTTAGATAAAGGGTTAGTTCATCCACAAATGCAAAATCTGTCATTAATTCTGTCGATCTTTTTGATGAAATCTGAGAGCTTTCTGCCAGCCATAGGCAGCAACATCATTGCAACTTTCAAGGCCCAGAAAGGTAATAAAGACATTATTAAAATAGTACATGTGACTACAGTGTTTCAACCTTAATGTCATGAAGTGACCATAATACTTTTTGTGCGCAAAAACAACCAGAAATAACTTTATTCAAAGATTTCTTCTCTTCTGTGTCAGTCTCCTACACTGTTGACTTTGTAAACACGCATAGATATATACACTAGATGTCACCTTGGCTACGGCAGTTCATTGAAACGAATGCGTCAATAGAGCCGCCATCATGGAACAGGGGAGCCCTTCCTCTTTAATGCATCAGCGTCAATGTAGGAAAAGGTCTAACGAAAATAAAATCACCATAAATCGTCATGAATTTTCTAGTTTTTTTTGGTTCGTTCCAACGGTCAGACATGTATTTATCATTGAGTCCAGAGAAATTTAAAAAAAATTACAAATTTTCACATTCTTGTGAAATGTAATCCCTTGCTGTCTGGTTCTTAGATTTCGTTCGTGTGAACATCCATACACAGCACAAAAGTCCGGCATCATCCATGAATTCAGCGTTACCTAGCTACTTCCTATGACAAAACACCTGTTCCAAGATGGCGGCGGTTTTGACGCATGCTTAGAACCCCAAGGCGACATGTAGTGTATATATCTATGGTAAACACAGTGCAGCGCTTCCAGGTTCTACGTCAGAACGCCGGCTCACTATTGGCCGACGCTGGTCTTGTGAGCACCAGTGCTCGAAGTGAGGAAAAAAGGTGCCGGTAGGCCTACCCTCTACTCTCTTGCATTGGCAAATCATTAAATTTGATATTTCTACAGTGAAAAGGAGATATTGCTGGTACAACAACAATTTATTGTTATTTATTAACAACAAATGTATTTAAACAAGTCGTGTGTGTGTGTGTGTGTGTGTGTGTGTGTGTGTGTGTGTGTGTGTGTGTGTGTGTGTGTGTGTGTGTGTGTGAGAGAGAGAGAGAGAGAGAGAGAGGGGGGGAACAGGGTTAATGCCAGACATAAAATTAGAGAGTAACTTACACAGATGGCAGTGAATTCAGTCTACAGATATTCTACTGTGATATTAACCAAATTGGCTATTCTAAAGAAACAGTAGACAATTAAGTTATATTATTTGATTGAATATTTGAAAGTAGCATACATTTCTGGCATGAAAAAAACAATTATTTATGAATAATATATAAGAGGTGTTCATACTTACAGAATGGCAACAGGATGTTATGGGTTGTTGATCAGCTCATCAGGATTCCAGTGAAGGGGGTGGATTGGAATCCATTGCTGCTTCAGTGTATATGTAATGACTGATTATAATCAAGGTATTAAATAAATATGTTTCCTTCTCAATATCAAATTAATTGAATGACTTCCCTGGACATTTTACTTTGTTATAAAACTCACCAGTGTGATTACCGAAATGTTCTTTTTATGTATTCTTTAATGTCTGCATTTGATATCTGAATGCAGTAACAGTGCTTGCTTATTCAGCCCAGCTTCCAGAAATGAAATATGGACTTGTTTTGTGTTTGAGAAAGCTCTTCAACGTGTTAAAACATGGTAGGGGTCATTGAAGCCAATAGTTTAAGGGGCCATTTCTTTGTTAAAACCGTACTTTCCAGTTAGACTAAAGTTTAGCTATCCTTGAGAGAAAGAACGCATTATCTTGATGTTTTGAGAGGACTCTCCTGTTTATAGTTAGAGCCTGGCCAAATCCAACCTGGGAAAAGCTGTGTGTCGGTGTGTGTGTTAGTCTTCTTGGTTGCAGGTTAAGGAACCACTGGCATTATTGGAGATTGACTGAGTTGTTGTTCAAGACAGGCTGGTGCTCAGCAACACAAATCTGCGACCTGGAAGGATCACGACGTGCCTAACTTCAGGGTCGGAGTGTCAGCTGCATAATCCATGGAGATATGCTTCAGTCTATCTGTATATGTGTGGAAAATTACTGCGTTTAACTATTTCTTAGCCAAGGAGAATCATTCAACCTGTAAGCAATGATGTAGCTTAGACCTTGGAAATGGTATAACTGCTGTGATCTTTGTAACTGTAAGCGGGGCGGCTACGAACTCCTGTGTGAGTCTTGAAGCTGACTTCTGCTGATGAAACTATCTTCAGTAAAACTTTTCTTTAATTTATAATAATTATAATTCTTCTTTCAAACATCTGGTCCTTGGGTCCTAAACTGTTACCCCCTAACACCACTGTTCCGGAAGTGTGTGCACTCACTTGGATGGGTTAAATGCAGAGAACAATTTCTGAGTATGGGTTACCACACTTGGCCTTCACATGTCACTGTTATGAGTACTGTGAAATAAAAGTACAAAAGAAAGTGAAACTTAATTAAAACCATTAAATTTATAATACGTAACTCAATTATCTTACAGAAACCCTTTTAAATTCCAAAAATAACAGATCTCCCCCTATTGATCTTGTGCAAAAACTATAATATAAAAAAATAACACGTAATTTCAATATTTTTACTCTCCTTACAGAGTTTTATGCTGGAAACTATAAATCTGTTGTAACATATTCTGTTTGAGTTATACTTAACATAATCAGTTATTGAGTTCACAGCTCAAGTATAATAATACAAATATAATCATACTCAGTTGATTGATTGCATTAAGAATTGCACAAAAAAAAAATTGTAATACAAGTTTTCTGAAATGTTACGTTCATTTGCACTTATTTGCATACTTTCCAAAACACAAATGTGAATGTTGGATAAAGCCAGGTTCAAAATTTTGTTGATACAAGAGTTGAAGTTTTTTACAGAAGGTATTTTTATATCTGTTTTGATATCACTTCGTAAATCAGAAAATTCTGTCAACAGCATGTAGAGGGAAAAAAAACATGTTTTAATGAATAAAATCTTTAAAATCGAAACAAACCCCTCTGGGAAAAAAAATCAAAATAGAGAAATAGGAATAAAAATGTATGTAAGGGCTGCTGAAGTGGATTTATGGCTCAGTGCAAAAGACAAAAACTAATTTTGAGAAAACTCCTTTTAAAGATATGTACACTGTAAAAAACAAAACAAAAAAAACTACAAAATATTTTGAGTTTCAAATACTAAGAAATGCAATTTTTTTTAAACTACATATAAACCTTTTTGCCTGTAGTGTTTTGTCTTAAGTGTAATGAACGTTCAGTAGCCTAATATTTGATTGAAATTAACTTGTTTCATTGAATAAAATTGACTGGTTTAATAGTTTAGTATTGGCTGGACAGACATTTTTAGGGCATTACAAATACCCTAATAATAATAATAATATCAGTTCCAGTGGTTGAATTAGGACTGCAATGATCACTGAGTGTACCAGGTAACTGGCAGTGACCAAATGTCCATTTGCGTGTAACGACGTGCAAAGTACAGTTTTGTTTTCAAAAGTATTAATAGCTTACCAAATGTTATATCGTTAGTAGCCTATAGAAACGAGATAAAATTGGCCCATACAATTGGATGAAGACATATGTCGACCTTGTAATGTTGACGTTTAAAGTTTAATGCACAATAAAAGTCAAATTTGTATAAGAGATGTTTGAGCTTATCTAAAATGATTTGCACATCCCGGACACTCTATCCACCATAAAATACTGTTTGTGTTGGATGGACTTTGGAATCTTTTAATGACAATTTGGAATTTTTAATGACTCTTTGAGGGAAATGAATGATTTTTAATAAATCCCAGGATAATCCTTCGGAAAAAGAGTAGGGGTGTAACCCCGGCATCTTGTGCCAGCATTACAGTATATTTGTATTGTGCTAAAAAAACATACTCAAGTACATTTTAAGAAATTTAAAAGTAGGCTATATCTTTTTCACCTGGGGGTTCTCATTGTAATCATTTCATTCCGTGTCGATAAGGGCCAGCCGGCACAGTTATAGTTTTATTTTTCACTGTGGGGTTGATAACCATAGACATAATATATACATAGACACCCTATTGGCCGCTTTGGAGCGTTGCTGCGATACGTCAACGTGTCCGCCATTTTGCTGAGGGCAAGACTGCACTGTAATCAAATGCAAGTAAACGGGTGAGCTGCGGTTTTCCTGGATAAAAACAATAATAACGTTTACATTTATCAGCCGATTATAGTGGTTTGTACTTGGTGTACGTTTCTATTACTTATTATATAATGACCAAATACAACCCAAAAAAAAATTTCAGTCTTGTTTGTGAAAGGTAATTCCCCGAGATCTGTTTTCAATTGTGTGGCGACTTGTACAGCCCCACGCAGCGCACGAAACAGGCATTTTTTCTCAGTTCCTATTATGAGAGGTATAAGTTGCCCTCCTTGATATGGCGGCGCCGTTGACGTACGCTCCAGTAGCCAATAGGGCGTCTATGTATATATTATGTCTATGTTGATAACTGCCACTCTTTGGAATGTAATACAAAAGTGTCACTCGTTGCCTTGGTAACAATAGTTTACAGATAATATGAGATGTAGAGGGTATGCACGTGACGTCACCGTTGGCCGGAGTGACTGCGGTTACGCCCACTAAGTGGCAAAAACACTGAGCGGCAGCATTGGTTTTCAGCGTGAATGCTGCGGAAAAACACACAAAACGCGTCTAAAACGGGAAAGAGCTTTGAGACTGACTGTACAACTAGATTTGACAAGAAATTTGAGGTAAATTTTTACAGACTACCGAAAGCAACAGAACAGAGAAGCAAATAGATCGCTGCAATTCATAGAAACAACTGGACTCCAGGCAGCGAAAGGTGGATTTGCAGTTATCATTTTTGTGTCAATATGCTGAATTTAGTGGTAAAATCATTCTCTATATTGTATTGTTATATATTGTAGTGACAACTCATCAATCAAATATTTACCACTGTATAGCCTATTCTGTATAATTTGACATTTTTAAATAAACACTGACAAAAAACTATACAAGTTTTAAGTCTAGACCATATGATGATATATATAACATTGATATAAGTGATCACCTGGATTTAGACCTGCCTATATTGTATTTATATAAAGCGTTCACAGGCAAATTTGCTGTATGTATTTCCCCGGTGTCGAAATCAGGCACATATAAATGTCAGGAAACACGATTCCTGGCTGCATGTCAATATCCATGGATCACTGGATCTTTAGTAGGCTAAGTTGTAAGGAACACTATACTGAGTCCAATCTTTAGTTTAAACTGATAATCGTTCCCAGCTGGCATTCGACTGACATTAAACGTTTAAATGTAGTTGAAATAATGTCAGTTTATGAAAAAACATTACTTCAACGTTAAAACAACGTTGAACACCAAATAGTTGAAGTTGTGTTGTTGACTCACTACGGATTCAACATAGAAATATAAAAAAAATGTTTATTTGTAGGCCTACGTCAAATCAACATTATTTTTACAACCATGACTTTTATGAAAACCATGAAATATATCAGTAGAAAAATAACGTTGTTCCAAAATCCAATTTGCAATCTGATTTGCAAAATCTAAACAAAATTCAACGGTTATCCAACACTGGCACCTGACGTTGATTCAACAGTGACTCGACGTTAAAATGCCAGCTGGGTTTGTTTTACTCGCGTTTTCGCAGTTTCATCTATTAAATCCAGTCACGCAGCAGCTCTTCTGCCACTCAGTCCGGCGGAGGGGGCGTGTTCCGGCGGGAAGGTGACGTTAATGCATTCCCTCTATAGCGACTGCGTTATGGAGGATGATCAGATATTTCTTTTGAATTTATTATGAATATGTGATAACGTAGCTCAAATAGCGCAATTAGGCCGCGTGTCCACCAAAGCGTTTTTAGCCAGCTGAAAACGCTGGGCGCTCTGCAGAAAACGCCTAGCTGTGGGCGCTTGAGAGTGTTTTGGCAGTGCAGCTTTTTTTTTTTTTAGTTGAGACGCTTTGCTTGTTATGATACGGAATATCCGCGAAAGTGTTACTAGTATCTCATTTCACACATATTTTGTTTCTGTGTTGATTCTATATTAAAATGTCGATACATTGTAACGTATTTTCTCTGGCTCTTGTTTTAAATGATTTTGTTCCGTTATTATAGGTTACTTGTCACTGTTGATGTTGGACAAGCATAATGTGGCGGTTGGTCGGTGTGGTATTAGTCCCGCCCACCTCCACTGTGATTGGACAGCTGGGTAAAAAGTGACAGTGATGAGCGCTGCATTTTACCCAAAGTTGAACATTCTTCAACTCTCTGCGACCGGTAAAAAACGTCGGACGCTCAGCACTTCAGCTGAAAAAAAAAAAAAAAAACATTCAGCGCCTCCTTACGAGGCGCTCCCATTGAAAACAATTGTAAAAATACACCAGCCGCATGAAAAAATGCTTTGGTGTTTGTAATCGTACCTTACCACGCTCAAGTAGAAACACAACTGGAACCGTTCCTTACCATTCTAAGAACCGTTCGCCCGACGGTAAATGGGTAGGCCTATCTGAGTTATGCTTACGAGGAAAATTTAGTTGGCATTACTTAAGGGTGCTTGTTGAAGATGTGAAAAGTCTATTTGCTCGAAACACAAATTACATGAGTTCAAATTACTCAGAAGTCTGATGCAAATAGTTGCCTCGATTTCTTGGGAGTAAAACCAAAGCGATATTTTTTAGTGTACATTATTAAAATCAAATAGGCCTATGTTAATATGTTAAATAGTTAAATATGGTAATATTAATGGACTTGAGCTAACACAAACTAACAATGAACAGTTGTATTTTTATTAATTAACGTTAAAGAAACTACCATATCAAATGTAGCTATTGCCCATTGTTAATGTTAAGCTACTTAATGCATTAACTAACATTAACTAATGGGACCTTATTGTATAGTGTTACCTATTGTTCTTTATAGTTCTTTAATTAGTTTCACATATTTGTTTGCTTTATACATTTTTTTGGGTGTGTTGTTTTATTGTACATTTAAATGATCAGAGTTCTTTTTATTTTAAGAAAAAAGTTATTAAACTTGTTTGGAGGACAACACTTTATTCTAACATAATTCGATATGTGATAATACCTTATAAATAAATATATATATATATATATATATATGCGTTTTGTGGATGGGAGTTGGCAACGGTTAGGGTGGAGCACTTGAACGTCTTTAAATGGCAGCGTGACCTTCTTTCCAACCCCTTTGCTTGATGCCAGAACGCTAGTGATCACATCTCCAGCTTCTTAATCATAAATCTGTTAAACAATTGGTTTATAAAATGTCTGCGGAGTTTGAACTTTGTCCTGGAAGAAAAATCGGGGGCTCCAACCCCTGTTTTATCATCGCTGAGATTGGACAGAACCATCAGGGGGACATTGAAATCGCCAAAAAAATGATCCGAATGGCCAAGGTAAAGTATAAAGTACTGCTTTATCAGTGAAGTCTGATACCGTGTTGATGTCAGTTCTTTTCATGGGATGGGGTAGGGGGTGGGGGAGACAGTCAGATAGCCTATATAGATATCAAATTTAGCAAGAGAAGGGAAACCCCAAAACCACAGTTTGCACATAGAAAAAAATTACAAATTAAGAGTAATTTGAGAAATTTACTCTTTATTGAGAAAATAGAGAAAAAAAGTGTTAAGTTTGTTTTCTTTATTAATGACTTTTTTTCTAAACAGAAGAAATGATCTGAAAACAGGATAGAGAAACATCCTGAGGGACGTTCACACAGAACAAGTTTTCCGTTCCACTGAGCTACTTTCCCTTTGTTTTTTGTTTTTATTTAAACACGATGGACGTGTTCAACCATTTGCAGCGTTTTTAACTGCAAAAACGGGTTCTGTGTAACGGGTTCTATTTAGTAACCATGGTAATTTCACTCCAGAAATATATTTTTTTCAAATATTAGGTCAATAATTAAGAGGGGACGTTTTTGTAATAGAGCTCCTGAGCTATAACTCACACATTGTATCACATTAAATTAACTTTTAGATTTCTTATATGGTGAAACTCATTTGTGTTGTCAACCAAATCCACTTCTACTTTCTACTTTAACTCCACACAGGACTGTGGAGCTGATTGTGCCAAGTTTCAAAAGAGCGAGATCGAACACAGATTCACCAAGCTCGCTCTGGAGCGTCTCTATACGTCCCCTCACGCCTGGGGCCCGACCTACGGGGCTCATAAACACCATCTGGAGTTCAGTCACCAGCAGTACAGAGAGCTGCAACAGTTCGCCAATGAAGTTGGCATCTTCTTTACTGCATCAGGGATGGATGAGGTGAACAAATGAAAGAGGATCTCAACGTTTATTTATACACACACACACACACTAGTGTTGTCACGATACCAAAATTATTGTTTCGATACCGATACCAGACTAAAATACCTCGATACCATGGGAAAAAACCCGAAAACAGTAAAAGTAACTGAAAAATATGACAGAACTTAAAACTCATTGTTTTATAAATTAATTAAAAAAAAACTTTGTTCCTTCCCTGCTTTTTGACCATTCCCTCCCCTTTATTAAATAAAATAATAATAATTAGCAAGTGCCAGTGTGTACGTCCTTACAAAGATGTTTGCAGCATTGACATTATTATCAATCATGTTAACATTTGCTAACCTTTCACAATTCTGAACAGGTTGGGATGACCAAAATCTTATTTCATGAAACGAGTTATTTAATATTTTTTAAATGTAATTTTATAATTACAATATAGCCTAGATATTTAATTTAATTGTATCTTTGTTATTAAAGATAAGCAAAAATCAAATTACAAACAATATGACAAATACTATAAGAGACAAATAAAATAAACAGTGCTTCATTTCTTTTTTGAATGCTACTGTTAAATAGATCTTGTACTGTAGCTGGAAAAAATAAAGTCTTCACTCTATAAATGAACTATAGACTGCTTCTTAATAAATATATACATTTATTCAGTCAAGCATTGGGTGAGTGTCTATTTTCTGTTGTTTCATTAACAGTAATTACACAGAATATTAGGCTGCTGGACCGGCCCTTTAAGACCTGCACGTAGGCTACCGATAAATCGACGACACGATTTATTTTTACAAACGGCTTACATTCACTAAAGACATACCCGACTGTGTTTACATTTTTACCTAGAATTTTGATTATTCAATCCAAATATAAATAATCCACGAAAGAGAACTGAAGTCGCGATCGCATGCTGTGAGAAAGGCGTGTGCTCGCGCTTCAGGTCTGAGCCGGCAGCGCGAGCACGTCCCGCACTTTATTTTCTCATGCATGCGTGTTTCGCTGTGCGTATATATTTTACTGTTCTGCTTCCGTTGTTTAGTGAATGAAAACAGTAGAAGCAGAGCTCTGCACACACATCCTGACTTCGGCTGTCACACATCGACGCAAATTAAAGAAATACTGCTCTTATTATTTAGAGTGCTGTGACTGTCACTCTTAAAGTAGCTTACCGGTAATAACATTTCATATCCTACCGATTTTAATAGCTGGGTATCGTCATACCTTTCTACCGGTGTATCGTGCAACACTAACACACACACACACACACACACACACACACACACACACACACACACACACACACACACACACACACACACACACACACACACACACACACACACACACACACACACACACACACACACACATATATATATATATATATATATATATATATCAAGAGAATATGTGCATATTAAACCCAGTAGGCTTGATTGAGATGCATTTCATAACTTTTCCTCTCCCTACCTCGATTAGATGGCTGTAGAATTTCTTCATGAAATCAATGTGCCGTTTTTTAAAGTTGCCTCAGCTGACACCAACAATATCCCTTACCTGGAGAAAACCGCCAAAAAAGGTAAAACTCACTGACGTTGACATCCATTTCAAATGAAAGTCCAGAAGCTGTCATAACAAACTCAAAAGTGTTGTTGCTGAAAACTCGTTTTCCTTAGACGGAGGTTTGTCAGATGCACTGCCAAAGTCACAATGTTCCTCTATTTACATAACATTTCAGACAATCACTCACAAATTAGAAAAGTACAAGCCCAACCAATAACTGAATCTGTTAAGCTTCTTTTGTGCACTTGAAGTCAGTTATTCCGGAGCACCTGAGAAATTAGGTATTGACAGTTCTGATTGTCCAGAAAGCACAGCCGATGAAACCTAGAAATCCTGGTGTGGATTTTCTGGAGTTTCATGTTGCTGGCTTTGAGTCAGAGAACTCGGCATGTGTGTGTATATTGTGATAATGACTAAAACTTTGCCCTGATTTTCTCCCAGAAGCAGCCATGTCTTGAAGCGACTCGGTTACTAACGTAACCTCGGTTCCCTGAGAGGAGGGAACGAGTATTGCGTAAGTAGCTTACGCTATGGGAAAACTCCTTTTCTCGAGAATATTGAAGTCTTTATGTAAAACGCATTGCAGCTGCACAGCTGACAGCAATGAACGAAGGAGCTCGGTCATTGGCTGTGCTGCGGCAACTTGCTCGAACCAATGACGGGGCGACTCTGAATGCGCGACCAATGAGCGCGCTTCGCGCCCGCGCGCGTCAGAGCCCGCCAAGATGGGCGCGGCCAAGCTATATATTGGGCGCCCCGTCATGAGAGTTCTTTAGGTTAAAACGACTGAAGCGAACTAACCAAGCACAAGCACGGCAGCTTACGCAATACTCGTTCCCTCCTCTCAGGGAACCGAGGTTACGTTAGTAACCGAGTCGTTCACTTTCGAGAGGTCTCTCCTATTGCGTAAGTAGCTTACGCTATGGGAACACCATGCAAAACGCCGTGCGTGCTGAACTTCGCCTTATGATAGCCAGAGGCAGGTGCCTGAGCTAAAAAGCAAAGTTATCATCCAACTAGCCGGCAGAGGCGAGCTTTATATGTGGGAAAAAATACAGAGCGGCTAGAAGGCGCTCAGTGTGACACAAGCACATACATAATCTAGATGCGAACTCGCAGTTCAACTAGCATCATGCTGATAGCACATTGGAATGCAATGTCGGGACCTGTAGGTTGTAGAACCTGATAAATGTGGACGGTGAGGCCCAGCCTGCCGCCGCACAAATATCCTCGATCGGTATCCCGCTCGACCATGCCCAGGAAGAAGCCACACTCCTGGTGGAGTGTGCTTTGACTCCCCAGGGGCATTGAAGTCCCTTAGCTTCGTAAGCCAGCGCTATAGCTTCAACTATCCAGTGAGAGATTCTCTGCTTTGAAACGGCGGAACCTTTCGTACGGCCGCCAAAGCATACAAACAGTTGTTCTGTCTGTCTGAATAGGGCAGAACGCTCCAAATACACTCTGAGAGCCCTAACGGGGCAGAGTAGATTAGCGTCGTGTTCGTCTGCTGGAGACGAAAGCGCAGTTAGGGAGATAACCTGTGCTCTGAAGGGAGTGGTGAGCACTTTAGGAATATACCCCTGTTTCGGCCTAAGGACAACCCTGCAGTCGTTAGGACTGAATTCTAGGCAGGCAGCGCTTGTCGAAAGCGCATGCAGGTCGCCCACTCTCTTGACCGAGGCGAGTGCCAGCAAGAGCGCAGTCTTGAGCGAGAGCTGTTTAAGGTACACGGTTCGGAGTGGTTCGAACGGGGGCCCTTTAAGAGCATCTAGGACAGTAGCTAGGTCCCAGATCGGCACTGAGGGGGGGCGTGAAGGGTTCATCCTCCTAGCGCCCTTTAGGAAACGAATAATTAGGTAGTTTCTTCCCAATGGACGTTCCATTACAGGGTCGCGTGACGCTGTGATGGTCGCCACGTATACTTTGAGCGTGGAGGGGGTGCGGCCCGCCTCCAGAAGCCCTTGTAGAAAAACGAGTACATTCGTAATCTCGCATGTCTCAGGGTTCAGGCCCTTGGCATTACACCAGTCACTGAACACTTTCATTTCTGGGCATATAAGCGTCTCGTGGAGGGCGCCCGCGCCTCAGCGATGGTTTTTAATGCTCCGCTCGCGAGGTTCCTGGGAACCCGTTGAGGGGCCATGCATGAAGGGCCCACAGATCGGGGCGGGGATGAAATATCATCCCGCTGGCCTGACTGAGGAGGTCTGGCCTCAGTGGAATCGGCCGTGGTGCAGATTGCATTTGCATCAGATCTGGAAACCATGTTTGGTTCTTCCAGAGTGGGGCTATCAGCAGCACTGCGTTTTTCTCCTCTCTGACCCGACTGATGACCTGTGGCAGCATCGCGATCGGGGGAAAGGCATATAAGGGGCGGCTCGGCCAGCTCTGGGCGAGCGCGTCCGTGCTTTTCGTGAAGAAAAAAAAAAGAGCAGTGCGCGTTCTCCTTGGAGGCGAAGAGGTCGATCTCCGCTTTGCCAAAGGTTTTCCATAACCACTGAATCGTCAGCGGGTTGAGAGCCCATTCTCCTGGGAGAATCTTGTCTCTGGATAGCATGTCTGCCCCCTGGTTCAGGGCGCCTGGCACATGCGCTGCTCTCAGCGAGCGCAAGTTGTGCTGGGACCATAAAATGAGTCTCCTGGCCATTGAATGCATGGAGCTCGACCTAAGTCCACCCTGGCGATTTATGTACGACACTACCGTCATGTTGTCCGTTCGGACCAGGACGTGTTCGTTTTTTAGATGTGGGAGCAGGGCTCTGAGAGCCATAGCGACCGCTTTCATTTCCAGACAGTTTATGTGTAGGCGCTTCTCCGGGTTTGACCAAAAGCCGGAGACAGGCCTGCCCTCGTAAAGGGCCCGCCAACCTATTTTGGAGGCATCTGTCGTTATCATCTTTCTCCTTGTGTTCACACCCAGACTCACGCCTGACTGGTACCAGTCGGCGGCTTTCCAGTGCGTCAGGGCTTTTATACAGCCGTGGTTCGCTCTGATTAAAAAGTGGCCCGAACGCCACGTGTGAGTAGGGACGCGGCTCTTGAGCCAGCGTTGGAGAGGGCGCATATGCAACAATCCTAGCTGGAGTACGGCCGATGCTGAGGCCATGAGACCGAGCATCCTCTGAAACCGCTTGACGGGGGCGCGCGCGCCCGCCCTGAATGATGTTGCAAGGCGCCGGATGGTGAGCGCGCGCTCTGATGAGAGACGCGCTGTCATTTGCATCGAGTCTAGAACTATTCCCAGGAAAGGAATCCTCTGGCTGGGAGATAGTATGCTTTTTGCAAAATTGATTCTTAGACCCAGGCATTCTAAATGGCTGATAATCCAAGATCTGTGTGTTATTAACTGACTCTCTGATTGTGCTAGAACCAGCCAATCGTCAAGATAATTCAGTATTCGCACTCCCCTTCGTCTTAGGGGGGAAAGTGCTGCATCAATACATTTCGTGAATGTACGGGGAGCCAGGGACAGGCCGAACGGAAGTACTGTGTACTGGTATGACTGTCCCTCGAAAGCGAATCTCAGAAACGGCCTGTGATGAGGCGTTATTGGAATGTGAAAGTAAGCATCTTTCAGATCCACTGAGAGAAACCAATCTCCTGGGCGTACTTGCGCGAGGATATGCTTGGTGGTTAACATTCTGAACGAGCAAATCATTAGTGCTTTGTTCAGGTGTCTGAGATCTAGGATGGGGCGGAGACCGCCATCCTTTTTCGGGATGAGAAAATAGCGGCTGTAAAAACCTGTCCCGCTCAGAGAGGGGGAAAAACAGTTTCCACAGCGCCCTTTTCTATTAGTTTGCGCACCTCGGTGCGTAGAACATGTGAACACTCCTTTCTCACTTTCGTCTCGACCACAGTCGTAAAACGTGGTGGTCTGCGAGCGAACTGGAGCGAGTATCCGTGCTTTACTATATTCAATACCCATTTCGGCATATCTGGAATGTTTTCCCATGCCGCTGCGTGTACAGATATGGGCTGAATACAGGCTAGGGGCGGGCCGCTGTGACGTAGGGACCTGGCCAGCGAATCGCCTGAGCTCGTAGCTCTCAGAGGCGCGGGCGTGCGCTGAGCAGCTGAGTGAATGGGCGCGTGTGTGATTACAACAGCGCGCGCTGTGTTTGTAAAACTCGCAGCCTGAGCTGAGGTTGTGTTTGACACTGTAAGGACAGTGTTTATAAGTGGGGGTGCATAAACAGTGGTAGGCACACGCGTCACCTTTATAATGTTTCCCGCTTTTACTGGGGATGAATTTATAACTGTGTGAACAGTGCTTGTGTGTAGTGGTGCGTACATGACCGTAGGCACGTGATCTACATTCATGGGAAGCGCAGCCTGAGCTGGGAATGAATTTGGCACTGTTTTGACAGTATCTGGGAATGCACACTTTGTGGACATGTTAACCCTTAGTGACGCAGGCAGAAAAAGAAATTTTTTTGTGTTTTCTGTGCGTCGCCGTAAAAACAGCGTTTGTTTGCAGGTGAGCGAGCTCTGTGACTGGCCCATTGACTGCTGTATGGACATATCCAGCCGCCTGTAAGGGGACTGGGTAATGTTTGAGCTTTTGCAGAGAGAGTGGTCCGGCTTTTGCGAGACACGCACTCTCTCTTCTCATTTCTGTGGCTAGGACGGCTTTTGAGAGCGCGAGCGGCGTCGAGCGTCAACCTGAGGCGCGGGCTGAGAGGCGGTGGGAGCTGTTCTAGCCCGCTGAGGCTGTGGCGGTCTCTGTCTGCTCTGCGATGAGCTGGAGCGCTTTGGCAGGAAATGACGCATAGCTTGTGAAGCGTTCTGGGCCTCAGTGAAGCGTTCGGCGAAACCTTTAACCGCCGGTCCAAACAGCCCGCTGGTGGAGATAGGCGCGTCGAGAAATGGCGCCTTATCCGCGTCCTTCATCTCAGTCAGAGTCAGCCACAGATGGCGCTCGAGAACAGTCAAATTAGCCATAGCACGGCCAATAGACTGGGCGGTGGCCTTCGTGGCTCGCAGAGCTATATCAGTTGCGCTGCGTAGGTCCCTGAAGGCTTCGGGTTCGGGGCCAGACTCGTCCATAGAGCGGAGAAGCTTGGCTTGGAACACTTGAAGTACCGCCATTGCTGATGCAGCTTGGCCGGCGGTGGCGTAGGCGCGACCGGCGAGAGCAGAGGTAGTGCGGCAGGGCTTCGAGGGGTGGGAATCTTTGGCTTTCCATCCGGTGGTGGAGGGCGGGCAGAGATGATTGGCCACGACCTCCTCGAGGGGCGGCGTTCCCTCGTAGCCTCTTTCCTTCGCTCCGTCCACTGAGGAGAGCGAAGAAGAAAAAGAAGGCTTTAGGGGCGCAGAGTGGGGGGCTTTCCATGACTTGGCGGAGAACACCAATCGAGCCCGAGGTCCTCCACGGCCTTCGAGAGGATGCGGATAATCTCCGTATCCATGGTGGAGCCCGCACTCGTGCTAGCTAGCGTCGACGGGGCGGGGCCGAAAGTGGAGCCCGGCCAGTCGTCAGATGCAGCGTCGATGGACAGGCTGTCATCCACTCCCCCGTCGTCCTCGGACGCGCCGAAAGTCACAAGGCCCACCGCTCTGCTAGAGGGGTGTGGGTCCGGCTGAGTGAACTGAACCGGCGGTCGGGAAGGCAAGGCATTTTTTTTTTTTTTTTTTTTAGCGCGGCTCAAACAGAGGGGTGGCGGCGATGGGCTCGCTCGCGGCGAAAGCGGCGAAGCGAGCCCGCAGTGTGGAGAGACCCAGGTCGTCACATTCCGGGCATCCGCCCTTGGTCAAAGCAGCTTCTGCGTGGTTCCGGCCCAGGCAGCGAGCGCAGATGATGTGACGATCCCCGTCCGGGAGAAGGTCTCTGCACGACGCGCAGGAAGGCATTTGAAACAACGCCTCAGAAAAATTGCTCTTTTACAAATGTCGCGGGGCGAACAGATGTAAAATACTTGCGTGTGTGGCGCGCCGGATGGCTCAGTAGGATGGTGTTCGAAGGCGGCTGAAGGTGCCGACGTCCTCGTAGCAATCCTGCTGGTATGCTTTTCCACGGCGGCGAAGGCTTTCAATAATCCGGAGGATCCAGCGAAGAAGGTGTTCGCTGAAGGAGATTAAATCTAAAGAACTCTCATGACGGGGCGCCCAATATATAGCTTGGCCGCGCCCATCTTGGCGGGCTCTGACGCGCGCGGGCGCGAAGCGCGCTCGTTGGTCGCGCATTCAGAGTCGCCCCGTCATTGGTTCGAGCAAGTTGCCGCAGCACAGCCAATGACCGAGCTCCTTCGTTCATTGCTGTCAGCTGTGCAGCTGCAATGCGTTTTACATAAAGACTTCAATATTCTCGAGAAAAGGAGTTTTCCCATAGCGTAAGCTACTTACGCAATAGGAGAGACCTCTCGAAAGGGAACTGATGTTTTGGTGTATTTGTGTAGGTCGTCCCATGGTGATTTCGAGTGGAATGCAGTCTATGGAGACCATGCGCTGTGTTTACCAAACCGTCAAACAGCGCAATCCCAATTTCACATTCCTGCAGTGCACCAGCGCTTATCCGCTGCCAATAGAGCACGTCAACCTCAGCCTGATCCCTGTAACACACAACTCACTTTATTGTCACCTTCATAAACTTCATAAATTACTGAAGAAAATATTTTGATTTCACCATGGATAGAAGACAAGACAAATGTGCATGATGACGATTATAATAATAATTATTAATAATAAATAATTAATTCAATTATTTAAGTTTTATCACTGAGTTGACTAAATTGTTTGTTTTATTTATTAAGACGTCCATTTGTCACAACGATTTTTCAACAATTTTGATATTCTGAATTCACAAAGAAAGTGGTTGAACATTTGTTTACATTAAGGACAGTTTTCACAGGTTGTAGTATCTGCCAAATTTCGAAATGCTAAATTAATATTAAAAATGCTTGAATATTTGGTTTAATTTTGCACAAATTAAGTGCTCATTGCAGGGTTATTATCGTTCACTAAACTAAAACCATACAAAAACATTTAAGACATTAATGAAAAAACAATTTCAGCTATTTGCTAAAGGCAACATTTCTTGTTTTTGATTAGTTTGTAGCTGAAGTAGCCTACTAAAATAACTAAAACTACATATTTAGCAAAAAAAGAAATAGTAAAAATGACAAAAACAGCTAAACTACTAAAACTAACTTAAATTGAAATGAAAACTAATGAAAAATAGGCCTATATATTAAAAAAACTAATTCAAAATCTTAACAAAAACCATAATAGTATAATGACACTAAAACAAAACTGGTTCATTCATTGTTATATTTTGTTTAATTTAGCAAAAAAAGATTGTAATATTTCGTAACATTTGTAATATTATGTCAGGACATTTTTTGTTACATTTTTATAATAGAATCATATATAAAGTTTTTGAACATTTGGTTAATTTTGCATTTCTCATCTAAATTGTTATTATGATATAAAAAAGTTAGATGCCATTTCAGTCAGTGAATTATTGACTGAAATTAATTAATATGAGATATTGACTAAATTTAGAGGATATTTTCATCAAACACTAGGATTTAAAAAAACACTGCTCTGGAGTTTACACTCGTTCTACATTAAGATTTTTAAGGATTTAATGAGTAGTTTGAAGTTTTTCTGTTACCCTTTTCCTACACAGGAGTTCCAGAAGGAGTTTCCGGAAATTCCCATCGGCTACTCTGGACATGAGGCGGGCATCCATGTGTCTGTGGCCGCTGTGGCACTCGGGGCAAAGGTCCTGGAGCGTCATGTGACCCTGGATAAGAGCTGGAAAGGCAGTGACCACGCAGCATCACTGGAGCCGGCGGAGCTGGCGGAGCTGGTGAAAGCCATCAGGACGGTTGAGATGGCAATGGGTTCGCCAGTCAAACAGATGCTGCCCTGTGAGGCTTCCTGTCACAGCAAGGTCAGATAAAACGCTCATTCTGACAGATTATAAAACCAAAAAATGATCAAACGTCATTCAATCAATGGTTATGTTCTTTCCTGCAGTTGGGTAAGTCAGTGGTGGCCCGGAAACCATTGAAGAAGGGTGAGACATTAACGCTCGATATGCTGACAGTAAAAGTGTCTGAACCGCACGGCATGAGACCCGAGAACATCTTCAAACTGGTTGGCAAGAAAATCACTGTGGACCTGGAGGAAGATGCCATCATTACTGATGCCATGATAAAAGGCTGATGATATCTATCTATGCATCTAATCAGTCATTATTAAAAAATATATATTATTGCATTCTTATTGTTTTGACATCAGAAATGTAGATGTAAATATTACATCTTGTATTGATTTTTGCAAATGCCTAATGTCTTGTCATAGGTTTGCTCTATGTTGTAACCTGTCTCACAAATGATTGCTTTTGTCATTGTTGTGAACAAACACTTTGTCCAATAAAATGTCTCTCTCTCAATTGATTTCAGCTCAACTTTGACTCTCTGTCTTTGTTCATATTGATCTCGCTATGTTTCCCAAAAGCAAGATGTTTTGTCCTATAATTAGTTTAAACCACATAATGCCTGTTAAATCATTGTTTATTCAACGATAGCCTTCCGCAATGCCCTCTGGATACATAGAACATATTTATACTAATACAAAAAACAGGATATTGCACTTTGACTATAGTTAGTTCGTTGAGTGATGTGCTGAAAGTCACACAGACAGGAACAAGTCTCAGACAATTAATTGAACAGTCTCATACAGGAACAAAACTTGTGATCAGCAGTATGCAAACTCGAATGGGGTGACAGACAGGCAAAAAATGTCTGACAACTTCTAACCATTTACATTTACATTTCGATTACATTTACATTTCGCCCAAGTCCGATTGAAGCCTGTTTTTCTTTTCTTTTTTATACCTCCCCATTAAACAACTTCTTCCACTGTTATTAGAGGGAAATGTTCATGTTTAGTGCTTTATTAAGATTTTCTTGATCCACATATAGCCTATGTACCTTGTTCTGTTTCACCACTGTTACCATGCTGTTCACCCACTCTGTTGGTTCTGTTTGTTTTACTATTACACCCATATGCTTTCCATCTTGTGTAGCTCTTCAACTATTTTGTCCTACAGGAACCTTTCTTGGTGGATGAATCACTAGGGACCGTTTTGATGTGATTCTCAATTGGCAAGCAACCAAGGCTAGAAAACAGGTCATCAAACAAAGTCTTTTAATGGGTCATCTTTAGTCTTTATTTCATTTATTCTTTTCATCATCCCTAATATTTCACAGGTTGCAAGTCCAAGAATTGCAGGTAGCCTTCGTTGCGTCAACCATTGGAAATTGAATATTGTGTTTTTGGTTTCTGTAGGTGAAGGTAAGTTGAACTTGTCCCACAGGTGACATCTTGTGGCCAAAATATGTAGTTAAGTGACAGGTGATTTTTTTTGTTTTCTTTTTTTTTTTGTTTTCTTTGTCTCTAGTGATTTGAACACATTGGGTATTACACTACATACAGCCCTTGTGTCTAATCTAAATGTAACATTCTTGTTTTTTTGTCTTTTTGTCCAATTGTCTTTTTCACTTTGTTTCAGTGTGTGTATTTTTTTCATTGTTTGTGCTGTTTGCACATCAATGGTTCCAACAAAGAAATCATCTTTGTTTTCCTTGTTCTATATTGCCTGTATTTTCTTCTTCTTTCTCTGCACATTTTTCACAAAGTGGTTTCTTTAGTTGCATACCTTGCACGTTTGTCCATTAGCTGTGCACTTTTTGTATTCATGTTGGTAACCACATCTAGAACATTTCACATATGCTTTGTGGTGACTTTCCATGCATGCGGTTTACTTTTTTGTTCACTTTGCACTAATTTTTCTGCTTGTCTTTGTGTTTTTGACACTGCTTATTTTGTTCACATCTATTTCTTCAACTAACATTTTTATCTGATTTGACGTTTTTCTAAAGCGGGGTCTGCGTCACGCAACAATCTTCAGGGCCGTGCACAGATATTTTGAGGGGCAGTGCCCCAAACCACAAAAAGGGGCAATAGAAGGGTCATGATATTAATCATATCACATAATAAATTATCATGTATTTGTTACTACTGTAAACCTATAGTAAATTATTACGGGATCTCATTCAATGTTTTCAGAATCTTACTTTTTTACTTTTGTATATCATTTTGTACCTGTATTTAAAAAAAAAATGTTCCACATTTCTTTCTCAACTGTTTACGTTCACTTAAACATAACTGACTGTGTTGTCTTGTATTTTAATGACAGTAGACCTATATTTATTGAACAAAATGAGTTATTTAATTTATCATAATGAACCAAAAATAACTTTGCTAAAGTGATTGTTTTGAAGAAGCATTAGCTTAGACATTATTAAAAACATATTATTTTAGCTGAAGTATTTGTCTTTTGCCCAGTGGGTCTGCGTTTTTTTAAACATATTTAAACAATTATCTTTTCTCACACAAAATCTGTTGCTCCATCAATGTTCAATAAAAAACATATATATATATTTTTTTTTTCTGCAATCATGGGAGTAAAAAGTAGTTTTTTCTTAGGATGTGCCTTTAGCCCCGTTGTGGGCCTACCCTATTCTATGCCAAGATGCAACTGAGGCAGATGTTGATGAACGTCTGGAATCTCTTCATGGTTGAGGCTGTTGTTCTACATGTTTCTCCTCCATATAGGAGTATTGGCTTCACAATAGTATTGAAGAGTTTGATCTTGGTGTGATTGGTCAGGACATTAGAGTTCCATACCTTCTTCAGCTGCGAAAGGAGGGTTGGGCAAGGGGCTAGCAACCCCTTCCCATAAAAACACAGCCACTACAGAAACGTCAAGAAGAAAATCTAAAGACACGAAGGCCGTGGGGAAGGATAGATCTCTCGGTGGAGAACCTATGACGCCTGATAGTGAAAGCCTTCTGGAAGCCATCAGGCCAATGACCATCTTGTCTACCAGGACCACAACTACCACCAGAACATGGAACATCCGCACCATGTTCAAAGCGGGAAAGATGGCACAAGTAGCAGCAGAGATGAGGAGCTGAAACCTAGCGATGCTGGGAATCAGCAAGTCCAGATGGAATGGTGCAGGCCAAAAGAGACTCGGCACCAGAGAGCTAGTGCTGTTCTCAGGACATGAAGATGACGCTGCGCCTCACACCCATCGAGTAGCTCTGATGTTGACCAAGACTGCCCAGGGAGCGCACATTGGCTGGGAGGCACATGGATCACGGATCCTAGCAGCTTCCTTTAGAACCAAGATGAGGAGAATCAATATGGACGTCACCCAGTGCTACACTCCAACGAACGTCAGCGACGAAGAAGTTAAAGAGGACTTCTACAGCAGACTGCTCGCTATCGTCCAGAACCGTCCGAGCAGAAACATCATTGTAGTTATGGGCGACATCAATGCACAGATCGGCAGCAACAACAGAGGGTACAAGGAGAAAATGGGACAGCAGGGTATTGGAGTAATGACTGATAATGGAGAGAGGTTTGCCGACTTCTGCGCCACAAGCAACCTAACCATCGGAGGGAGCTACTTCCAACACAAAAGGATACACAAAGCTACATGGGTGTAATCAGATTTGTCAACAGAGAACCAGATAGACCATGTGTGTATTGGGAGGATGTTCAGACGGTCACTCCAAGATGTGAGAGTGAGCCAAGGACAGACGTCGCCTCTGACCATCATCTCTTGGTTGCTCGATTGAGACTGAAGCTGAAGAGACACTGTACAACCAACCGAGACCTGCCGATCATGATTCAACACCTCATCCTTGAAGGACCCAATGGAGCTAGAAGAGTTCAAGATCACACACACAATTATATCATCCAGATATAAAAGTAAAGAAGAAAACCGCTTATCCCCAAACAGCCTTTCCATGAGTCTTTGAAATGTCCATGGGGCATTGCACAGCCCAAAGGGCATACAGTTAAATTCAAACAACCCAAATGGAGTAAAAAAAGCTGTCTTTGCCTCATCTCCCTCAGCTACCTCAACCTGATTGTATCCACTTGATAAATCTAAGGTGGAAAACCACCTTGGCCCAGTCAGTCAGAGCATCCAAAGACTCTTCAATTCTCGGCAGTGGATAAGCGTCCTTTCAAGTTTTCGCATTCAATTGACGATAGTCAACACACATCCTAATTGTTCCATCCCGCTTCTGCATCAGGACAATCGGGGACGAGTAAGGACTACTACTCTCCCTTATCACCTTACTATCCAAAAGCTTTTGAATATGAGACCTTACAGACTCATACTGAAAGGGAGGAATTCGTCTATATGGCTGTCTAACTAGTTTATCGTCCTCCAACGGAATCTCATGTTTAATCAGAGCTGTACAACCTATTTCGCCTTCCGTAGTGGAAAAAATTACCTGATATTTATTTAATAGCTGCTTTGCTCGTTCTGCTTCCTGTTCAGTAAGTCCTTTACAGGAAGGAAAATCAATGTTGCTAGACAACTGCTCAGCCACATGAACAGACACCTGAGCACTCTAAACATTTTCAGGACATATTTGTAACGTAGGCCCTGGGGCAGTAACCACATTCACCACTTGAACTGTACCTATAATACGACGTGGTGCCACCCATACCTCCAAACTACCTACAATAACAATGGGTGCATACACTAACTCTCTCTCTGCATATACCAAAGAAGGAGACAACAGCAAACCCTCTTGAAGGGCATTTTCCTCTGGCCCCAAAGGTTCTAAGAGAAACTCTAACACAGACAGGGTTTTTACCCTGAACTCTAACCTTAAATTCAGAAGAAGAATTTGACACAGCTTAAATTTTTTGACAACAGCGGAGTGCCTGTTTCCATGCTGGGGTAGTTGCTCGTATTTGGGGAATTCCATAGAAGGGTTAGGCCTATCGTAAGATCTATGACTGGAGTTAGTCATAGATCTTACGATAGGCCTAACCCTTCTATGGAATTTAAGTTCCTCTAATTTCCCCCAAAGCACTATGAGGTCTCGTGGAAATAAAAAGGTGACTCCAAGGTGTAACCCTGATGAAGCCTGGTTCTGCAACATCCAGATAATAGCCGGCCTAAATATATATACAATATATACCCGTTTCACTTGAAACAGGTCTTGCCACAGAAGGGGCCTCCGCTTACTCGGAAAAAAAAAGCCCCACTGTTGTAGTATTTCTGATATACACTCTTGTAGTATCTTCTCTTTGAACTTAATCATTGATTTCTATTTACGCCGCTTCGACCACCGTGAAGTCATTATTAAGTGGTGCAACAGTTAAAGTTTTTAAGCCAGCAGCCATATCAACCTGTGGCCCAAAACTGGTGTGTGGTGGGCGTTCTGGCGCAAAATGGCTGCCGTCGCATCATCCAGGTGATGCTGCACATTGGTGGTGGTTGAGGAGATTCCCCCTTCCCTGTAAAGCGCTTTGAGTACCCAGAAAAGTGATATAAATTTAACAAATTATTATTATTATTATTAATTTAAAAACTGTCTCATTACATGTCAGACTGTGCCTCTTTTCTTTTGGGTTCTCTGAAAAAGCAAGCATGATATTGCTTAAAAGCAAGTCAATTAAATTCTCATACATACCTGTACATACATACAGTCACATATAAGAGCATTCAACATATAACATTTACTTTTTACAATTTTTACAGACTTTTACAATTATATAGAACATGATTTTAGTATCATTGGGTTTTTTTATATCTAAAATCTATTAGTGCTTCAATATCTTTTACATTTTGTGGAATAAACATTTGTAAATGGAAGAGCTATAATACGCAGGACTTCAGTATGTTGACAGTTTGTAAATTATATGGCAACTAATTTACCAAGAAACTACATATTGTAGCAAGTGACAAGTGTTCTGAGTTCAGCTTGTAAGAACAGCTTAATTATTTTCAATTAAAGCAATCAATTTCATTAAAGCTGCAGATTTACCTAATGCAAACCAATTAATCTCTTTAAATATCAAACGAAAATGTCTTTGATTTTGAGTTTTAGCATGAACAGTTACAGCAAATTTGATACTCTTTCAGGAATATGAATGTTTACCTGATAAAGGTGCAAGGATAAAATCAAATCTTATGTGAAGCAGTTATGCTGTGGACTGCAACTCAATGTATGATCAATGTCACCATCATTAAGACTGTGCTTCTCATTTCTCTAATTATCCATCCTCATCAGCCTTAACTCCTCCTACTGTTGGCCTTGGAGTAAATGCAAAGAGTAACAGAAACATAGGCTATGTAAAGTTTAATATTCATGCTCATGAGCTTCTAGAGATCAGCTAGATATTGTTGGAATTTTATTAATCGAGGCTAAAAACAAACTCGTGATGCACTTTTTAATTGGTAGGGAAAATGGGCTTATACAAACATGTTAATATAAATGAATGCATTTAATTACAGTCAGTAACAGTACAATTTCAAACATACACAAAAACTAGCAAATAAAGATACAACAAAAAAGGAGCATAAAAATAGTAGATGATTGAAATTGTGTAAGAGAATGTCAGGCAGTTCATCAAACAAGATTGGACAGGGCACATGTTTTTCTCTTAACAAGAAACCAAATACACATGGGTACTTCTCAATGAAACTAATGTGCATCCTCGAGTCTCTCTTTTGTTTCCTTTCCTTATATCCTAATCCAACCTAGCATGCGAGAAAAGGGTATAAAAAATTAGACTGAAGAAATGTGTAGCCTATTTATAAATTGAAATATCCCTCCTCACTCAGTATTACTTCAAGTAGGCTATTTGTTTATTTATCTATGTGCGCACTTAAAGGATTAGTTCACCTCAAAATGAAAATTTTCTTCCTTTCCTCAGTGGAAGAGAAATAAATTTTTTTGAGGAAAACATTTCTGGATTTTTCTTTGAATAATGGACTTCAATGACAACCAGCATTTTGAAGTCCAAATCAATGCAGTTTCAAAGGTCTTTGAAGTGCTTCAACAGGCTGTGCACGATCACAGCTGAGGAGGAGGGTATCTAGCGAAACGATAGGTCATTTAAAAAAAAATATATATATATATATATTTTATATATATATATATATATATATTTATATACACACATAGATATATACACTAGATGTCGCCTTGGGGTTCTAAGCATACGTAAAAACCGCCGCTGAATTCATGGATGATGACGGACTTTTGTGCTGTGTATGGATGTTCACACAAACGAAATCTAAAAACCAGACAGCAAGGGATTATATTTCACAAGAATGTGAAATTTTGTACATTTTTTTAAATTTCTCTGGACTCAATGATAAATACATGTCTGACTGTTGGAACGAACCAAAAAAACTAGAAAATCGCATTCATGACGATTTATGGTGATTTTATTTCTGTTAGACCTTTTCCTACAGGCTGATGCACTAAAGAGGAGGGGCTCCCCTGTTCCATGACGCATATGCGGCTCTATTGACGCATTCGTTCCAATGAACTGCCGTAGCCAAGGCGACATCTAGTGTATATAGGCTATCTATGCTTCGCACGGTCGAGTGGGGCGGTACTTCATCCGGCGCCAGCGACATTGAGCGTGGAGACAACACCCTAAACCGGGGGGAAGTAGAGAGGTGGTTGGCATCAGCTGGATTGTGACTGGAGCGCTGATGGAAGGAAGTAGCGTAGATTCCGGAAATGATCCGGAAATGGAGGATGTGGATAGTGGAGGTGGTGAGAACGAAAGTGGTAAGTGGAGTGTAGTGGAAAATCGGAAAAGAAAGAAGAATTGGGGGCAATCTTCAGACTCGGGCAGTGAGAAAGGAAATATCCAGGCTAAAAGTAGGAAAGCGGAGTATAAGGTACTGTTGAAGTTTGTTGATTCGGTAAAGGCGATGAATCCGTTGAAGCTGTCGAAAACATTGACAGAAACGATAGGGACGGTTGAAAGCATTAGGACTTTGAGGGATGGCAATCTGATATTGTTTTGTAAAGACAGTAGGCAGCAAAAATCAGCTTTGGGTGTAAAATCGATGATTGGACATAAGGTGATTTGCTCGATACCAGAAGAAAAGAATTGGGTTAGAGGTGTAATATCAGGGATTCCAACAGATGTCACGGAGGAGAAGATTAAAAGGAATATCACGGGAGCAGCGGTAAAGTTTGTTAGACGGCTCAAGTGTGTTAGAAATAATGAAAAGACAGACAGCCTCTCAGTAATGATAAACTTTGACGAAAAGAAAATGCCAGAGAAAGTTTATTTAGGATTTGTAAGGTATGTGGTAAGACCATACGTCCCTCCACCGATAAGATGTTATAAATGTCAAAAATTCGGTCACGTAGCGGCAGTATGTAGGGGTAAACCGAAATGTGCGCGGTGTGGAGGCGAACATGATTATGGCAAGTGTGGGCAAGGTGTAAATCCTAAATGCTGCAATTGTGGTGGGGACCATAGTGCAGGATATGGTGGTTGTCAGGTACGGAAAAAGGCAGTCAAGGTTCAAAATGTCAAAATGACAGAAGGGATAACATATTCTGAGGCATTGAAGAAAGTAGACCAGACTCCTAAAACAAATGAAACTAGGATTGAAGAAATTAATGCAAAACAACAGAGGAAAGAGCGAAGAGATGAAAAGGTAGTAGTGGATGATAAGGTGGCATTTGTCGCATTTATAGCTGAAGTAGTGAACTGTTCAGCTCAAACTGAAAGCAGGACCGAAAGAATTAAAATCATTATCAGAGCTGCAGAAAAGTACTTGGAGTTGGGGAATGTTACCGTTGACATGATAAATGAAAGGCTCAAGATTACAACTTTAAATAGTCAAGCAGAAAATATTCAGACAACATGTGGTGGATCTTAATGGTGTTATATATCTTGCAATGGAATGCAAGAAGTTTGTTTGCAAATGGACAGGAGTTTAAAAAATTTATAGCAAATCAAGAGAAAAGCCCAGATATTATATGTATACAGGAAACTTGGCTTAAATCACAATATAATTTTATAATACATGGCTATGTTGCTATTCGGAGGGATAGACATCAAGGGAATGGAGGTGGAGTAGCTACTTTTATAAAACAAGGAATTGAGTATAAAAAAGTTGAGGTAGATAGGGAAATAGAAGTTGTGGTGGTGGAAATATGGGATGGATCACGGTGTATTAGAATAATTAATTTTTACAATCCATGTGATATTCTAGAAAGTATAGGGGGGAATGGAAGTCAAAAAACGGTGTGGTGTGGTGATTTTAATGCTCACAGTTCAATATGGGGGAGTGCGAAAACAGATTATAATGGAGAGATCATCGAAGATATGCTAGACTGGGGAAGATTAGTGTGCCTAAATGATGGAAGTCATACTAGAATTGATTTATATAAAGGAAGGCATTCAGCATTAGACTTGACTATAGTCTCTGAAAGCTTAGCAAGCAAATGTAAATGGAAAGTATTAAAACAAAGTACAATAGGAAGTGATCATTTTCCTATTTGCAGTAAAGTTGGAGTAGATATAGAACAAAAAGTAGGGGAAAAAATGCTTAGGTGGAGGTTCAAGTCAGCGGATTGGGATAAGTATAAGGAGTTATGTGAAAGCAAAATGAAGGAAATAAGTAAATGTATAGATGATGTTGATGTTTTTAATAAAGAAATTTGTAAGGTTCTTCAGAGTACAGCTGAAGAAGTAATATGTAAGAGGAAGGCAGGCAGCAGGAGGAAAGCTATGCCATGGTGGAATGAGGAATGTAATGAGGCAATAAAAAGGAGAAATAAAGCCCTCAAGAGGGTAAGAAGGTCATTTAACTTTAACGATTTGGTTAGTTATAAAAGGGAACAAGCTATAGTGAGAAGAGTTATTCGGACGTCTAAAAGAAATTATTGGAGGGAATTTTGTAATAGAATAGGGGAAGACATTGAAATAAGTGAGTTATGGAATATGATTCGAAAGATGGGCGGGATACAAAGAGATTACAACATACCTGTACTAGAATATAATAATAGGCAATATATGTCTGAAAGTGGTAAAGCAGAGGTGTTTGCAGAAACATTTGTTAAGGTTCATAGTAATTCAAATTTATCAGAGGATGCTAGGAAAACTAGGGACAAGATATTAAGCAAATATCCTAATTTATTGGAGGAAAAAGGACCTTCGGGTAGTACGTTGGATACAGACTTTACCTTGTATGAATTGAAAAAAGCTTACGGGGGTTAAGCAAACATCTCCAGGTAGAGATGACATTTGTTATGAAATGGTAAAACATTTATCAGAGACAACATTAGAGTCAATTTTGAGGCTTTTTAATAAGGTTTGGGAGTCAGGAAAGTTACCAAATGAATGGAAGCATGGGGTCATAGTGCCAATTCCAAAACCAGGCAAGGATAATACACAGCCAAATAACTATAGACCAATAGCTTTAACATCCAATTTATGCAAAATAATGGAACGTATGGTTATGAGTAGATTAGTATATGTAATTGAAAGGGATGATATCGTATCACCTTATCAAAGTGGATTTAGGAAAGGACGTAATACAATGGACTCAGTATTGTGCCTGGAATCTGAAATAAGAAAGGCTCAGGTAAATAAGGAAGTTTTAGTTGGGGTATTTTTTGATGTCGAAAAGGCATATGACATGATGTGCAAAGAGGGACTTTTAATTAAGTTAGAAAAAATGGAGATTAAAGGAAGAATGTATAACTGGATCAGGGGTTTCCTGTTTAACAGAACTATACAAGTAAGAGTAAGGAATGTTTTTTCTCAGATATACACAATAGAAAATGGAACACCCCAAGGAAGTGTAAGCAGTCCAATTCTGTTTAACATTATGATTAACGACATTTTTACAAAGGTAGATAGGAGTATTGCAAAAAAGAAAAGTAACCCTAACATTTATATTAAATTGTAATATCCCTGCAAACTGCGGTTGTGAGGTTTCTAGGTATATGGATGGATTTGAAACTGAATTTTAGTATACATATCCAGAAACTGGTTGACAAATGCAAAAAAGCATCAAATATCATGAGGTGTCTAGCAGGAGTTGATTGGGGAGCATGTCGCCAGTCCCTTAAAATAATATATAGTGCTCTAATAAGATCAGCAATAGACTATGGCAGTATGGTATATTGCACTGCATCCAAAACACAATTAGTAAAACTTGAGGCAATTCAGTCACAAGCTATGCGAATTTGTTGTGGAGCGTTTAGATCACCTCCAATATTAGCAGTGCAAGTAGAGATGGGAGTAATGCCTCAAGTAATTCGTAGGCTCAAGTTAAAAATGAGGTATTTCATAAGCATGAAGGGACATTCGGACAGTCACCCAGTTAAAATGGTGTTGGAGGACTGTTGGGAATATGGATATAAAAAGTCATCAAGTTTTGGATGGAAGGCCAGTGAGGAAGCCCGGAGAATGGGATTAAGTGATATCAAAGTTGCTCCTACTGTGGCTAGGTCAGCAATTCCTCCTTGGTTGTTCCCAATGCCTTTGATTGATATCAAATTGCTTAAAAAAAAGCATAAGGATATAAATGGATTAGAAAATTTAGGTATTCAGCTATATATAGATCAAACTTATTATAGAGTGCAGTGCAAATATATACTGATGGTTCAAAAGACCCAGAATTTGGGAAAACAGCAGTAGCGGTATATATTCCACTGTTTAACATTAGAATGTCAAAAAGAACATCAGATCATATTTCGGTATTCACTGCAGAAATAATAGCAATATGTCTGGCATTTCAATGGATAGAAGAAATACAACCAACAAGGGCAGTGATTTGTACAGATTCTCTATCAGCTCTAAATAGCTTGGAAAGTGGAACATCATCAGCAAGGCAAGACATGATAAATGAAGTAATGCAGAGTCTTTATAGAACAAAACAGTATGGAATTCTGGTAAATCTTGTATGGGTTCCATCACATATGGGTGTGAAAGGAAATGAGGAGGCTGACAATCGGGCTAAACAGGCATTAAGTCATTCACAAATTGACATTAGAGTGGCATTAAGTAAAACAGAATTTAAAGTGATAATAGCGAAACAAATACAGGAAATTTGGCAGAAGGAATGGACTGAAGGAACAAAAGGTAGACATTTTTACTGCATTCAAGAAAAAGTTGGTTCAGAGAGAAGAAGATTTGGAAACAGGAAAGAGGATGTATTGGTAACAAGAATGCGTATTGGACATTGTTTATTAAATAAAAGCTTACAAAAAATTGGTAAGCATGAGAATGGAAATTGTGATAAATGTGGGTTAGCTGAAACTGTAGAACATGTGCTTATAGAATGCGAAGCTTATGAAAGACAGCGGTTCCAGCTAAAACAAGCATTAAGAAATATAGGAATCAACGAGCTGACACTTCAGGTTCTTCTAGGAGAAGGTTGTAAACAATCAAGTATTTATCATGAGTTATTTAAATATTTAAAGGAAACAGGATTATTTAATAGGATGTAAAAATCCCTTATGTGTAGTATGTTTTTTTTTTTTTTTTTATAGATTCGAAAGAGAAGATTAGTCAACTTCCCTCCCATCATGCGCTTCACACTCCATTTCAGTAGGTGGCGGGAATGCACCTTTTAAGTTGGTTTGCCAACCGCCATTAAATCCTAGAAGAAGAAGAAGACATTGAGCGTGACCTTTCAACGTGATGACGTAGTTCCCGGCGTGTTGCAGATCAGCTCAATCCGAACAATTGTAGTTAAAAAGTATATATATTTCTTTTTTTTAAATGACCTATCATTTCGCTAGATAAGACCCTCTTTCCTCAGCTGCGATCGTGCACAGTCCGTTGAAGCACTTCAAAGACCTTTGAAACTGCATTGATTTGGACTTCAACATGTTGGTTGTCATTGAAGTCCATTATTCGAAGAAAAATCCAGAAATGTTTTCCTCAAAAAACTTAATTTCTCTTCCACCGAGGAAAGAAAGACATGGATATCTTGGATGGCATTGGGGTGAGTAAATTATTAGGAAATTTTCATTTTGAGGTGAACTAATCCTTTAAGACACAGGTGTCAAACTCAGTTCCTGGAGGGCCACAGCCCTACACAGTTTTGTTCCAACCCTGCTTCAACACACACACACCTGCCGTTTTCAAATAAGCCTGAACGACTTGATTAACTGATCAGGTGTGTTTAATTAGGGTTGAAGCTAAACTCTGCAGGGCTGTGGCCCTCCAGGAACTGAGTTTGACACCCCTGCTTTAAGACATCTGTTTTTATATTTGTAAAACTTGATTAATTACAAATAATTTTTTATAAATCTCAAAGATAGTAAATAAAATGTTTTGACATTTATGGTTCATTTAAACTGAAGATTTAAAATTATTTAACATATTTGAAAGGGGTGCAGAATTTACATTGACTTTTGAGCAAGTGTATAATGCTCTTGAGCTTCAGCCTCCTCAATTAAGGATACACATTTAAGGAAATATGCAGCACCAATGAACCCATGGTCATCAACTAGCTATAAAACAATATTAGTTCAATATCGACGTCATCACCCATTTTGACTCTTGGCTTTCATCAAAATTTCAATGTTAATTCAACATAAATCAAACTTTGGAATTTCAATCTCAGTCAAAATGATGGTTTGGATGAAAATACAAGTATCAATGTGACCTTGCTATCTGAGCGGTTTATTTCAACACTTTAATAACTTTAATATATCTTATGAGCTTCAGTAACAATAAATCAAATGCAAATAACAAGCATGCAAAAAAACAGAAATAAGATATATACACCATTGTTTGAAACTCAGAGAGGTCATGCATGTCAAACACAAGAGACTTCTGTATAGGATGCGCATGTGTTTTTTCTCTAATAAGGAAGCATCAATTAGACTATTGAGAAAGGCACATGCAAAACCAAAATGGGCATATACCAATTAGTGCACATTTTCAAACTACAATTGTTTTTTTTTTTCAAAACTTTTTCTAAATACTTGACAGTAACACTGGTTTGTGCACAGCCATGCATGCTGTTTTCAACCAGTTCTCTGAGAGGTCTGTTCAAAATCCATCCAAGGGCAGTCTTTACTGCATATGGCTATTTATTAGGCTACTTTCTTTTTTTTTTTGAGAGTCAAGTAGCCTTTATTTCTATAGCAAGTGAGTTTGTCTTGATCAAAAGTTTGAGTATAAGTATAGGCCAAATATACTTAGAATTGTCTTTCAGTGTAAGTATACTTAAGTGGAATTTTAAGTATGCTGTTTTACAACATTTTTGTTCTTGTTTCCATGAATGAATAAAAAAGGAACAGGAAGAAGAAAAACTCTTGTAATACCTGTCGCCATTTATGCACATCAAAATAAACAGAAAAAACAACAGAAAAAACAAAACAATAACCAGCTGCTTTATGAATGGGTCAACCCCAATCCTCACCCCAATCACCAAATATTTTCAGTAATACCTATCTTTACACTTAATTATCACCATTGACATCATTTTCCTTATAACATTCCTGTATTTTTTTCTTATACAAATTCTTAAATTTATAAACACTTTTGCAGTACTTCAGTTCATAGTCCAAGGTGTTCCACAGTTTGACTCCATAAATAGACAAACACATCTGTTTTTGTGTAGTATGTGCGAAAAGAGTTTTAAAATAATATTGCCTTCTATGGCCATCATCTTCTGATACAAAAGTAAATAAATTTTGTAACACCCTAGGCAGAACTCTGTGCTTTGCTTTCCACATAAAAATCAAAATCTTCAAATCAACCAAATCTTTGAATTTTAGCAGTCCTGAATTTACAAATAAACTATTGGTGTGTTCTCTATAGCCTGTCTTGTGGATAATCCTTAATGCCTTTTTCTGTAACAAAAACAGAGGTTTTGTGTTACCATGGTATGTATTACCCCAGACCTCTGTGCAGTATCCAAAGTATGGAAGTATTAGGGAATTGTACAGCATATGCATTGAAGAGTAGTCTAAAACATCTTTAACTTTATACAAGATCCCAATGCTTTTACACACATTTACTCTTGATATAGACTATGTGATCTTTCCAATTCAATTTATCATCCAAAATAACACCTAAAAGTTTTAGCGCATTAACTCTTTCAATATCAGTTCCTTCAATTACTATTCTTACATTTTCATTCTTTTTGCGATTACCAAAAATCATGTATTTTGTTTTCTCCCAATTTAAACATAATTTGTTTTGGTCAAACTATTTCTTAATTTTTTCCATTTCTAAACTTATATTTTCTGTAATTTCTGACAGATTATTTCCAGAGTAAAAAATGTTAGTGTCATCAGCAAACATCAAAAACTGTAATATCTGAGACACTTCGCAGAGGTCATTAATAAACAAAATAAAAAGTAATGGCCCTAAAACGGACCCTTGTGGAACTCCACATATTATGTCTTTTAACTCTGATTTTTGACCATTCATTTGAACAAACTGTTGTCGGTTATTGAGATAACTTTTGAGCCATTGAAAAGCCAGACCCCTAATGCCATAGTTGAATGATTTTGACAATAGCAAACTGTGATTTATGGTGTCGAATGCTTTGCTTAAGTCGATGAAGACCCCCACTGTGTATTGCTTATTCTCAGTTGCAGATGTAATTTTTTCTATGAGTTCAATTAATGCCAAAGCTGTTGATCTTTTTTCTCTAAAGCCATATTGTTTTTCAGTAATTAATTTGTTTTTCTAAAAAAATATTTAGTTTTTGAGCAAACCATTTTTCAAGGATTTTAGAAAACTGAGAGAGCAATGACACTGGTCTGTAGTTGTTAAAATGGTGTACATCTCCATTTTTAAAAAGTGGAACGACCTTAGCAACCTTCATCTTCTCAGGAAAGACGCCCAACTGTATAGATAAATTACAAATGAAAGTCATTGGTTTAATAATACAGTCAATGGTCCTTTTTACAATAGTCATGTCAAGTCCGTCACTATCAATGGATGTTTTATTTTCACATTGTCTAACAATTGACAAAATTTCATTTTCCTGAACTTCACCCAGGAACATGGACTGCATTATTCTACTTTCCATTCTACAGATAGCATTTTGACTATGGTTAGATATGTCAATTGATTTGGCAATATTTTCCCCAATATTAATAAAAAATGAGTTAAATTCATTAGCCACATCTATGCTATTGTTCATAACAGTTTCATTGTACACAAAGTATTCAGGTAACTTTATATGTTGTGAGTTATGTTTCATTATATTATTTAATATTTTCCATGTTGTTTTCATATTTCCTTTATTATCTTTCAATTGTTTAATATAATAATCTCTTTTAGTTTTTCTTAAAATTGTCGTCAATTTATTTTTGTATGCTTTGTATTTGGCCTCACAATTAGATGACCTATTTTTTACAAAGTCTTTATACAATTTATTTTTCTTTTTGCATGCTTTAATTAATCCTGTCGTCATCCAAGGTTTAACATTTTTAGGGGGTTTCTTTGACCGCTTAAGTGGACAGCATTTATCATAGCTGGATATATAAATGTTTAAAAATGTTTCATATGCTACATTCACATCAGTCACATAGACACCTGACCAATTCTGTTGTAAAAGCTCACTCCTAAAGTCATTTATTGTGTTCTCAGTTCTCACTCTAAAGTATGTAGGCTGATGTGAACTCTTATACATCTCAGGTTGCATGTCATATATGGTAAAAACAGGCAAGTGATCGCTTAAATCATTCATCAGTAGTCCACTTTGAACAATTCTTTGAACATCATTTGTGACAATATTGTCAATCAATGTGGCACACGAGCTAGTGATTCTGCTAGGCTGTGTAATTAAAGAAAAAAGGAATCTTGTATACAATGCATCTAAGAAATCTGAAGTAAACTTACATTTAGATTGATTCAGAAAATCAATATTGAAATCACCACTTATTAAAAATGTTTTATGGTTATTCTGTGTATCAAGTAATTGTTCAAATTTGTCTTGAAAAACATCTATTTTTGATCCTTGAGCTCTGTAAATACAAGCAGCAATCACCGTTCCTGTTTTTTACCATATCGATTTCAACAGCTACACATTCCAAGACTCCCTCAATTGCGATAGACATTTTTTCAACAAGTTTGCATTTCAGATGACTTATCAACATACAACGCCACACCACCTCCTCTTTTTTCTAGTCTGTTTATGTGATATAGCTTGTATCCTTCCATTTCAAAGTCTACACCCTTTTCATTGCTAATCCATGTTTCAGATAGTGCTATTATTTTGAATCGACTTGTAAATGTAGTGATATAATCCTTCATTTTATTGAAATTTGCATAAAGACTTCCGACAAACTGTCCCTTAAATTAACATTTAAATTAAACTCATAATCTGTATAATATTTAGAGATGTCACATATTTCATTCAATCCATGGCTATCAGGGTCCAGGTCCTTATCAAAATCATGCATGCTTTGCTCTCTAATATCAAATCTTGTCAGTGTTATACATCTTGTTTTAAATAATAGCAACTAAAGATATCCATATATCCACGGATGTATTCAAAAGACAGGTAGAAAGCAAAATATTGGTGACTGAACATTCCCTTCTTTCCCCGCTCATCCCACCACCCACCCCCACATTCATAAAATAATCAGCGCTCATAATAGTTCCACTCTCCCAGTATAATTTATCAAAGTGACAGTCATTATGACAAACTAAGAAGAAATCATCAAAAAGTTCATAAGCACCAGAAGATAAATCCAAAATAAAATTGCCTCATAGCAACCTCACCAGATCACTGCGCTGGAGTTACTTTAGTCCTCTATAGTTGAAATGAAGAGCTCAGCCTTACTTATGTCTTGAAATAAATGCTTGTCAAACCCTTTGGTAAACTTTATTGTCGCGGGGTACAGAAGGAAAGCCTGAAACCCCTTTGTACGGGCTTCATGCATCACCTTGTAGCATAATTTACGACGCTTTGAAGTGGCCTCGCTGTAATCCGCGGCAAACTGAAGTTGAATATTAGCTACTTCTGGAGGATTTTTTCTGGATTCTTTGAGAATACGATCCCTGTCGATATCCCGGAGACATTTGACGATCAGCGGCCGTGGCCTCCGCGGCTTACTCCCAGTGCCTGGCTCGGGCAAACGTCCAAGCCGATGTCCTCACATCAGTTCCGGGCAGGTATCAACGAAAACAGGGAACCACTTGGGAAGGTTTTCTCGCAGGTAATCCAGAGCATTTGCACCTTCAACTCCTTCTTTTAGATTGAATATAAGCAGATTGTCTCTCCGTGCGCGATCCTCAATTTCTGTGAGTTTTGTTTGATATTTGTGCATTGTTTCCACACACTTTGAGACAGTTTGTTCAGCCTCACTCACGCGCTCTTTTAACTGGGTTGTATCTGAGCGTATTATCCGTATTTCCTCCGTGTGCTTGGATAAAGTTGAAAACATACTATCAATGTGTTTCTCAAGCCTATTAACGCGTAATTCGGCTTTCACATCAGCCTCTTTAAAATATTTGGCCATTAAATCATCAATGGTCTGAGTCAGGGCCGCATTGTTTCCCCCAGCTGCGTGTTTACTTCTGTCATAATGTGTTGTTTGGCTGCAAACGACTGTCTTGTTTCTCGCATTGACAAGATATAGGTTTAAACTGAGAATGTCCTTCTTTACATCACAATCTTGTCACACGTACCAGGGTTTATTTTAGCGTTTCGGGAGAGTGTTGCACCGAGTCTCAGCAGGCAGCCGCCATTTTTTCCATTAACATAATCGATGTAGTACATAATCTACTCTCCATGGTTTCAGAAGCTTGAACTCCTTAGCTGCGTCCGAAATCGCGTACTATGTGAGTAACAGTTTGGTACTACATTTAAATTAGAACGTACTTCGCTACCGTGAAAAAAGTATGTTCTATATAGTATGAATACGGGTAGTATGAATGGAGTCCGGACGTACTCAAGGGGGTAATCCATCAGCCGGAAACTGAAGCCTCGCGGGGGCCGCCATTGTAGCAGAACTTCATCTGCTGTTAGCATCCCATTGACTCCCATTCATTTTGGTGTCACTTTGACAGCGAATAACTTTACATCTGAGGCATCCAAAGACTTTATTTGTCCATTATTTATTTATCAAGAAACACGACAATGTATAAAAAGCTCCATTACTTTGTATCTTACGTTATGGCCCCGTAGAAGCCGTTTTTGTAAAAATAGGCTAATGATTGCGCCATAACCATGCGACTTTCTGGCGCACAATAGAGAAATTACCGTATAGACAGGAGGAGAAGCTCGCAGGCAATCGTTTACTGTCTATGAGGCAATCGGGGGGACATAGAGGCATAAAGTCAAGGGAAAAGCCCATAGATAGAGTCCATAAAAGCAACAGGACAAAATGTTTCAACAACGTGTTTGAGGAATTAGGTGATTCAGATTTGTCTTGGCACAGCTACTAGAAGATTTACAACTGTCAGACTGTGTCAAGCTCAGTTTGAGCCTGCGCAGTCGCTCAGCCATCAGGAAGTGAGTGCTATAATCGGGCTTCAGTTTTCTCTGTTGAAATCAAGGGGGTCGCTATGTCCATTTCTTTTACTGTCTATGGACGTACTACATGCACCATGTTGGTACTGGCCCAGTCCCAATTCGCATACTTATACTACGACCTAAAAGTATGTACTCTTTTTGTGAAGAAAAAGTACATACTTTTGAGTGTGTAGCAAAAGAGTAGGCAAGCTTCGGGACATATTACGTCATTTTTAACGGACAGATCTGTTGCGTGCATCCTGTCACCATAAACTGCCCTGTCAATCATCTTGTCACAATTAAAATCCTCCATTTAATCTAATTTGATTTCCTACCGTTTCGGAGAGAAATGTAGTCGCACGTTCATCTGCCAGTCTTTCATGCGTAGACTCTCCTCATGTGTTTGCAATTTGAATATAACAATGCATTTAAAAGGTAGGCTAATGGCTAAACGTATCTTTACAAAAGTTCACAATGCTGCTGCAGATGCAATATAGTGTAGAAAACGTTGAATAAATACATTTTCGTCAGGTTAGATACTAATAATTAATCACTCAAACCCCTTTATCTAAACCTCTCTATATAACCGACTCGCGCGTCTTTCTACGTCTGTAGTTCTCTTACGAGAGTATCTCTCGTACTGCGTAATAGCTTACGCTAGGGGAAAAACTCTTTTCCGCGAGATATTGAAGCCAAAAATTATCCTTAATTTTTTATTAATGTAAAACGCTTTGCAGCAGCAAGCAAACATAGGCGAATAAGCTCGCGCGCCTATTGGTTGCTCTGCAGCAAATGCAGCAGCCTATCGAGAGAGACTCTGCGTGACGTAATGACCAATGGGGGCAATTCGCGCCCATATCGTCACGTTCCGCCAGAAGGGGCGTGGTCTCGCCCTTCTGCTGCCTTCTCCTCTGTGGATGGCGCGAAGGAAAGAGGATACCTTTCTGTTCCTCCTGTGGAACCAGCTGTAGCGTCTCATCTCTGCCCGCCCTCCGCTGGACGGCGCGCGCACACGACGCTTCCTTCTAAAGCCTGCCGAGTGACGTCATCCATGCACGGTCGCGCTTACACCGCCGCCGGGCAAGCAGTTTCAGCACTGCACACTATGGCTATCCTGCAGATTTTCCAGGCCGACCTTCTCCTTAAACTGGACGAGGAAGGACCCGGAGCGATCTGCGTGGCGGACCTGAGAAGTGCTACAGACCTAGCTCTTCGCGCTACTAAAGCCGCTGCACAGGCCATAGGACGAAACATGGCCTCTCTCACCGTGGCTGAGAGACACTTATGGTTGACGCTGTCTGAGATGACGGAAGCCGAGCGCTCTGTGTTCCTCGACGCGCCCATTTCCCAAGCGGGCCTTTTCGGATCTGCCGTCACAGACTTCGCGGACAGATTCATGGAGGTACAAAAAACTTTGCAGGCCATGAAGCACTTCCTTCCGAAGCGCTCAAGCTCCGCTGCAGGTCGCTCTAAGCCGCCGCCTGCTCGCAGCTCTCAGCCGCAGCCTGCACCGCCCGCCGCCGCCGCTTCACAGCGCCGCCACGCCCGAGACCAAAGACCGCGCTCTCGCTCTGCTGGACGCCGCCCCCCTCAGCGCGGGCCCCGGCCGAGGATTGAGATCAAGCCCGAGGCCTCAAAATCTTCCTAGCCATTCTAGGAAAACGACGGTGTTCAAATCCCGCTGCGGCCGGATTTTCACTGAAACTTCTCGCTCGGTCAGTTCCAAACATCGCGACTGTCCCAGTGTATTTCGCAGAGAGTCAGCCGGTGTCACAGCCCGTTTGCCTGCGCACAAAAGCCGTTCTTACGGCTACCCAGATAAATCCAATAAAGAGTGCATTTTCTGGTGTTCCGGCCACGGCCGAAGGTGTTATGAGTGTTGTAAGAATGCCCACCCAGTGCCCATTCCCACACACAAACACAGCCCGCCACGGTGCAGGGCTAGCACAAATAAAATCGACTCCGGTCGATTGTGCAAACAATGTAGTGCAAGCGCCCATGTCACCATGCCCGCTCACACTACATGCTGCGTGTCCCATGGTTTCTGTAAAAACGAAACCAACACACATTCAGTCGGCCATGAACGACAGTGTTTTCAGTGTATTAAATGTGCCCGCAGCCCCGCGCCCACATTTTCTCACAGACACGCCGATTCCCACGGGATCTTCCCCGCTCGCTTTTTCTGCACAATCTGCCATAAAGAAGCTGAGCGCGGCCAGGTCGCCCGCTGTGATCAGCGCGCCCCCCGCCTCGAACGCTGTAAACACGGTGTTGTGTTCCCAGTATGCACGGGCTCTCGAGCTGCCGTTTTGTCGCGGCCAGAGCCCGGATTTCATTCTGCCTCTAGCTATTCACGCAGATGCGTGGTCAAAGCTTCCCGGGGTATCAGAATGGGTGCTGAACACTATAAAGAGAGGCTACTCGCTACAATTCGCACGACGCCCGCGCCGTTATACGGCGCGCGTCGAAACTACGGTGAAAAACGAAGTATCTCATCTACTTCGTGCCGAAATAGCGAAACTACTGAGCAAAGGGGCTATAGAACCTTTATCTCAGGCTCAGAGCGAAGGGGGCCTATACAGCAGATATTTTCTGGTACCGAAAAAGGATGGGGGTCTCAGACCCATTTTAGATCTGCGACAGCTGAAAAGAGTGCTTGTGAAACGCCAGTTCAGAATGCTTACGACCAGGAAAATCCTCGCGCAGGTGCGCTACGGGGACTGGTTTGTGTCGATAGATCTGAAAGACGCCTATTTCCAAATACAAATAGCGTCCCATCACAGGCGATTCTTGAGATTTGCCTTCGAGGGCCAGGCATATCAATACACAGTCCTGCCGTTCGGCCTGTCCCTAGCACCTCGTACATTTACGAAGTGCATGGACGCGGCGCTCGCACCCCTGAGACTTCAGGGCATGCGAGTCCTGAACTACTTGGACGATTGGCTGATTCTAGCTCGATCGCGATCGGAGCTCATAGAACACAGGGCCGCATTACTCGAGCACCTCGAGAAGCTGGGCCTCACAGTCAATTGGGTGAAGAGCTCACTGTCTCCCAGTCAGAAAATTTCCTTTCTGGGAACCGTGTTGGACTCGCTGTCCATGACAGCACGCCTGTCACCAGAGCGCGTACTAAATATTCAGCGCGGCGTAAAATCCTTCCGCCACGGCGCGATAGTCCCGCTCAAAAGGTTTCAGAAAATGCTGGGGCTGATGGCCTCAGCAGCCTCTGTACTCCAGTTGGGCCTGCTCCGCATGCGCCCACTGCAGATGTGGCTGAAAGCGCGGGTTCCACCCAGGGCATGGACAGCGGGTCTGTTTCGCCTCAGGGTCGACCTTCAGTGTGTGTCAGCTCTGGAACCTTGGAGAAAAACCGACTGGTATCAGTCAGGTGTGAGCCTGGGGACCGCTTCGAGTGTAAAGGTGGTGTCTACGGACGCCTCCACCTCGGGGTGGGGAGCGCTGCTCGAGGGCAGACCGCTAGCTGGCCTGTGGTCAGAACGGGAAAAGCTCCTTCACATAAACTGCTTGGAGATGATAGCAGTCGACAAAGCGCTACGGCGTTTTTGTCCCCAGATAACAGGCCACCACGTCTTGGTCCGGTCGGACAGCATGTCGGTGGTGGCATACATAAATCGCCAGGGTGGCGTCAGGTCACGAAACCTTTACAGGTTGACGGAACGCCTCCTGGTTTGGGCTCAGCACAACCTGCTCTCACTGAGAGCAGCGCACGTGCCTGGTCACCTGAATGTGGGACCAGACAGACTGTCCAGGAACAATGTTCCAGCAGGGGAATGGTCGCTGCACCCGCAGACGGTCCAGCTGCTGTGGAAAACGTTCGGCAGAGCTCAGGTGGACCTATTCGCGTCCCACGAAAACGCTCATTGCCCGGAGTTTTTCTCGAAAAAGCAAGGACGCGCTGGCTCATGTTTGGCCCCGCTGCCCCCTATATGCTTTTCCTCCTGTCTCGCTCCTGCCTCAGGTGTTGGAACGAATCAGGGAGAACGGATGCCCAGTGCTGCTTGTAGCCCCGCTCTGGACGAACCAGACGTGGTTCCCTGCCCTGATGCAGCTGGCCAGCACTGCCCCATGGCCTGTACCATTGAGGAGAGACCTCCTCTCTCAGGCGGAGGACTCGATTTGGCACCCTCGCCCGGAGTTATGGTCCCTGCACGCATGGGCCATCAACGGGTACCCGCTAGCCTCCCAGAGGGAGTGTTAAACACGATCGCGCAGGCTAGAGCTCCGTCTACCAGGCGGCTCTACTCCTCGAAATGGTCTGTTTTCTCTGCATGGTGTCAGGCCCAGAGCCTTTCACCTGTGGAGTGCGGGGTTTCAGAAGTGCTTTCCTTCCTTCAAGAGCTACTGGATAAGGGCAGGACCCCATCCACGCTCAAAGTATATGTGGCGGCCATAGCAACGTTTGCAAAACCGGTGTCTGGCCAGTCGCTGGGGAAAAACGACTTAGTCGTGCGTTTCCTTAGGGGAGCTCGGAGGCTGAACCCTCCAAGGCCCCCTTCAGTCCCGACGTGGGACCTTTCCACGGTCCTGGAGGCCATGAAAGGCGCCCCGTTCGAGCCAATCCAGCTGGTGGACATGAAACACCTGTCGTTCAAGACAGTGTTTCTCATGGCTCTCGCTTCAGTGAAGCGCATAGGGGACTTACAGGCGCTTTCAGTGAGCGCGTCGTGTATGGAGTTTGGGCCTAATGACTCGAAGGTCATTCTCAAACCAAAGCACGGGTATGTCCCGAAATCCCTCAATACGCCGTTCAGGGCCCAGGTAATTTCCCTGTCTGCCCTTCCGGTTCTCAGTGAGGAGGAGGATGCAAGTCTCCTTTGCCCCGTCAGGGCATTAAGAGCTTATGTGTCACGCTCGTCTGTTTTCAGACAGACGGAGCAGCTTTTTGTTTTGTTCGGCGGGCGTTCCAAGGGACTCGCCGCCTCAAAACAGAGCCTATCCAGATGGATAGTGGATGCCATTGCGCTCGCTTACTCTGCGAAGGGCTTACAGTGCCCCTTGGGTGTCAGGGCGCACTCCACGAGAGGCGTGGCCTCTTCGTGGGCATGGTCTAGCGGGGTTTCCCTGCAAGATATCTGTACGGCCGCGGGCTGGGCCTCGCCGTCTACATTTATAAAATACTATAACCTGGAGGTACCCGCCTTACAAGCTAAGCTTTTGGCGGTCTAAATTCAGTGCTATCTGCCCCGCTGTGCGGCCCAGATGCTGAGTTTACTGCAGCCCCATGAGTATTGACTCACGTATGGCCACCCAGATCAGGCTGAATGCTTTCACCCTGGCTGCGCGTTTGATTGTCATATAATAGCCCCGCTGGGTGCTTTTTTATAGGGAATGACGCTTCCAGCCTCTCTTCCTCTACTCTATGTGAGTTTATGGTGATTATGCACTACATGAGCCCTGGGCTTCGGCCCCTGGGACTTTGGTGTTGGATCCCTGTACGCACGGCGTGTTGCATTGTGTTCCCCTAGCGTAAGCTATTACGCAGTACGAGAGATACTCTCGTAAGAGAACGTACTCGGTTACTAACGTAACCTCGGTTCTCTCTAGAGAGGGAACGAGTACTGCGTATCTTGTCGTGCGTGGAATACGCTCTGGTTCGCTTCAGCGATAAAAACCAGCTTGTATCAGCCTAATGAGCATATTTATAGGGCGAGACCACGCCCCTTCTGGCGGAACGTGACGATATGGGCGCGAATTGCCCCCATTGGTCATTACGTCACGCAGAGTCTCTCTCGATAGGCTGCTGCATTTGCTGCAGAGCAACCAATAGGCGCGCGAGCTGTTTCGCCTATGTTTGCTTGCTGCTGCAAAGCGTTTTACATTAATAAAAAAATAAGGATAATTTTTGGCTTCAATATCTCGCGGAAAAGAGTTTTTCCCCTAGCGTAAGCTATTAAGCAGTACTCGTTCCCTCTCTAGAGAGAACCGAGGTTACGTTAGTAACCGAGTACGTTTTTTTAACACTTTTCACTTGCGTTTATAGTTCTAACCAAATCCTCGTCCAACGCGCGATGGGTTGGGCAATATTAGCCGAGTGTGCATCGATCTGCACTCCGGATTCTGACCGGAAATAGAAGACCATCCGGGTATCTTTGGAACACTCATTTCAACATACTACAATTTGGGACATACTAACAAAGAGTATAGAAGAACAAAGAGGCGAAACTCAATAGAACGTTACACTGCAACAAAAGCGCACAGCAGCAGCTACGCTTCCGCCATTTTGGGGTGAAAGCGCCTCGGCAGTCCACTAGTGTTGATGTGTCTTTCGCGAACGAGCCGCTCTAAAAGCCGATTCTTTGAAAAGAGCCGGACTTCCCACCACTATCCACTAGCTTTTTGCTGTCGCTATGGCAATATCAGCTGCTTTGTACATTTTTTGTTTTAAAGTACATTAAAGATCAAATCCAAACTGAATGATGACAACACAGAATACAATAGCCTAGTGATCATCAAATATCTTTTAACAGTTTATTTCACAGACTTAGACAAATGTTCTACTTTTCCCCCACAAAACCTTTAGTATTAGCATTACAAACACTGAACTAATACCAACATATAAAATTAAGTAAAGGACATGCTATATCAGATAATTGGAATGTTGGACAATAAACATAACAGCAATAGAATAGCTTTACAGTCAACTGTTTTTTTTTTTTTTTTTTTTTGCAGTACTATCTTATATTAATGACCGTTAAAGCAAGACTATGTAAACAAAAAAACAGAGCCACTGTCCATCATGTTCTATAAGATCATCGTGTTTGTAGCATGATCCAGGGGATTAAAACGTACAAAATATATTTCAGGCCTAGTGGAGTTGGTAACTAATAATAGTAGTAAATGTGTAAAGTTGCATAAAATGGAAATACTCAAAGCAAGAAAAAACTACTTAAAAAAAACTGTTATCTGTGCTGTTGTCAAGTCAAGTCACCTTTATTTATATAGCGCTTTTACAATACAAATTGTTTCAAAGCAGCTTTACAGAGATAACAGGAAAATAAAGTTGTAATAGTATTGTTAAATTCAAAATTAAATGTTAAATGTCCCCAACTAAGCAAGCCGCAAGCCAAAAGCCAATGGCGAATGAAGGTGAAAAAAAAAGGCGACAGTGGCAAGGAACCAAAACTCCATCAGGTGACAGAATGGAGAAAAAAACCTTGGGAGAACCCAGGCTCAGTCGGGGGGCCAGTCCTCCTTTGGCCAACAAACGAACCGTGTATGATTATGATTTAGGCGGCATAATAGGTCAGAAGTCAGATTGGATCAGAACTTTCACAATATTTATCCAGTTCATCTGGTTAGGGGTCGGAGTTATCACGCTGGTATGGAGAGGAGTTTGTTGAGGTGTCCATGAGGCCTTCACAGTGTTGATGAGGCTGGCACTTCAGGGATGCGTTGTCGTCGTGTCCATGTGATGGTCCTTCATCAGATCTGGATATGGCCTGGATCCGGCGGTTTGCGGTAAACCTCGGGATAAACAGAAAGACTAATATTAGCGTAGACGCCATCCTTCTTATGATGTACAAAGTACATCAGGATTTATGGGAAGTGTTCCCAGTTCCGGCTGATCTAAACTATGCAGCCTAACATTGAATTATAGCAATCTATAATGTGTTATGTGTATGCTAAGCCAAAGAGATGTGTTTTTAGTCTGGATTTGAACTGACAGACTGTTGCGTCTAATGCCAACATAGTTTTCTAGTCTATTTAATAGAATGTTGTGGTCAATGGTGTCAAATGCAGCACTAAGATCGAGTAACACTAATAGAGAGATACAACCACGATCGGATGATAAGAGCAAATCATTTGTGACTTTAATGAGAGCAGTCTCAGTACTATGGTACGGTCTAAATCCCGACTGAAAATCCTCGCAGATAGCATTTCCTTCAAGAAAGGAACACAGTTGTGAGGATACTGCCTTTTCTAATATCTTTGACAGAAAAGGCAAATTCTAGATCGGCCTGTAACTGACTAATTCCGTAGGATCAAGTTGCGTTTTTTTAACAAGCGGTTTAATCATAGCCAGCTTAAAGGGTTTTGGTACCTATCCTAGAGACAAAGACGAATTAATGATATTGAGAAGAGGATCTATGACCTCTGGAAGCATCTCTTTCAATAGTTTAGTCGGTATAGGGTCTAACATACAAGTTGTCGATTTAGATGAGTTAACGATTTAGCAAAATTCTTCTTCTCCTAAAGCAACAAATGAATCAAAATTTTCCTCAGGGAGACTACAATGTACTCCCTGATGCGATACTGTAGTAGACGGTTGCATAGTTATAATTTTGTCCCTGATATTATCGATCTTATAAGTGAAGAAGTTCATAAAGTCATTACTGCTGTGTTTCTTGGAAACTTCTGGGCTTGAAGCTTTCTTTTTCGTTAGTTTAGCCACTTTTTCTAATAAATACCTAGGATTATGTTTATTTTCTTCTAATAGGGTTGAAAAATAAGCAGATCTAGCAGCTTTTAAAGCCTCTCTGTAAGCAATCAAGCTCTTTTTCCATGCAATCCGAAATACCTCTAGTTTTGTTTTCTTCCAGTTGCGCTCCATTTTTCTGGCTGCTCTCTTAAGGGCCTGAGTGTGCTCGTTGTACCACGGCGTTGGACTATTTTCTTTAATCTTCTTTAAGTGCAGCGGAGCAACAGCGTCTAAAGTGCTGGAAAAGAGAGAGTTAAAAGTTTCTGTTGCAATATCGAGTTCTTCTAAGCTATCTGGGATGCTGAGATGATGAAACTGGTCAGGAAGATTATTGATAAAGCAATCTTTCGTGGCAGAAGTGATAGGTCTAACATATTTATAACACGGAGTCGGCTTTGCAGCCTTGGCTAAATGTAATTTACATGAGACTAGATAATGATCTGAGATGTCGTCGTGTAACGGAGGCCAGCTAGTAGTTGCTGTGCAAGTAAACCTCACTCCTCTGATCTCAATAGGCGCTCTAGCGACAGATGCTAGAGGCCAGGGACGTGCACAGGAATTTTGAGGGGCAGTTGCTCTGACCTGAAAAAAGCCCCCCCCCCCCCCCAAAAAAAAAAAAAAAACCTCAAAGGCTATATGAAGGACTGAGAATAGCAGGGTCTTTATTAAAATATATATTAACAAAGTAAAAAACTGAAATACAGCACTCAATCACCTTAACTACTACTAACAATAACACAGAAAAACATGACTTGAGTCATGAAAATCCCTACATCAATATCCCTATCAATATCCTATCACTGATAGGTTTCACCAAATTTACAACTAAAGCATTGGCGCAACATTTAATTGTCTTGCTACACTGCAGCATAATAAAATGGTTCTCACACTCCAGTAATATTTCTGTGAATTTAATTAATCTTGCACTTGTTCATAGTTTTTGTATTATGTCTGAATATATTCGGTTGAATTTTGCCCATACAAATTGCCTTATCTGACCGTGTTTATGTCCAAACTCAATGCCTCATATTATGGTTTTATTATTATTTATAAAGATTGCAAAACGTCAGAGATGACAGGTTTATGATATACAACTTTGTAAACAGTATACAAAATGTATTAACAATGTGTTAAATGTCACCAAAATACACATGAGAAAAAGAGTTCCTCATATTATTGTTTATTGTTTTTTTAATTATTATTATTTTTTCATTTTTTTAAATTTGAAAAGAAATAATCTGGATTGAATTGACAGATGGGGAAAAACTTGCTTCTAATAAAAAAAAAAATAATAATAAACGCTTAGATTTCGGTACTTTTTTAACCTTTTGGCTTCCCTTACATTCAGTTGTGCTTCTTGCTCGTATTCAGTTCTGATGGTACGTATGGTAACTGGGCAACTACGCATGATTTGTAGTATGATTGCGTAAAGGGAACAGGAATTCCGGTAGGGAACAGAATCAACTGATACACCGGTCGCGTGCAGCGCTGCAGCCACGTAAACACAGTTTGCCCTTCCCCTACTGACTTTCACTCTCGGTGCCGGAATCGAAGCGAATGAGGCTTTGCGATTTTTTTTATTATTATTTTTTTTTTTATCTAGGCTTACGTGAAATTCTGCATCCATTGTACTATTTATTTATTTCCCCCCTCGGAAGGGCAACGTGAGTCGAGAAGGGCATATGGGCAGTTGCCCGGGCAACCTGAGCAACCCCCCTGTGCACGTCCCTGCTAGAGGCTGCGGTCTTTAGCCTCCTTGTTAGAGCGCCTGACTCTCATGCCTGAGACCCGGGTTGGAGGCCCGCTCGGAGCGCTCTTTCATAATTGTTTGAGTCCTGGAAAGGGGCTTTCTGGCCTTTTTAGCAGGAGGTGGTTGAGGTGATTCTGAAAAGACATACCCAAAAGTTTTATTATTAACCAGGAATACACACGTGATGTATGGCAGAGAAAACACAAACTAAAGACTACAACCATGGGGATATTTTAAAACACTTTAACTTGTCTTGATGCATGAACACAGTGATATTAGAGGGCCAAATTCACTATAAAGCTTATTTATTAATACTGTATACTATATACAGGGAAGAATATACTTAATATGACATTTTGCACGTTAGATTTAAGTGCGATTCTGGCTTCATGAGCTGTTTTCACATTCATAGTTTTAGAATGTGCCCAACAATATAGTTAATGGTTATATAGCTCACCTGAACGGATTTCTCTAGGGTTTTCTTCAATGGTCTCCGGGCTGGAGGCAACTGAGGGCAAGGGAGAAGCAGAAGAAGAGGAAAATGCGGAGGAACAAGATGGTTCTGGTGATAACTCCTCTTCGTCATTTGTACACCAAGGAGAAAACGAGTCCATACTCCCCAGTAGTGCCACTGGATTTGCCGAGTGGCTCATTCCCCACATGCCGTAGCCAAGGTCGTAGAAAGGCCAGTCTAATCTTCCGCTACCGCCCTTTCCATTGTAGTCGTGAACTTGGTGGAATTTTTTACGCAGCGCCTTAAGTTTACTTGTGATCTGCACTTTCGATCTCGAGAAACCACGCTCGATAATTTTTTTTCGGATTCGGTTGTACACTAACGCATCACGTACCGTTCCACAAAGCTGGCGAACGATCTCGGCTTCGGCGTGGATTGCAAGGAGCTCTCGGGTCTCTACTTCAGTCCAGTTTGCAGACATTTTTTCGTTCTATCTTGTATCGATGACGAACACAAACTTTCTTCTAGAGTAACTGAGTCGCACGATAACTACGTCATTGCAAAGGCTCGTGCATCATCACTACGACACACCCCTTATACGGCATTGGTTCTGGCTTTTGTTCACACAGGGCGCGTTCCGGGTCTGAACACGGCAATGTTACTAGGTCCGCATCAATCCCGGGTCGTGTTTGCGTTCACACAGAAGGCACTTTGGCAATTTGCCGGGTTCAAAGCGCTGTGTGAAAGGGGCTGTGAACGCAAACTCGACCCAGGATTTATCCGGGATCGATGCCGGGTTGGGGACCTAGTAACATTGCCGTGTTCAGTCCCAGAACGCGCGCTGTGTGAAGCGTAACACAGAATGCAGAATGCGTGGTTTCACGAGAGAGATATCGCAGCTCATAAGCAAACTTAAGACGCTGCTGAGATTACAAGTCACATCGATGTCACGTGTCTTTACGGGATTTTTACGGGTTGTGTGTGAACGCACTCTCTGATTCCGGAAAATCACTGGCAGTGTGAATGAACCAAAATCAAACGAACCCGGGTCAAATCCCGGGTCACTTTATCCATGTATTTTCCGGAATCTCTGTGTGAAAGGGGCTTTAAGGAATACTAATATGGCGGCGCGGTGGCTTCTCTGTTTATGACGTCATGAGCTATCCAGTCATTCTATAGAACAGTGGTACTAATTCTATTATCGAATATTATTTAGGACGCATAGTATGCGAATTGGGACTGGGCCACTCTCACGTGACATGCACTGTCACATCAGCGCGAAAATTAAAAGAGACCATTCCACTGACTACACCAATTTCATCTGCGTTTTTACGTCGTTCGAGCTTACAATTCAGAGGAGGCGTCGGTCAGCTGCTCGCACATCACGCCTTTGTCAAGAGCTTTTGTGTAATTTCTCAAATAACGTAAGTATCATCAATTATTTAGCTAATATATTTTACCTCTGAAAAAACCCACATATGCCCACACAAATCTGTGAACACAGATGTTGATTTTTGGTAATTTATTTGATATTACCATCAATCAATAAATAAACATGAATGAATCAATAGAGATACATAAATATGTATCTCTGTTGATTCATTCATTGATGGTATTATCACATGCAGTGTGTGTGTGTGTGTGTGTACACTGAGGGTCACCATGGTGGAGAGTAGATAACTCACTGAGGTCAGATACAATACACACATACATATGAAGACTTTAGATGTAAAAGCCTACGTGCCATCTGAAATCTAAAATGAGCATGTTTATCAAGCTTGTGTATTTAGGTTCAGTCATTTCACTTTAATAGTAATTAATAGGCTAGGTCCTTTTTATTGACATTAAATTGAAATAACTGAACAAACATACAAGCTTGATAAATTATCATTCTAGAAGAAAATTTCAGATGGCACTTAAAGTCTTTTAAATCTGAAGTCTTTATTCATTCATTATATATATTCAGGTCCTTCTCAAAAAATTAGCATATTGTGATAAAGTTAATTATTTTCCATAATGTAATGATAAAAATTAAACTTTCATATATTTTAGATTCATTGCACACCAACTGAAATATTTCAGGTCTTTTATTGTTTTAATACTGATGATTTTGGCATACAGCTCATGAAAACCCAAAATTCCTATCTCAAAAAATTAGCATTATATACAGAAGGACCTGTATATACAATCCCAGCTTTGTCACACAGAACAATTCAAAATAAAGAAAAAGTAAATTACATACATAACCCCAAAATCATATTACATAAAAAGTAAAGCACACTCAAATATACTAAAAGCGCTTGCCAGGCCGATTCACAACAACAATAAACTCATTGCGCTGAAGGTATACATTGCGCACATGCATGGACTGGCTAGAATATTTCCGTGAGTCTCACCACATCACTGCCACTGGAGTCTTGCCACTCCCTTATTCACCTGCTGCTCTTCACCAGGTAACAACACCTCGGACAATCTTTAAACATGGCTTTATTTCGACGCTTAGCCTATAGAGTAATTTGAGGTTTTAACGATTCATTTTGATATAGAACTTTATGCGTAAATATATAGCCTATATAATATTGTTTTAATCATGATTGAATCTTGACAGCTTTAATCATGCACGGAGTCCGCAAAACTTTATTCATCGTCATCGTTCTTTTAACGTTGTTGATGCTGACGTTCTTTTATTTTGACTGGGAGTTTTGGAGTAAAACTTCAGCACAGGTATTAAGGTATGTGTCACTTTATTGTCTTTCCTACATCAATCTGTACCTGAAATTACCCTTAAAATGATTTTTGTAGCGTTCCTATGTGTTCCGATTGATTCAGTCAAATGAAATTATATTTTTTACTTCAGTTTTGACGTTTACCTCATGAAGCATATTTTTAAATTCAGGGATCTTAAAACGTTTTGAACGTGATATGACAATGCCCTTATATTGGGCTACTGAAATGTTAGACAGAAATATTTTTATGCTGACCCTTAAGAGTGATTCTGTTTCTCCCCCATCCCATAAAAACTACGTTGACACTGATAAAAAATTTACTGTAATAAAATATTAGAAGTAGGAAAATGCAAAAGTCCTCAAAATGCAACAAATTAAATGCATTTCTCAATTTGAGTAGGCATTTTCTTGACAATCACTATGGCTATTTCCTGCTCTTAACAGATATTGCTTTCATTTCATCAGGCTCTTAATGATTTATGTAATCTTTTTGGATATCAAAAGGCCAGGATTTTCAAATATCAGTCATCAACAGAGGAAAATCTAGTTGAAGTTAAACTTCCCAATGCACTTGAAGTAGAAAATTGTCATACTAAAAAGGTTCGAGATGTTTAAAAATAAAATAGCCTACTTCATATCTGTGTATCCTATACAAACAAGGAATTATGTTAATTATTAATTACTAGCAGTTATCAACCTTTCATTTGTGGGAAATTATAAGAACACGCCCCCCCCCCCAAAAAAAAACATTATGTAACAAATAAATAGGGGAGAACGGGGCACAACCTAACACATTTTGGTTTTGGCTCAATTATTCCATATTATGCAGGGTTAATTGTAATGGACAGAGGGGTTAGTTGTAACACTTGTGTGTAACAATTCAGTGCAATTTTATCTGTATAGTTTGATATTGTTTGTGCATCTGTATAGATATCCATAGTCCATCCCTCATCCAATCATCCTTCTGTTATGGATCAATATTATGGATCGAGATATAGGAAAGGGCTGCACAGTTTTGCAATACATAAAATCAAATATGGTAATTGCAATTGAATTATATTTGTGTGTAGCAGCTGCATGCAAAATTATTATTAATCCAACATTGTTTGTGAAAGGCCAACAAAGTTAAATAGGCTATATAAATAAATACTCAAACCTGAAAAGTTGTGTGGCTCCCTGTTTTGATTTCATTATTGTACACTTGACGGCTTAGTTGGAACACTGTGCTATAAACCGCTGTGTAAAACATATAAAAGACAGCTAACAGTTGCTGATATGTTTTTAAATGGTGCTATGTTTTAGAAACAAGACAGTGATTAAGGTAATATAAAGTTAAATTTGTTGACGTAGCCTACACACCGAACCCAGAAACCGAAAAAAAAGTATGTTGAAAAAATGTACTTGCATGGTGTCAAAACACTCTTTGTCCAGTATTTTCACGAAATCTTATCAAAACTTTCCACAAATTCGCGGGAGACCGTCTTCTGGCAGCGAGAGAAAAAGAGCGGAAAAACAACCTGACTGACCTTGACTAACTTTGTAAAAGGTCCGTGTTACATTTAACCCCGCGTTATGTTGTGCCCCGCGCTCCCTACATAAATAAAGGTCACTGAGGAAGATGCCCGTCACGGTGTTTGCGGGAAGACAAACACTGACGAAGATAAGAAATCAGGTTTAATGGTTATTCTGGCAAACAGACGAGGTAGCCGCACACACTAACCAAGACGGTGAACAAACGAGTAACTGAAAGGGAAGAACTTATATAGGAACACAAACTAGATAACGAGCAACACAGCTGAACAGAATTAACTCATAATGAGGTAATCATTGTAACTAAGTAATGGCGGGAATACAAACAAACGAAGGCATGTGACGTGAAAATAAAATGAATGTCTATGATAACTGAAATAGAACAGAACAGACTGTGACAGCCCCATTGATTCCCCTGAACAAATCTATTAACTTTCAACAGATGGTAAAAATGTAGCCTAAATTCAATGTAGCCTAAATCTGTTGAAAGTTGATTTGTTCAGGAGAATCAATGGGGCATCTTCCTTTCGTGATATTTTATTTATTTATTTATTTGTTGCATAATGGTTTTTTTAGGAACATTTTGAAATGAATAAAATATAATTGTTTCAAACAAAAAAAATATATGCATATTTAGTCTTTAATTCTTACTAAAGTAGCTTCAGGCTGGTTTAGGAAGAAATTTGATACGATTCAGTCTTGCTTCAGTTTCATTTGGTTATATGTAAATTGTACTCAAATACATGGTTTTATTTTTTATCATCTCGTATACTAGTTTTTCAAGTTCTCAAGGTCTCAAGGATACAGAGATTCCAGACTTTCCCAAAATAAAGTGAGTAGATTAATTTTACTTTTTTGTGCAACCCAGAACCTGTATCTTCCTTGTTTTTTTATTTTATTTATTTTTTATAAATAAAAAAAAAATGTTTGTGTGTGCATGTCTCAGCATAGGGCCTTTTCACAATGAGAATCCAATGCCCTGTACCTGCCAAAATACTGATCCTGCAAACCGGTTTGTGCCGGAAAATGAGCTGGATGACTTGCAGAAACGGCGAACAGAAGAGTTCAGACAACACCAGATCAGGTTTCTCACAATGTATCTGATCTTTTCAGCGTGGAGCAAAATCAGTAGCCTATATATTTATATAAAAAAAAACTCAGGGGTTAAGGTTAGGGTGCCGTCATTTATAAATGACTTTGTCCTATTAAGGAAAATAATTTTTGGCAAATTATCTGAAACTTCACACACATTCAAAGACGTCTGAAACTAGAAGCAGAAAATTGCTTGACGGCTCCATCTTTGAACTGCCTGCAACTGGCAGATCTCACCCATCGGTTGTTGAAGACTAGAATAGTTTAACTCAAACACTCCTAATGTCTCATTTACTTCATTGATTCAAAAAATGTCAAGCACATGGCAAAAAGATTTTAATTTTATTATCTGAAAACGATGTAGCCTATGGAAGCTTGTTTTCACCAGATAATAAGAAATAACAAAGGTAATTGAGACTTTTTATCTGACAATTCGACCTTTTTTCTCAAAATTGCAAGTTTACATCTCGCAATTCTGACATTTTTTTTCAGAATTGCACAATTGCGAGTTATAAAGTCAGAATTGCGTGATATAAAGTCACAACTGTGAGATATTAAGGCAGAATTGCGAGTTATAAAATCACAATTGCAGAAAAAGTCAGAATTAAAAGTCAGAATGGCAAGATATAAAATCGCATTTGCGAGAAAAAGGCAGAATTGCTAGATATAAAGTCGCAAATGCAAGGTTACAAAGTCAGAGTTGCGAGATATACAATTGCAATTGTGAGAAAAAGTCAGAATTGTGAGATATAAACTCCCAAATGTGAGTTATAAAGTCAGAATTGTGAAATATATAAAGCTGCAATTTTGAGGAAAAAAAGTCAGAATTGAGAGTTATATAAAGTCAGAATTGCAAGATGTAAACTCGCAATTATCTTTTAAATTGTTTTATTAAACAATTACATTATTAAGCTTCCATAGGGCGATGTCATATGAAATTATTAACTAAAATGTTTTTGGTTGAACATTATTAGGCCTATTGTATTTAAATGCTAATTTCTTAGCATCATTTACAAATGACAATGTCCCAAAGAGAGGGTTAACAAAAATAGTGGCATGTGTCTCCCAGGACAGGGAAAGAAAACGATGTTCTTATTCTGGCCCCTGCCAACACCCCACTCCAGTATCCAATCAGAGGATTCAGAGTGACTCCCATGAATAAAACACTCATTCCTGGTGAGTCTTATTTCTGAGCTTTCTCAAACACATGGTTACAGAGACATAGACCTGTCAAAGGTTTGGAATAATGAAGATCTTTTGAAGTTTGTCTCTTCTGCTCACAAAGGCTCCATTTGATAAAAAATACAGTAAATATTGTGAAATATTATTACAATTTAAAATCACTTTTCTTTCTATTTGAATATAATGTAATTTATTTCTGTGATCAAAGCTGAATTTTCAGCATCATTACTCCAGTCTTCAGTGTCACACGATCCTTCAGAAATCATTCTAATATGATGATTTGCTGATCAAGAAACATTTCTTTTTATTATCAATGTTGGAAACAGTCGTGCTGCTTCATTTTTTTGTGGAAACCTTGATACATTACCATTACAAAGTTTGGAGTAATTGAGATAAAAAAACAGAAAAGAAATGAGAAGAAATTAGTACTTTTATTCAGCAAGGATACGTTAAATTGATCAAAAGTGACGGTAAACACATTTATAATGTTACAAAAAGATTTAAATTTAAAATAAATGCTGTTCAAATTTCTACTCATTAAAAAATCCTGAAAAAATGATCATTGTGTGCAAAAAATAAATACATTTTTAAAAAGCAGCACAACTTTTCAACATTGCTAATAATAAGAACCATTGTTATTAATTGAGCACTAATAAAAAAATCAATCATAATTAAGCATCATATTAGAATGATTTCTGAAGGATCGTGTGACACTGAAGACTGGAGTAATGATGCTGAAAATTCAGCTTTGATCACAGGAATAAATTACATTTTACAGAAATAAATTACATTCTATTTTGTATTTGTAATATTTCACGATATTACTTTTTTTATGTAATTTGATCTAATGAATGCAGCCTTTGTGAGCAGAAGAGACTTCTTTAAAAAAAAAACATTTAAAAATTTTAATCAGTAGTGTACAGTATATATAAATAAAAATGTGTGTTTATTTAGGTTTGGCTACTATTGTTAAATATAAACAAATTCAATATGACATAAATGCATTTCTATCTATATTAATTCAAGAAATATATCATTATTAAAGGTCTAGCGCTGCAAACACAAAGCAGAGCAGTTTACAAGGTTTGTTCTGCTTAAAATGCTTTTCTTGCTAAATGTGGTGGTTTTTTATATCTCAGTCATTGGTTTGTTTCAGACGGTCTCTGTATAGGGGTCTACCGTGTTTTTCCTCCTTTTATCCGATGCTTTGTGCCCTTTTGATAAAAAATTGTTAATGTGGGTGGATTTTTTAAAAGAAGTCATGATGTTAAAGAGAATAAACGATCTGAAACGTCTCCAGGTGTCTCTAAGGGTGCAGAAAGGGCTGCTCTCAGTGTTAGATGTTCAGGAGGGTGAGCAGGTGGAAGGCCAAAATGAGAAACATCTGAGCATCTCATCCAGCAACCTTCAACAGCTCAATGATCTTCTGAGCAGAGTGACCTACACCAGCACTGTTTACCACATCAAGACCCAAGACCTCGGTATATACGTAACCTAAAGGGATAGTTCACTTACATTTAGTCATCATACTCTCATGTCATTCTAAACCTGCTTGACTTTCTTTCTTCTGCTGAACACAAAAGGAGATGTTTTGATAAATATTAGGGACTTTATGCATGTGCCCCCCCCCCCCCATGGACCACTTTGATGATACTTTTTTTGATTTTTAAACTTAAAACTAATCTGAATGTACTGACATGCTCATTTCCATTTATATGTACAAATATTAATTTTACATATGTTTTCATGTCTTTAGGATACTTCTCTTTTGGGAACCACGAGGTCATATTCCCGATTGAGATCAGACGTCTGTCAGTCCCTGTCCTGTTTGACATGGGAAAAGGTCAGCTCAAGTATTAACACATTATTTAATATACTTACGCTTCTGAACAGTTTTATTTTAGTTAGTTTTAATTTTATTTTAAGTTTAACCATTTTTGTCAGCTTTTGTGATTTGTATTTTAATATTTGTATTTAGCTTTAATTTATTTGAAGTTTTTAGTCTTAGTCATTTTAGTACTTCAGCTTAAACTCTAAGGGGCGGTTTCCCGGACAGGGTTTAAATTAAGCCTGGAGTAGGCCTTAATCTAGAATAGTTAATCGTGTCTTAAAAAATGGCTTTCTGTAACACCGATTAAGTACAGATTAGTTACACCTGGACTATGGAGTCCTGAACTAAAATAAACCAGATTAATTTAAAACCAAATATACTACTCTGAATTAGCATGACAGAGGTTGCCTATAAAACATGGAATGAACCAAGAAAAGTTAAAAATTGCATGGAACTGAGAAGCAAACACAAGGAAAACAATGGCATCAGAAAAAGACTGCAATCAAAAAAAACGTTACTAAACAAGAGAAAATTAATTTTAAGCAAGCTAAATAAACATCAGCTATGGAAGAAAAGAAAAGAAATGCCTGGAAGTCTGTTTGTAATTTTATATATATATATATATATATATATATATAGTTGTGGTCAGAATTAATGGCACCCCTGGTAAATATGATCAAAAATGGCTGTAAAAAATAAATCTGCATTGTTAATCCTTTTGATCATTCATTAAAAAAATTCACAAAAATCTAACCTTTCATTGAAGTAAAAAAATTGAAAGCGGGGGGGAAATCACATTATGAAATAAATGCTTTTCTCCAAAACATGCTGGCCATAATTATTGGCACCCTTTTGTTAACTACATTTTGCCAAGATAACAGCTCTGAGTTTTCTCCTATAATGCCTGATGAGTTTGTAGAACAACTGACCAGAGATCAGAGATCATTCCTCCATACAGAATCTCTCCAGATCCTTCAGATTCACAAGTTCATGTTGGTGCTTCTTCTCTTAAGTTCACCCCACTCATTTTCTATAGGGTTCAGTTTGCAGTCAGGTTTTGATTTTTTATCTGTTGGTATTGGCTAGAATCCATAATATCATGTATCTGAACAAGATGTTCAGGACCTCCAGCACAAAAAAATAGGCCCACAACATATCCAGCATTATATTTAACCGTAGGCATGGGGTACTTTTTATCCCTGTGTATCCCTTGGAGAGTCTTTGGCCTCAAACATTCCTCCTCGCCGTGCATTAAGGCAATATAGACACACGTCCTCTTCCTGGCAGATTCGTAACATCTTTAGTTGATTGGAACTTCTTAATTATTGCCCTGATGGTCCAAATGGGGATTTACAATTCTTTAGCTATTTTCTTACAGCCACTTTCTATTTTGTGATGCTCAACAATCTTTTGATGCACATCAGAACTATATTCTTTGGTTTTACTCATTGTGATGGATGATTAAGGGAATTTGGCCTTTGTGTTTCCTCATATTTAAACTCATGTGAAACAAGAAGTCATTATTGAAAGTCAAGAAGACAATTTCATGTTCCTAGTCACCCTGGTGTGCTAAAAAAAAAAATATACTTCAGAAATATTTCACTCGTAAAAAAATTCTAGGGGTGCCAATAATTGTGGCCAATGTGCTTTGGAGAAAACCCCCCCCCCCACTTTCAATTATTTTACTTCAATGAAAGGTTAGATTTTTGCAAAAAAAAAAATTATGAAAGATCAAAAGGATAAACAATGCAAATAACTTTTTTACAGCCATTTTTGATCAGGGGTGCCATTAATTCTGACCACAACTGTATATAATTATATATATATATATATATATACATACTAGTAATACATGTGTCTTCTTTGAAACACAATGTTAATCTGAAGTGAAACCTGCCTCCTGGTAGGTTTAATTTAAGCCTCAATTTAGTCTTGGGGTAACTCTAATCTTCCTCCAGGAAATCAGTTTATTAAACTCTGGACTAAACTAAATCTAGGACTATTTAAAGCCATGACAGAGAAAGCAGATTTCTGTTAATCTGGTTTAAAGGGCCTTTTTAGTCTAGGACTAGGTTTAATCTCTGTCCGGGAAACCGCCCCTACGTTAGTTTCCAAAGAACATTTATAATTTTTTTCAGGGTTTTTTTAAGTTTGTTTTTCATTTAATATTTATATTTTATTTGACTTCAGCTTTATTTCAAATAATGATTTTGAATACATTTAGTTTTAATTAACAGTAGATATGTTTCCATCTACCTTTTGGAATATTGCATAAAGAAATCTAAAAAAAAATTGTCCGATAAGAAGACATGCGCATAAACTACGATGGAAACACATTTTCTGAATAAATCCCTCAATGCTCAACAAAAAACTCATACTTACCAAATGTAACCTGACCTACTCGACCCAGGATTCGAAACGGGGTCTCTGGGATTGGAGGTGCTCGCTAACAAGAACGCTAAAGACCGCAGCCTCTAGCATTAGCCGCTAACGCCTCTTGACGCCAGGGGAGTGAGGTTTACACACACAGCTCTTACTGGCCTACATCCGATACACTCACCTCCTAATTCTCAATCCCATCTGGGTCACGCCACCAATAAACTGGTTCTACTCGACCCGCTCCAAGCTGGATTCAGCCTCTTAAGGCCAGGGGAGTGAGGTTTACACGCACAGCTCTTATTTACACTCTGAGATGCAATACATTTATAATGTACAAAAAATTAGATACAGTGGCTTCCCTGATTGCAGCAACTTCCATTTTTTGATTTTTTCGTGCCAGTTTCACAGAAAGTGACGATTTTGTTCTCTGGAACGCATGAGATGAAAACAGTGCTTTATCGCACATGTTTTATGCAATATTCGAATTTTGCACAGTTAAATTTGCACCTTTGGATGGAAACCTAGCTTGTAACAATGCTTCTGAACAAATGACAGATCTAATTACAGATTCTTTATTATGTGAACTCAATCACCACACTGACCTGATATGGGCACATAATTCTCTCTCTCTCTCTCTCTCTCTCTCTCTCTCTCTCTGTAGACGTAAACTCCCAGGTGACTGTACTAATTAAAGCATTTTTGAGATATAAAGAACTAAATGTCCTCATCAATAGTGTTCGTCGGCTCTACCCAAAAATAAAGATCATTATTGCTGATGACAGTCTGAAACCAGAGAAGGTGGTCGGTGACAATATAGAACACTATGTAATGCCCCCTGCACAGGTACAAACATCAGGTTGTTTAAACTGAATGTTACTGTAATTTGCTTGAAGTATAAAAGTTTATACATATTGTTTGGCCTTTCAGGGCTGGTTTGCAGGCAGAAATCTGGCAGTGTCACAGGTCACCACTAAGTACTTCCTGTGGGTGGATGATGACTTTTTGTTCCTTAATGAGACGCGTATTGAGAGCTTTGTAAACATTATGGAAGCCGTTCCTGAACTAGATGTGGTAATTATGTCAATTATATCATCTTGATGACCTCAAATAAATATAAAAGTTGGGGTTAGTAAGCACCAAGGCTGCATTCATATGATCAAAAACAGTACAGTAGTAAAAACAGCAATTTTATGGAATATTTTTTTAAGTTTTAAAGAACTGTTTTCTAATAGAATATCTTTTAAAATGTAATTTATTCCTGTGAACAATACTCCAGTCATCTTTTTTGTAGTTAGGCTATTATTCATTCATTCTGTCTCTCCATCAGGTTGGTGGTGAGGTAGAAAGAAATCAGTTCTTCTTTAAGCTGGAATATGAGGAAGGGAGCAGCGAGGAAGGCGGCTGTATCACGCGGGTCAGTCGTACCCACGCGCCTCTGCCAGGTTTTGACGGCTGCTTCTTCGTGGATGGAGTAGTCAACTACTTCTTGGGCCGGACGGATGCTGTACGAAGGGTCGGATTTGACCCGTTCCTCAAAAGAGTGGCTCACACTGGTAGGTGGACTTCAAACTGTTGATTAAAAACATACACATCAAATTAAGTCACTCGATCCGTTCTGGATGAGGTTTGTTGTTTAATTATTTCCTAATAGACCTGCAAAGTGAAACTAAGTTTCGACAATAAGTTACAACATATTTTAGAGATTAAAGGGATAGTTCACCCAAAAATGAAAGTGTGAGAACTAGGAAATAGGAGGTTCTCGTGTGTTACGCAACACGTTTGAGCTTCTTCAAGAACCAATGAGTTTCATTCTTGTGTTACGCAGCACGTTTAAACTTCTGCAAGAAACAATAAGGTTTGTTCTCACAAGTCAAGCAGGTTCGGTTGAGCTTCAGTTTATGTTCGCTGATCAATGTTTATATGTGAATAAAAGCCTAAATTAAATCTGTTCTTCATATAAAGTGATCGAGTCTCTTAAGAAAATTTGGACTAAACCGCTCAATTCAATTGGATTATTTTTACAATCTCTTTATGAACTTTTTGAAGCTTAAAAGTGGTAGTTGCGTAACTGTCAATGGAGGGATTGAAATCTTTCAGATTTCATCAAAAAGATCTTCATTTGTGTTCCGAAGATGAACGAAAGTCTTATGGGTTTAGAACGACATTAAGGTGAGTATATAATGACAGAATTTTCATTTTTGGGTAAACTATCCCTTTAATGGTATCATGGCTTAGGTCACAGGTAATTTAAAACATGGGCATAGTACAAACAATGCAGGTAATCTGGATTTACTGACCAAGAACAAAACCTGATTATGACTCAGAAATGTACATATCTTATGTTAAATGAGAATGGACATATATTTATGGACATATCTATGGACATACCAGCTGAGATAATACGCATGTGATCGACAACATCTCTAAAAATAAATGTTGTTTTCACCATGATGCCACAGGAGAACCATTTTTGGTTTCCCAAAGAACCTCTCAGTGAACATTTCTTAAAATAACCTTTTTTCCATGTGAAGAACTTTTCAATAATCTAAAGAACCATTTTTCACTGTAACGAACCTTCTGTGGAATGTGAAGGTTACATGAAAGTTGAAGGTTCTTTATGGAACCATAGATGCCAATAAATGAAATTTAGTTTTAAGAAACAAGAATCTGTTTTAATAATTTTTTTTTTTTATACAGAATTCTTTGTTGACGGACTTGGAGATTTAGTAATTGTCACCTGCAAAGGTCTCAGTATTGGTCACCAAAAACACGGTCACACAGACAAATACCAATCCTTCAGACATCCTCCCAAAAGTGAATCACAGGCAAAAATGAGCCACCATTTTTTCAAGAACCATCTAAAATGCATGAAATACTAAGGGACTCCTCGGGTGAAATATGCTTTTCCTTACACATTATTAATAAATCTTTTTTTTTTTTTTTTACTCTTTCAATCAAAGGCATGGACACATCTGTTCATCTGTTCAGACTATTTTGGTCACACTTTACAATAAGGTTCCATTAGTTAAGGTTAGTTAATGCATTTACTAATATTAACTAACACTGAACAATGCATTTGTTACAGTATTTAATAATCTTTGTTAATGTTAGTAAGTAAAAATACAACTGTTCATTGTTAGTTCATTGTTAGTTCAGGTCCATTAAATAATATTAACAGATACAACTTCTGATTTTAATATAATCTCAGAAAAATAAATGCTTTAGAAGTAATTTTCATTGTTAGTTCATGTTAACCAATGGAACCTTCTTGTATGTTTTACATTTTATAATAATAGCAAAGTAATACAAAATTAAAATAATGAAGTGAATAGTGATCAAAATATGTTCAACTAAACTTAAATCTAGACTTGTTCTTTGTGTAGATTCCAGCTCTGATTCTGAACATCCACTCAACTTCATGCATCCTGGATTAAGAGCATATTGAAATGTATATGAGGGTAACGGGTAATAAGCTCAGGATAATGAGTATAAAAATTATAGTGTTATCTTTATTGTTCTTCTTAGAATGTAGGGTTTTTTCATCTACTGCATACAAACTTATTTAAGTGTACACTACAGAATGTTAAAGTTATGCTGAATAAAGGTTTTTGAAACAAGTGTAGCTCAATAGGGGGCGACGTCATGGGGTTGCGCTTTTAAACTACCCTTGTTTTATTTGCTCCAATTTTATTTAGGTATGAGATTTCAGATCATTTGAGGGCTTCCTGTACAGCTATTCAATTTAATGAATATAGGCAGAATTACTATAAACAAAGCTTTACTTTTATTAAATAGGCCTACATTCTGGTCTTATTTGATTTACACAAAAGCTGGCCAATCTTGCTTATAGAAGATGGAATTACAAGTTACTCTAGATGGGAATATAACACTTAAAAACACAAATAAATAAATAAATACACTAAAACCCAGAAAACCCAAATACGACTCTGATTAGGGAAGCAACGAGAGAAGCGCTGGAAAGCTTTTCTAATATTAACGTGGGTCCTAAAGCTCTAGCCTGATCATAACCCTTCTTTTTCCACCGATATTCCTCTGACCATTTCTCTTTTGTAATGTCTCTCTGCCATTTCTCTTCAAATCTCCCTCTTGCTCAGTCTCTCTCCTCCCCCATCTTGAGAGGACACGCCCCCTACTGCTGATTGGCTACAAGAGTGAGGTGCTCAGTCTGATCCGTTTCTAAAAAAATCGCTTACTTTACCTTTAAGTGTCAGATATATTTATTGTTTAAATTCTACATGACTGCAAAGTCACTGATGCCACCAAAGAGGATCATCAGTCCTTCAAATAGGCCATTTTTTTTTACTGGATTCACACTGCTGTCATTTTCATAAAATACATTGTTGTGCCAATAAAAAGTTAATTTCCTGTTGTCATTTTATTTTTTTTAGAAGTCAATATATGTGTTAAAGGGACACTTCACCCATTTGCATTAAGCTTTGTATCGTTAGAAACTCTATTTTTGAATGGTCGTGTATTATTGCCTCATTTTCCCCTGAGACGGGAGAAATAAGGATTTCAGTGTTGCAGTTCCTGCTTATAATGACGTAAAATTGTCATTTTGCGTCATTCTAAGCAGGAATATCCCATATCTTTGTAGAGGTGTTGAGACTACAAACACTCCTTCCTCATTTTTCCAGGGGACGGGACCCACTCACGCTACAGACCTATTACAGATCAATGGGTGGGACTTCACTTGCAGAAACTAAAAGCAATATCCGCCATCTTGTTTGGAAGCTAAGCTAACAGGCGCTGTGGAGCCAGATGTGAAGTTACGACAATGGCGGAAGGTACTCAATATGGTATGAATGAAGAGGATTTCGATGTTCGTGGCTATCTTTACGAGCCGCAATATAGCGAAGACAGGAACAGGAGGCGGCTGCTGCGGCGTGTTATGGGAGGCAGTTCTGTTTGCAACCCTAGTAGCTCATTTGCATCTTCTGTTAAGGTTTGCATAAGACAGCTTATTTGCATTTTGTCTTAAAGGGGTCATGAACTGCATTTTTTATAATGTTCTCTGAGGTCCACTTATAATGTTATCAAGGTTCCCTTTCGTAGTCACTCCGAGTTACATCGGATGACGGAGATATCTTTCTTTCACAGTTGGATCTCTGTTGTTCACCTGCTGTCATCAGACACAATGCCACCGCACCCATGACAACATAATGACCTATTACAGTACATTGCTAAGTTACAATGCTTTGTAAATGTTTTCATCAGTTTCTGGTTTTGTATTCTCATGTTTGAAAGGGTATCAAAGTACATCTTAAGGTCAGAAAAAAATCATTAAAAGATTCGGTAATCTTGTTTTTCAGAAAGACTTTTTTGTACACAAAGTGAAATATCATACGGTTAAAAATGTAAAACTTCGTCATGTCTATTTTAATGTCAATCCAAGATTAGAAATGGCAACAGAAGAATATCTTTAGCATTGATCCACAGTAATATCACTGCATTTCATAATGTTGGTGTTGGTGTTGACCAAGTTGTTTTGCACTGGGATTTCTCCCCTTCTCTCCCAGGAAAAGAGTGGCTGGGTTGGGGGGAGGGTACACACTATAATTGCTAGGCAGTATAGCCTGCTTGTTCTGGCAAAACGGTCAACAAAATCCTGTTTATCCTGTTGACTGGTTAGAAGCAAATTGGCATATTAGAATGATTTCTGAAGGATCATGTGACACTGAAGACTGGAGTAATGATGCTGAAAATTCAGCTTTGATCACAGGAATAAACTGCATTTCAAAATATATTCAAATAGAAAACAGTACTTTTAATTCTTTTACAAACAACTCTGGACTATTGGTTGTACCTTGGATAAGTCCACTGAAGGAGGGAGATTGTTTTCTGGATTAAAGACACATCGGTAACGCTTCCTTTTACAGTCCTGTTCCCCGTGTACATACTATGTACTTATTATAGTAATTACAATAATTGGGTAATAACTAGGTACTAACCCTTAACCTAACCTTAACTCATGTACTTACCTTATATTACCCAGTACTTTCTTAGGTAAGTACGCTGTAAGTACACGTAAGTTAACGTACTGTGAATGGAAGCGTTACCGACACATCTCTTTAGCCAAGCATTCACATAATGCACATCATGACCTTGTTCTCCAGTTATATCAGATCAAATGCACAAGATTTTCATTGCTTAATGTTATGAACAGCAGCTATGCTAATTATTTTCCATGAAATTATTTTATGAAGACTTCAGATGCTCCAACACCTGTGAAGAGATGACTCCCAACTCCTGCGAGGACTAACATTTTCAATATATCGTTATCATTATGTTGACAACTTGTAATTAATTACTTCAAATACCTATTTGTTTCTGCCTTAAATGAATACATTATTAGCTAACTATGTGATTTGTATATACATTTCCGTAATACATTACTTGGGCAGAGTCACCTCTGATAGCACATCACTCTAAATTGTAATGTCGACATGTATTTTCTGTAAAGCGCTATGATAGCACACACACATCTGCAAGATGTCTGTTAAAGATCCCTTCATCTGGAAAGCATCTGCTGTTTACTAACATCTGATAAATGTCAGTTTTACATACATTCTTAATCATAAACATCTTAAATGCTTTCAAATATGGCCCTGCTCTCGCCCAGATTTTACACATGCGTGCTCAAACTTTATCCAGTGTGCTCTCGCGAATATCTCCTTGCTCTTATTGTCTACTGGTTTGTCCAGAAACCTGCCATTTTCACTACAAGGATCATTTACTACTAATAATAATTCGTTACATTTATATAGCGCTTTTCTAGGTACTCCAAGCGCATTACATGGCAGAGGAAATCTCCATCACCAATGTGCACCATATTGCGCCAGAACGCCCACCACACACCAGCTTTCTGGTGGATGAAGCCAATCAGTATATAGGGATGATTAGGAGGCCATGATGGACAGAGGCCAAGGGGCAAATTGGGTCAGGATGCCGGGGTTACACCCCTACTCTTTTTCGAAGGACATCCTGGGATTTTTAATGACCACAGAGAGTCAGGACCTCAGTTTAACGTCTCATCCGTTAAACTGGGTGCTCGGTGCTCTTTGACAGTATAGTGTCCCCGTCACTATACTGGGACATTAGGTGTCGTGGAAATAATTCTATTCGAAAAGTTAGGAGGAAGGAGACAAGTGGAAACCTTGGAAAAGTCAAAGTATCAAACGTTTTATTTCTTGCAAGAAAGGCAGTTCACACACAGACAGAGTCTGACATGAGAAGGGCAAAGGGCTGATCCCTTTCACCCCGTTATATACCCTAACACATCCTGTGTAGGCCTGCATCTGTTTTAGAAAAAACCTTAAAAGGTTCTGTCCGAAAACTACCCACATACATTTCACACTTGAGATATAACAGACCACTCAGACTACGTGACAGAACATGTTGTTCCAGAAGCATATCTTAACTTATGCATTTCTATCAGCTTGATTATATTCTTTAATAATGTTCTTTAACTTATACGAACATCTCTTCCTTAAATGCTTATTGATTATGTAAGTCTTTTTAGTTTAATAAAAGGTTAAAACAAGTTAATCTAAATGTTAATAAAGAAGTAAAGAAAAATAGAACACATCTAATGTAAAAGAAAAACACCTCTAAATGTAAAATTACGATCACATTCCACCCCATGTTCATTTAAAGAACATACACACAAAATTTTGACATTTACTCATCCATAATCATAGTAATTTACACCTGGTAAATTTTTCCCATGGTTACTTCATTTCTTAGTGAAACTCATGTTCGCTCTCGTTCTCGTATGTCTCAGCTTCAGGCACTGTAACCTCAACTTCATCTTCTGGTGCCCTACGTATCATTGTTACGTATTCCCCTGCAGTCATTCTAATCATAGTGGTAGACACCGCTTTAGCAGTGAAAGTAGAAATACAATTCATAAAACATGGAATCATCAGAAGCAAAATCAAAGCTAAACATGCTATTGGCATAATTGTACTTATCAGCCATTTCATCCACCCCTGCAAGCTCAAAAACCACCTATCCAGTGAAGATGACATGTCTCCAGGAGTGGCTACGGCCATTTTCATGTGCTCTATTATGTTAGTTACGTTATTATAGACGTCAGGCAGATTAAAACAACACGAGGTTCCTAGCATTTTGCACACGCCCCCTCGTTCCGCGGTGATCATGTCCAAAACTAGTCTATGTTGTATTACGGCTTCCCTAATTCCTCTAAGTTCAGTGTTCAGTTGTTTTAACGCATCTTCAGTCTCATTTGCTAAGCGTAATACCTGTCAGGCTAAGCCATTTATTTTTAGCAAGCTAGCAGCTGTGCTGTCATTAAACAAACTCTTTGTTAAAGCGCAATCAATGCCTTTTCCCTCTATTTCACATCCTTTATCTGTCAAGTCTACTTCCGTATGACAATAAGATCGTCCAAGCTTTATCAGTCTTTTCCCGTCTACCTCTTTCCCTCCTTTTCTACACATACATATATCTCCAACCTGCGGCTTTACTGCCCATACATTCTTTTTCCCACCTGTGTAATGCTCCGTCGGATTTGTACAGCCGACATCCCTTTTCCTCTTGTCATGTTCACCTCTATGCTACCATCCTGTGCTAGGCCTATGGCCAGGGATAAGATTTAGTAACATATTGCCACACAGTGCAACCTCGCCAGGCAAGAAAATGTTCTTGTGAAAATGATATGAGTCCTGTTTCCCTATGTATCGTTGGTCTCAGGGCTGGTCTAGGAGACATTATTAGACAGTTAACTGCAATGCCCACTCCGTCAAAACACCACAGAGTCCTTGACGCAATACGGACTACTCCTAAAATTGCAGAATCGTCCTGTACTATTGATTCGTCCTCTCTCCAATGACGATGGTCTTCTAGTGAATAACCGACAGGCTGACAAGCAACTTTGGTTAGTCTGACACCTGTTCGGTACTCGTTAGCTGTGAATGGGATTCTTCTTCCGTTGCAGCTACCGCATGAGCTGGCACCGTTGCAGCTACCGCATGAGCTGGCACTTTCCCCGTTGCAGCTACCGCATGAGCTGGCACTTTTCGACAGTGCGTCCCATGGATCCACGGAGCCCTCTCCTCGACTTTCACCGCAGTGTGAGTTGTCAGCAAAACCTGAAATGGCCCCTGCCACCTCTTCGCTTTCCAGTGTTTCCGTCTCAGATCCTTTATCAGTACGAAATCTCCTGGCCTGATGCTGTGCAGGGCCGTCTCAGCTGGCTCTGGAACTGCTGCTTTGACCTGTTTTGAGATATCAGCAAACACCTTATCCAGTTCAACACAATGTTGCAACATGTCATGTTCACAAAGAGTGGTGTCAGGCAGTGGTCTAGGATTATGTGGTTCCCAGCCCATGTGAGGTGGACGAGCAAACAGAATCTCAAATGGAGAGAGCTGTGCGCGTCCCCTCTATCTCATTCTCATATAAGTCAATGCAATGGGCAGAGCCTTAGGCCATGAAAGCCCTGTTTCATCACAAATTTTTACCAATTTATTCTTAATGGTTCCGTTCTCACGTTCAACAGCGCCTCCTGCCTGTGGCCAATAGGAGCAGTGGTACTTCCAGGAAGTACCCAGGAATGCTTCAATTGCTGAGATCGCGCGGTTTACAAAATGTGAACCATTGTCACTTGATAATTTCTCAGGTATCCCCCATCGTGGGACGATTTCCTGTAGGAGTAGTTTTGCCACCCCTTTTGCATCTGCCTTTGTTGTTGGCATTGCTTCTACCCATTTTGAAAACATATCCACCGCAACTATGCAGTATTTCTTTTTGTCAGATGGTGTCAATTCAATATAATCAAGCATTACATGTGAGAATGGTCTTGGCGGCCTGGGATGCCCCGCCTGTCTCATTGCCTGACCCCTGCCGACATTGTTAGTTCCGCAAATCAGACATCTGCTGCAAAAATCTGCTGCCACTGTGGAAAAACCTTTGGTAAACCAGTTATTCTGCATAACAGTAAACATCCCGCTTTTTGATGTATGGTCCAATCCATGCGTCAACTTAGCATAAGCCTGAAAGAAATGAGAAGGTAAACATGGTTTATTATTGGGGCCCCTCCATTGTCCATTCTCATACACACACCCTGCATTTCTCCATTTCTCCTTGTCAGAGGATGAAGCATGCTGCTGCATCATTTCTATGTCACCTAGTTCCTCAGTCAGCCGTGCTGCAGTGGTTATCTGGACAGGAAGTAGAGCTGCGGCTTTCACAGCTAAATTAGCCGCTCTGTTTCCTTTAGAAACATCATCACTTCCCGTAGTATGAGCTTGGCACTTGCAAACAGCCACTTCCTTTGGCAACAGCAGAGCATCCAACAATTCACTCACCAGCAGGTGATGCAATATTGGCTTGCCATCTGCTTTCAGAAACTTTCGATGTTTCCATAATGCCCCAAAATCATGCACAACACCAAAAGCATACCTTGAGTCAGTGTAAATTGTAACACGTTGGCCACTTGCCAATTTGCATGCTGCAGTCAGAGCAACCAGTTCAGCAGCTTGTGCAGAAAAATGTGACGGCAATGAGTGTTGTTCCAGAACCTCAGTTAAGGAAACTACTGAATATCCAGCTCTGTTTTTGCCGAGGTCATCTCTGCTGGATGACCCATCCACAAAAAGAATCATGTCACTGTTGGGTAAAGCCTCGTCTGTCAAGTCTGGTCTCGGACTACATATCTGTTCCAAGGCTGAAATGCAACAGTGAGGTTCACCGTCTTGCTCCGTTGGGAGCAGGGTAGCTGGATTTAAAACATTACAACGTTTCTTTTGCAGCCATACTGTTACCATAAATCATTTTTGTTAATGGTGCCTCTTTATCAGTATAACCTGAGTTGAATCGTTCTACAATATGATGTCATACCCAAAAAGGACATCATTTGTTTCTTTGTTGTAGGTTTTGGAATATTCTGAATCGCTGTCACTCTTTTATCTGAGAGTGACTTTCCTGCAGCTGACAGGACGTGGCCTAAAAATACGACCGACGTCTGTGCCACAGACACTTTGCAAGGGTTAACCTTGTGACCCTGCTCAGCAAAATGTGTCAACAGAGCCACTGTTGCAACTTTGCATACTTCCATTGACGGACAGCACAGCAAAATATCGTCGACGTATTGCAACAAACTCTAAGCTTTGTTTCAACGCTTCATTATAAATTGTTGGGCTTTCGCGATACCCTTGACACAATCTCGTAAACGTATACGGTTTTCCATTGAAATTGAAAGCGAACCAGAATTGAGAGTCTTTATCAACTGGTACACTGAAGAAGGCATTTGAAATGTCTACCACAGTGTAACAGACTGTCTTGGGCGGAATTTGAGACAGTATTGTCATATCTTTTGGTACGCTCTGAGCTCTGGCCTGAACAGCACTGTTGACCGCTTGGAGGTCTAGCACGAATTGCCACTCCGTCTGCTTATTCCTATCCCTAATTTTCTTCACAGGAAAAATAGTTGTTCTGACAGGTGAATCTGGACACGGCACAATCACGCCCTTTTCCAGTAATGAATTAAATACTGTGTGATACCATCAATAGCTTCCTGTTTTAGAGCATATTGCATTTTCTTAGGTCTGTAATCACTTTTTTGGAGTGATTTTAACAGGGTCACACCCTTTAATCAGACCTACGTCGTATTTGTCACGTGCCCAGAGTCCCTGTGGAACTGCTTCTAAACCCTCAGGAATAGACATTTCTTCATCTTTTTTTTTTTATTATTATTATTATTTTTTTTTTTTATCACACAACACTTCAACAGTCCTAATTCCCTTAATGTATTTTCTTAGTGACTGTTTGTAAAACCTTGTGCTCTCAGATTGCCACACATTTTTGTCAGTGGTTGGAAATCTTTTAACGAGTCATATTGTTTTAAAAAAAAAAACCAAGTCTTGCCACTCAGCAGTGTGTGGCTTTGCAAGAGAGATGTGTGCAGCACTCATACAACGCTAGCTGACCATCAGTCAATTCAATCTTCACAGCACACCACTTATCTGACCAAAATAGCTCTGAGGACTGCAGTTCCTCAAACTCTATTTCCAGTCCATTTTTCAGCAAAAATGTCATCTGGCTCACTGCTGACGTGACATGTACAATGCAAATCGCTTTCTTCCATGAAATCATGGTTAGGAGGCATCCTATTTGTGGCTTTAATTTTTAGACCACTTTGAGGAGTGCTCCATTCAAACACATACACTATTTCAGCAGGCATTCGTATCATAGTCATATCAGCAGTGAGGCCATTGTCATCACAGTACAAATAAAACTTCAGTTTACACATTAAATCTCTACCCAGCAGATTACATGGACAAGTTGTTGACACAAGAAAAGCATGCGCAAACGAGTGATCACCAATCTGACCAGACAAATCTGCCGTATATGGTTCCCTCACCAGATGCCCTGTGGCACTCCTGGAGGTTGCCCATTTACAAGATAATACAGTCAAATCAGGCAATCCTCTATGTTTAACTACAGAGTTTGTTGCTCCTGAATCAATTAAAAACTTAACTTTTCTGCCCTCAACCTTTACTTCAATCATTGGTAATCTAGCAGATGCTTTATACATTCGTTCAGTGTTTGCAAGCAAGATTTCTTCATTGCAAGAAGCAGAAATAGAAATGAGATTAAACATATTTACCACCTGGGAGTCAGACCCCTCACCGTCGCTCCCCTCCCCCTCTCATTCTTCTTGCTTCTTTGGTTGTTGATGTTGCTGAAATCCTATGTGCCTTGGAGGATGTGGACAGTCACTTTTACAATGTCCCTTTTGACTGCAGTTAAAACAGGCTTCAGAGTCCATTGCGGGTCTGTTACCCATTCCTCGTCCTTTACCTCCTCGCCCTTTTCCTCCTTTACCTCTTTTACCTCCATTTCCACCTTCTTGGATGATTTTCCATCATCAAACCTCCCATCTTCAGCAGAGCAAGTTGAGTGTCTTTGTCAGTCTTTTTCTGCTTAGTCTTGGCTTGATCTCTCAGCAGCTGTTGTTGATGATCATCATCTCTAGGTCGGTGATTCAGGATCAGCGAATCTTTGAGATGTAGGAGCGTAGGCAGGAAGAGCAGAGGGAAAGTAACTGAAGCTGTCAGGTTTGGATATACAGATGTTGACTTGTCTTCTTCATCAGGGTCTTGTCCTCCAGCCGCTTCTGGCTGTCTTTGCGGTCCCATATTGTTGACTGGCAGTTGCAGCTGGTGGGGGGTAGGGAGCCGGACAGCGGTCATCCTCAGCCAGGCGGGTTTTCATGCATCTCATTTCCTCAGAAGAATAAGAAACAGAGTTTAGTAAAGTTTTTCTGGCTTCTTCTGCCTTTGCATCTTTACTATCTGCACTTCCTAATGGTGTTAATGCTGCACTTATCTGTTTTCTTTGTCTGATAATTGCCTCATTTAACCATAAATCTCATAATTATCTTTTTCTTTTCTTTTTTGGACTTGTTTTTGTCCAATTTTCTTTAGTCTTTTGCAGATGGTTTACACTCAAACCCCCATTAAACCCATATTTTTCAGTTATTTGTGGTATCCTGTCCTTCTTTATCAGAGTATAATGGTGCAATGGCACGACAGACTTGTCTTTGTTGTCTGCGTGTTGCCTCTTCTAACCATTCTACTATGATTTTACCACATTTATTGTAATGGTCTTTGTCTTTTTTCTTGACAATATGAGTCACCCAATTCACTTTGGTTTGAGTCAAATGTGACACGCTTAAAACCCCATATTGAGTTTATTAAAAACGGCACATAAGCATGATACCAAGTTCCCATTATTTTGTCCATGGCTTTATATGAGCCCTTAGAAAAATCAACCTGTTCCTCCTCTCTTTTCGAATTTTCATTACCCATTAGAGCTTATTTCTTTTACTCATCAGTATTTATATCTGCTTTTACTAATCAGTATTTATATTTGCGTATTTAAATCTTTCCCCCGCGTGGTCACCACGCACTATATTCACTGTATTAATTATTTCCCCCGCGTGGCCACCACGCACCTGCCTATATTCGTCAATATAGGACTTTCAAAAACTGCCTGTATCCGTCGATGCAGGTCTTTCCCAAATGAGTGCCCCCGTACTGTTTGAAAAATTACTATCAGGCTTATTTCAAACAGGCACCCATCTGGTGTTTGAGAAATTACTATCAGGCTTATCTCAAAACTCTGGCCCTTTGGGAAAACAATTAATACATGGCATTTGAGAAATTACTATCAGGCTTATTCTCAAACCCTGTTTGGAAATTACTTTCAGGCTTATTCCAAACTCTGCTTGGAAGTTACTTTCAGGCTTATTCCAAGGCTCTGACCCTTCTAGGAAAAATATTCAATACGCAAATAATTTTCTTATTTACCACGTAAATAATTTTCTCTCACCGTCTTTTTGATGACCTTGTGAGTTCACTTCTAGGAGTGCGTCCACCTCGGTCGTCGTGATGAGTAGAACAATCCTCTCTCCTTAAGATTGAGGATTTTGAGCCAAATTGCTCCCCTCCTCACGCCGACCGTCGGTTTAATGCATCCCATCCTCGTCGCCATTTGTCGTGGAAATAATTCTATTCGAAAAGTTAGGAGGAAGGAGACAAGTGGAAACCTTGGAAAAGTCAAAGTATCAAACGTTTTATTTCTTGCAAGAAAGGCAGTTCACACACAGACAGAGTCTGACATGAGAAGGGCAAAGGGCTGATCCCTTTCACCCCGTTATATACCCTAACACATCCTGTGTAGGCCTGCATCTGTTTTAGAAAAAACCTTAAAAGGAAATGTTGTTTCCAAGTTTCTGGTCTCTCAAGTTCTTGGTCTCACAGAAATTTGCTCAAGCTCTTGGTCACACATAAATTTATTCAGACAGACCATCTAAGTTTCCTGTCAACTTGACATCACACTCTTTGCCTATATTTATTTCTGTCCGAAAACTACCCACATACATTTCACACTTGAGATATAACAGACCACTCAGACTACGTGACAGAACATGTTGTTCCAGAAGCATATCTTAACTTATGCATTTCTATCAGCTTGATTATATTCTTTAATAATGTTCTTTAACTTATACGAACATCTCTTCCTTAAATGCTTATTGATTATGTAAGTCTTTTTAGTTTAATAAAAGGTTAAAACAAGTTAATCTAAATGTTAATAAAGAAGTAAAGAAAAATAGAAGAACACATCTAATGTAAAAGAAAAACACCTCTAAATGTAAAATTACGATCACATTGGACCCACACAGACCACAGGGTGAGCGCCCCCTGCTGGCCTCACTAACACCTCTTCCAGCAGCAACCTGGTTTTCTCAGAAGGTCTCCCATCCAGGTAACCAGGCTCAACCCTGCTTAGCTTCAGTGGGCAACCAGTCTTGGGCTATGGGGTGATACTAAGCACGCCCAGAACCTGCAAGGGACTATGTAATCTTTGCAAGGTCTTTGCAAGGGACTTTTTTCATCGTCATGGCAAGTTACAATGGTCCGTGGCCAGGTCAGATTACGTCAGAGTTTGTCATTTATTGTAAAATCATATCACACCACTCACATTCCACAACCTAACAAACGCCGATTGAACATGTTCAGTCAGGTGAAAACAAACCCCGACCAACACCGACTGGGGTAACACACTGATCCAACAAACTCTGAAAGACTTGTTTGTTGGCATTTGTCTGTGCGGTGGCCTTAGACATTTTCTAAACGTCTATTGGACATCTGACAGAAAACTTCCTATATATTGCAAATACTCTAAAAAATACGTCTTCCAGATGTAAACGCATCTGGATTGAACATTTTTTTCATTTCCCATAGCCGCTTTATTAGAAACTCACAGCAGCGTTCAGTTTTTTGTAATTGGATGCAAAGGTAATATTATATGAGGTACGGTGTTATAAATGTACATACTCGGAACTAATGTTTTGGTAGGAACAAAAGTTTAAATCGTACGTTTCTCCGGGATTAGCCAATGTGAAGGACGTCTATATTCCGATTGGTTGCTGCCGTTTTGCCGCTGAACCGCGTCATAGCTCATTACCATAAAGTTTAGCTACTTTCAACTTCCTGTTTGACGCTCTGGTCGCTCAAAACGCGACGCCGATGGATTTGACGCTCCTTGCAGCTGAGAGAAGCCAGCTTTCATTGGAAATGAATGACTTCCGGTAACTTTGGAAGCTCAAGTCGGCGGTGGTGTGTACGTACAGTAATGAGAACGCCGGCTCTTCTTCCCCTTTTCCGGCTGCGTTTCCGCGGTGCGATTGCCGCACCAATGTCCAAAAAAGTGTTTGTCTGTCGTACACAATAAGGCAAACAACATCCAGGACAAACAAAAGACTACAATGTTGTGACGGAGCTCACAACGCGGCAGCCATACTCGGCGCCATCTAGCAGAAACTTCTGTCCAATCTGCGCCAATATTGTCCTTCTGCCCATATTCAAATATCCCTCCTTGGATGTTTATAATGCCACTGATTGATTTACAAATACATGAGGAAATAAAAGATAATTCAAAACAAATACCTGTCTGGTTTGTTGTCCAAAGCTACTTAGAAAATCATTTTACTAATAAAATAATGATATTCACAGATGGTTCAAAAAACCCTAAAAATGGACATAAAGGTCCTGAAGTGTACATCCCACAATGTGGAAAATATATCAAGAAAAGAACAACAGATAATCTTTCAGCTTATACATACAGTTTATAGCCATTATATTGGGATTGCAGTGGGGAGAAAAATATAACCAAAAAATGTTTTAGTTGCATCTGATAGTTTGTCTGCACTCGCAATCTTAAAATCTGGGAAATCATGCAGGCCTGATATGCTAATTGGAATATATCAAACAATATACAGATTACATAATAAAGGTTTGTGTGTATGGTTTGTTTGGATTCCTGCACTAAACAAAACAATCTACTAAACAAGCTCTTAAATCACCAAGTAGTGATTTGCAGATTGCATTAAGTAAAACTGAGGCTAAAGCAATCATAAAAGATCAAATTAAAAAAAAATATCGCAAGAATATTGGGATATTAATGATACAGGAAGACATTTGTATAATATTCAAAGCTCTGTTGGCATGAAAAGGGAGATGAGTAAAAAGCAAAGTGAACACATTCTGGGTGAAATAGAGGTGGGTAACATAATTAAGTGACCTTTAAAACAGTTTTGTTACAGTCATTCTGAGTGAAATTATTGTAATTATTCTGTGCATTAATATAATAATTTACAAAAAATAATATACTGTCATTGTATTAGCCTTATGTTGGTTATTCGATAAATAAATATTATTCTGAATTGCAAAACAAACTGAGAAAAAAAAAACTTTCCTAAAAGCGCGCTCTCGTTAAACGTGCACGGCCACCAGGGTCGTTCTCGCGCGAATTTTTAATGAACAACCCACGTAGTAGGATACACTGAAAACAACCACATTGCGCTTAATCTGGGCAAGCAAATAATCATTTATAAAAAGCATTTCTAAAACAAACGTTTCGCAAAGACTTCACTTTTGGCTTATAGTCAGAAGTTACGCTGTTTGCGTAGATCACGCAGCACAGTGACAACCAGCCCTCTACGGTCACAGATTATGATGGTCACAGAATCGGGTGTAACACCTGTTCTAGTCAAACAAGCCTTTAATGCTTGCTTTGATGTGACTTCTTTCTTCTACCCACGCTTGAGGTATCCACATTATTCCTACGCCCCACGAATCATGTGTGTAACATCCGTTAAACTGTAGGCTAAATAATCAGAGAAAGACTAGCTCTATGGACGCACGCAATAATATTTTTTAAACTGTGACATTAAATAAAATGACATTATATATCATTATACTCACCATTCAACCATTGAACATTAAAAGAACATTCAAAAGTGTAAAAGCACCAACAATACTTTCAACAGAACATGAATAACCCCAGAAGCGTGAATCTTTCCACAGCAAAATCGGACGGTTAAATGTCACTGTGGTAATCTATATTATGTAACATACGATGCCTTAATTAAAAAAAAAAAAAAAAAAAATAAATATATATATATATATACTTCAGCATTGCGTGATATTTCAAAGTGATTTCAGTCATTTTTGACAGATAATAAATTGTATTTACCTGCGAAAACAAACCTGGAAAGATACGTGAGGATTTGGGGAGAAAAAAAAGAGAGATTCTTCGTGCATTCCAGTGAATTATTAATAACATATATCGTAAATTAAATCGGGAGAACAGACCACAAATGTGCAGTACATGTTGACCCTTTTCATACTATTACAGCGGACTGCAAAAGGAAAAAAGAAAATATTCATGAGAAGAATGCAGTGACTGAAGAATGCAGTGCTCTTGCCATATATAGGCTATTATTGTTATAACATGTCACGTTAAAATACCAAGTGTAACGTTATTCTCATGTTATTCTTAAATAAAACATGTAAGAAACCTGATAGCTCATTGAGTCAAACTGACGGATAAGCTTTATTTGGAGGGCAACCATATGATTTGAAATGATTCGTTTCAGTCATTTTGAATGGAAGAAGTTCCCCAAATCGAAAGTGCCACCCATGATTCAAAACGCAGTAAACACGTCAGATAAAAGGTGTATAGGCCCAGTCCCAATTCGCATACTATCCGTGCTAATAGTATTCGAAAATAGAATTAGTACGTCCCAAATCGTAGTATGTTGAAATGAATGTTCCAAAGATACCCGGATGGTCTACTATTTCCGGTCAGAATCCGAAGTGCAGATCGATGCACACTCGGCTAATATTGCCCACAACCCATCGCGCGTTGGACGAGGATTCGGCTAGAACTACAAACACGAGTGAAAAGTGTTAAAAAACTACAGACGTGGAGGACGCGCGAGTCAGCCGGTTATGTAGAAAGGTTTAGATAAAGGGATTTGAGTGATTAATTATCAGTATCTAACCGAAAATGACGAAAATGTATTTATTCAACGTTGTCTACATTATATCGCATCTGCAGCAGCATTGTGTGAACTTTTGTAAAGATACGTTTAGCCATTAGCCTACCTTTTAAATGCATCATTATATTCAAATTGCAAACACATGAGGAGATCCTCCGCATGAAAGACCCACGACTGGCAGATGAACGTGCTCTCCGAAACGGTAGGAAATCAAATTAGACTGAATGGAGGATTTTAACTGTGACAAGATGATTGACAGGGCAGTTTACGGTGATAGGATGCACGCTACAGATCTGTCCGTTAAAGATGACGTGATAGTCCCAAAGCTTGCCTACTCTGTTGCTACACACTCAAAAGTATGTAGGCCTACTCTTTATTCACAAAAAGAGTAGACTACATACTTTCAGGTCGTTCTACAAGTAGGCGAAGTCGGATTGGACCGCACTCAGATATTTCTAGCATCGAGAGTGCGAGAAAATGATTTGTAATATTGCAGAACCACTGTAAACTTCATTAATATTTTCTATTCTTAACCATTTTATCAGTCCCCGTAAAGACCGTCAAAAATTGCCAGAGCCGACTATATTTCAAGTCGTCTCGGCGGGGTATTGGGTAAAGTTTTCAATTAGCAATAATCGCGCCTCGGATAAACCTCATAGGCTACGATACTGCCACTGCGCAAAGCTAAAGATATAATGTAGCAAGGTCAGTATCACATCAAACATGCAGCCCTTTACAGAGACGGTAACCAAATATCGCTCACAACAAACTAACCAAGCGAAAGAGTATGACTGTTCATGTAAACATGATTGCTCATATCAATCGAGTGGTGTGTCCAAAATGTGCAAATAAGCAAAAATAGCATTTAAAAATATTTTTTTGCTTACTTTTGCGTTGCATCATGGGAATGCAGTGACGTCGGTGAAACACAGCCAAATGATGGTACATATTCAGAGCAATAATAATCAACCCTGAATCCGAGGATATCATTGGACCTGCTTATCCATACAAGTAATACCAGAACACAAACGAAAATACGACAGAAGATAATTATAAATCCTAATTTAAGAGCAAAACAAAACAGCGTGGTGACATCCCGGCTACGTAAGCGTCACTCTGATGATGCAGTACATTTAACCACCGCTAGATGTCAGAAACAGCTCAATTATGAGATGTGACAACCATTAACACTAAAACTGCAACTACAAACAATCCACAATAAAGGCATAATCAAGAAGTTACAACAATATATACATAATTATTGTACAGCTTACTACCGTTATATTAATGTGTATAAAAATGGATTGTCAGGTTGTGCATTGTGGTTTGATGTTTTTCATTGAGCTGATGCTGACAGGGTCAGTGAGTCTGTGACTGTCTGTGGTGATGATGTGATGATGTCAGCACTTTGACTGACAGGATGAAGTCTTCATGATCAGCAGAACGGTCAGTCATGAGGAGGATTTTATTTCTGCAGCTCACGTTGACCTACATAACCTAAAAGATTTGTGTTTGGATTCTTTAAACTCATTTATCATTCACATAAAGAACTTTCTCAAACCTATTTTCCTATTTTATGAAAAGCATTGTATAGTTTTTAGGGCTGATAAATGTAGGACACATCTGTCTTTGATAAATTGTTGTACAGTTTCTCTATCCACAATGTTTGTCATTGCACAATTACTGTACTAGAAATCTCTCTCTCTCTCTCTCTCTCTCTCTCTTCTCTCTCTCTCTCTCTCTCTCTCTCTCTCTCTCTCTCTCTCTATATATATATATATATATATATATATATATATATATATATATATTAAACATATTACCTCTGTATGGGTCCAGGATGGAGCCTCGCATATGAAAGCAGCCAGAGGGCCCTGTCATTCCTCCTTTGATTTGGATCTGGATCTCAGGGCTGGAAATAGAGATGAACAGATGGCAGAGTGATGGCATTGGATCAGGCTGAGCGACCAGGCCGGGCCGCACCCACGCCGTACCCACGCCGTACACGCTGCACCGTGAAATCGATGGGGTTTTACACCAAACCCACACGAGAGCTCTAGCTTCTCTGTGAGAAAGAGCTGCTGGTCTGAAGGATAAAAACGTCATGTAGGAACATCACCATTTCACAGCTCCACTGCAAATCCTGAAGTACTTTTAGCATAGGCTAAATTTTTAAGTAGGCTATTATTAAGTAGGCTAATAAATATCACAAAAATATTGAATTATAGAGCAAATGTTATTATTATCAACAAGTTACTTATTGATATTATAAAATAAATATAACATAATTCTACTGTAATTTGTACTTTAACTTAATTTATACTTTTACTTCTCCTCTGGCCAACAAACGAACAGTGTATGATTATGATTCAGGCAGCATCATAGGTCAGAAGTCAGATTGGATCAGAGTATCAGAATATTTATCCAGTTCAATCTGGAGTCATCACGCCGGTATGGAGACGAGTTTGTTGAGGATCAGTGCCGATGGCTGTCGTGTCGATGAGGCCTTCACAGGGGAGAGTCTAGTTGACACAATCTCTGCTGACACCTCAGGGATGTGTTGTGGTCGTGTCTAGGCGCAGGTCCACCATCTGATCTGGATACGGCCCGGATACGGCTGACTTCATCATGAGTTGTGGTCGTGTATAGGCTCAGGTCCTCCATCTGATCTGGATACGGCCCGGATACGGCTGACTCAGTAACCTCGGGATAAACAGAGAGACTAATATTAGCATAGATGCCATTCTTCTTATGATAGGAAGTGTTTCCGGTTCCGGCTGACCAAATTTATGCAGCATAACAATCATTTAACTGATTTGAATAATAGAAATTGATAATGTTCTATGTCTATGCCAGGTTAAAGAGATGTGTTTTTAGTCTAGATTTAAACTGACAGAGTGTGTCTGCTTCCCGGACAAGGCTAGGAAGACTATTTTTAAGTGCTAAATAGGAAAAGGATCTTCCGCCTGCAGTTGAAAATTTATACAATGTTTAATAGGGAGCCAATGCCGTGTTGACAGAACCGGGCTAATATGGTCATACTTACTGGTTCTATAAGAACTGTAGCTGCTGCTTTTAGAGAGCAATATTGCATTATAAATGTTAATTACCAACCAATTTTACTAACTAATGTTAAATAAATATAAAATCAAAGTATTAGAGAAATAAAGTAACTTATAATTATTAAGTCTTATTATTATGATTATAACTATTATTAGTATTGATAATACGTTACTATTATTTATTTTATAAAATAAATATAAAATATAATTGCATAATTAATTAGTATTATTATTAAGTTTTTATTAATATTAATTTTATTAATATTATATAACAAAATATTTTATAGAACAATTATATTGCATAATTATATTGCATAAGTGACACTCATTATTACTAATAAATATGATCAAATAAATATATAATATAAGAAATATTAGATAAAAAAATAAGTATTTTATTATTAATAAGCTACTTATGGATGTTATAAAATAAATATAAAATTATTATTATTATAAAATATTATTATTATTATTAGTTTGTTACTTTAAGCAACTGAAATATTGAACTGAAACTGAAAGAACTGAAAGAAACTGTAATCACAGAGGAGATCAAAGCAAACCCCCAGTAGCCTATTAGACTGATTTAAAAATGACTATGAATGATGAATATGAAGATGCTTTTGTGCTCTTTGATCAAAGTGATGATGACAACAACCTAGTTATATGTGAGTCCGTGTGTCATTATCAAGAAATAACACTGACATTTCCGTTTCGGCTTCCCAAATGCAGGTTATTTATGTACGAGTCGGTGTCTTGCATTAGATCTGGGTGAATAAGGAACCAGAATTGAATCAGGTTGAGTGGAGGAGTGACTATCATCTCATCATCTCTCACTCCACTGAGTCATAAAGCTACACAGCTCTCAAACACAACGCAGGACGAACAAAACCAACAGATGCAAGTGTGGACGCATGAATGGAGCTGATCTGAAAGCACACAGGTGGGCATACCTGCGCAACACAATTAGCACATGCAGCTGGTCAAAAGCACACACACACACACACACACACACACACACACACACACACACACACACACACACACACACACACACACACACACACACACGCAAACACACACACACACACACACACACACACACACACACACACACACACACACACACACACACACACACACACACATGTATCTTCATACTGTGTGGAACTAGGGGATACAGCAAAAACCACTGTGTCTAAACTGCAGCTATAGACCTTAGTCAGGTAAATAGGCGCCATATTGAATTTACCACGGATGAAAACGAGGCTGCGAGGGATAGATGTACAGTCCTTACAATGGGACACACTGTTTAAACGTAGTGTAGCCTATATATAAATTTTTTTTTTTTTTGCATTGTATATAGTGATTTTCAGGATGGTACTATGACAATAAAATGTTTTTGGATATGTACCAGTCCCTGTTGAAAACCCCTCTTAAACCAGCCTAAGCCAGTTATGGCCGCTTGTCAGGTTGGGAGACCATCATGCTGCATAACACGAGAACAAACCTCATTGGTTCTTGCTGAAGCTCAAACATGCTGCGTAACAGGAGAATGAACCTCATTGGTTCTCGCACGTGCAGCGAACAAGTTGAGCTTCTGTTTAGCACAACTGATGTGTGAGTTGATGAATGTTTATATGTGAACAAAAACCTAAATTAAATCTGTTTATCATACACACTGATCAAGTCTCTTCACAAAATTTAACTAAGGACTAAACCACTCAATATGGACTAGTTATGGACTAGTTTTACGATCTCTTTAGTTGCATAGCTGTCTAAGGAACAGGAATCTCTCAGATTTCTTCAAATAGCCTATATCTTAATTTATGTTTTTAAGATGAACGCAAGTCTTATGGGTTTGGAACGACATGACGGTGAGTAATTAATGACAGAATTTTAAGTTTGGGGTGAACTAACCCTTTAAATGACCAGCAAACCAGTTTAGGCTGGATTAAGTGTTTCCTTTAGCAGGGATATCATATTTTTTACATTTAGCTTCTATAATACCCTAATACAGTGGTATTCATTAAAGTCTCTTGAAGTAAGGTTCTTTGACGTTTTTTTTTCTTTCTTTTTCTTACAAGATTACATTTTAGCTCGACATAGAGATCTGTGGTGCTTTTTTTTTAAATAGCACAGACGCAAGAACGTCTGTGTGAACGACCCCTGTATAATTCAGAATTTCGTTTTGTACACAACTCTAGTGAACTGCCGCTTTTCCAGCGAGACTGCAGTCTCTGAGCAGCGGAGGTGTGCGATGAATCAGATGGAGCGCTTTAGCGAAACGTGTGTCTAAAATAAGCCCCCTTAGAATGTGTGATGAGTTTTTCTCAACTCTGCGATCTCACGCTATGCCACCTTTCCTCGTGCAAGAGCCTCCATCTGCCTCACAGTCTTTCCACGGGCCCCGGGAAGCCACTGACTGGGACGATTTACAGGCGCCAAGATCCTTCACTTGAACAGTCTGAAGCTTCACGGAGGGGGAAAAAAAGACGCTGGAAATTTCAGCTGTCAGGGAAGTAAATCATTATGAATCAGGCTATGAAAACGGAATCGGCAGTAAGGCCGTATTGACTATCTGTCTCAAGGTCTGAAAGAGGATGGATGAGGAATTCACATCTTTTATGGGTAGTTAAATTTAACCAAGGCCTTTTTTCTGGTTTAGGACACACAACGAGTGTGTGTTGCTCGTCTCGGCCAGTAGAGGGCTCTCTAACGGCGTCGAGCACGCGCACATAAACAGACAGATGGAAACGGTAGCCTACTTTATTGATCCCTGAAGGGAAATTCAGTGCAAAACGGCAGCAACATCAAATAAAGTGTGCATAAATACACAACTTTCAGCAAACAGCACTAAACATTACTGATAGTGCAGCCAATCGTGTCATATAGGGCCACACTGAAGTCTCACACTATCCAGCGCTGTCATAAACGGCTCAAAATCAGCTAACTTAAACTCAAATAGAAACTGAGCTGAAGGGTTTGGCTTGATGTAAATGATTATAAAATATTCTATATTGAATTTTTCCAAATGAAATGCTTAGTTCTTCAATGCAAACACTTACAAAGCAGTACCTTGATACAGGATGGTAATAGCCTACTTTGGTATGCTACTTTGGCCTATACATGGTTGTGAATAGTTATGTTTATATGCCATGGTATTTAAATGGTAGCCTGCATGGTGCTGGAAAGAATACCCTACTATTAGCATGATACAGGTAAAAAATAAAAATGTGTTGTTTTTTTTGTGTGTGTGTGAACTGCAGCTTTATTTTGAAGAGAGATTGATGTAGTTTAGAAATGCATTGTTGGATTTAACCTCTGACTTAAATATTTTTGTTACAGCATCATGATCTGCTGTTCTGCAAAACTGTGTTGTTTAACAATCCAGTCACACTTAAAAATAATCCAGTTGCACATGTGTCTGTCTGCTCTGGCCTGTAACTCATCACTCACATGGTTGCCAGCGAAGGCCGTTTCTCTGCACGGATCTCATTATCCGATCTCTCTCTTTTTCATTTCCTTATTTTGCTATCCGTGTCTCTTCTCCCTGTCTCTCTCTCTTTCTCACACACTTCCATCTTGTGTACAGCTGCCTCAGCCTCACAGGGCCGCCACTCTTGATTCATCCCATGAGTCTTTGGGGCAGTGCCCGCTCTCTTCTCAGACATGCACATTTGCATAACCATAAATCACTCACCAAAAGTGACACTCAGTAAACAATGAGGCTCTGGATCTTGGCCTCTCTCTTTCTTTCTGGACAGCTACAGGTTTCAGTTAAAATAAAGATATGAATCTTTGCTAAACATGATTTCATTTCACCCTCAAAATCAAAAGAAAGACATTTAAAATTATATTTTGGACAAAGAAAATTAAGCCTATATTAGGACCATTAAAGGGATTGTTCATGTTGTTCCAAACCTGTATGAATTTATTTCTTCTGTTGAACACAAAAGAAGATATTTTGAAGAATATGGGTAACCAAACAGTTGATGGACTCCATTAACTTCCATAGTATGGGGGAAAAAATACTATGGAAGTCAATGGGGCCCATCAACTGTTTGGTTACCCATATTCTTCAAAATAAAAATAATAAATTTATACAGGTTTAGAACAACTTGAGGGTGAGTAAATGATGACAGAATTTTCATTTTTGGGCTTTTCAATTATCCATAATTAATTCAATTAAATTATCCTTAATTAATTTTCAATTATCCTTACAGAAGATAAGATATGAAGATTTTCATTACAATTAAGCATATCTCTCCTCCCATTTTCATTACTATAATGCAAATACATCTTATTATCTGTTAAAGTAATTATATTATTTGTTTAAATAATATTATCATGTAAATGTAAATTATAAAGTAATATTTTTTTTTTGCTTTGTGATATTATTTTCATGACAATTAAGCACATCCTTCATCCTATATCCTCCTATATTCTCATTACCGTAATGCAAAGAAATCTCATTCTCTGAAATGAATCATATATTATATTTGGTTTTAGTTTTTTTTATTATATTGTATAATTAATGTAAAATATATTAAGTTTTATGCTTGAATAGTAAAAAATTAAACAAATAAAATATAAAAACTTAAAATAAAACATCCATCATTTTCTGTTTTGCAAGATTTTAACTATAAAACCTGGCGGTAGGCCTATGTGGAAGATGATTTTTGTGCATGGCTGTATAAGGTACACATGGAAAATGTTCTGGAGATGACTTCTGGGTGGTTATCCAGTACAATGACCTGTTCGGAGTCTCCTGGGCCCTGCACAAGAATGCCAGCAAAGCATTTAGAAACAGCTCTAAAATTTACAGCCCCATACAATAGAATCTCATATAGAGATCTAGGTTTGGCACCTCGTGTTTGATTGAACACCTCATATTTTGCTTCCCCACACAGAGCTACAGAAATAGGATAATTTATCGTACGACCCCTGACAAGAATAAACTACACCGTGTCCCACTGCAGGAGATGGATGTGACTGTGTTACACTTTCACAGGTGACTTGAACTGCTGACAGATAATACACACAATAGAGTTTGATCTGTCAGTGGAAGTTCTTTGAGTTCAGCCGAATGCTGACTGTGCTGCATAAAGCAAAACACAAATAAAGCTAATATGGTATCAGAAGGTTATGCCAGTCTTTGTTATAAAACATGTTACTGAATGATTAACATATTTATATCCATACTTTACCATAGTATTTTGTACATGTACCATGTACCACTTTATAAAGTACAAAAAAAAAAATATTCCCATAGGCTATGGACTATATAAAAGTACCATATTGTATCATCTGATATGGTAATATGGTGCTTTGTCTCTCTGCTTATGTAGCCTACTGTAGTTTGTATATAGCCTACTTCAAATAATACTATGGTGTGGTATACATCAAGAAAATGAATGGTAGTATTACCATGGTACATGTCCTAAACAACATATTACCACTTTTTATTTTTTAAATAAGTGCCAGAGCATTAAAAGAAATCATTGGTTTGGAAGAGATGCTCTTTTCACTAATCTACACTAGATTAAAAGCATTTAAGATCGAGCTCTCTCTTCCATCAGGTCTTCGCTTGTTCTGTGGTTTAAAGCTCTCAGCGCTGGGAAGGGGAGGAGACACACACACACACACACACACACACACACACACACACATCAGCTCCGTTCCTCCGTACGCGAGTAACCGGGCTGGAGGGAGAAGAGCGCGATCGGACGTCCAGGTGTGTGTGTGTGTGTATGTGTGTGAGAGAGAGAGAGTGAGAGAGAGTGTTCCAGTCACACCTGGATGCATCATGTGATCAGATACCTGGGCGTGTAGCGAGCGTTCAGTGTTTTATTCAGTAACGGGGATCACGGAACCGAAGATCTGTGTCTCTCCGCGCGTGAGTGACATGTGAACTTTCCGTGCACCGGGAATCTATTCCTCTCAATCTGAAGGGATTCCGTGGTCTGGACGCTGCAACTACTGAACTACCAAGATAGGTAAGTCTGTATTTCTGTCTCTGACACCAAATATTTTGCGTTGCACATTCCAAAAGACCACGGTCCAAGGTTCACGGTTGTGTTTGGTTTCAGACGGGACGCACATCCCGGGCTGACGGAGACGCATGTTGCATGTGAGATGATGTTACTACCACCGATTGTGTAGTGAATAGCCTTTTCAACATTAATTCCTTGAAACTAGAAGGCATTTTTTTTGTTCTTACTACTTTTCATTTAATTATTAATAGGTAATGTTGTTTTTTTCACTAGTTAGTATTCAATAAACTGTAGTTGTATGTAGTGTGCGAACTAGTGTATGACTTTCCAGTGAGTCTATCTTTTCTGTAAGTAATTTTCGGGGCGATTTCGAGATATCAGTTGAGTTTAGTGTCGCCCATAGCGACAACCGTCAAACTATCTTGAAGACATTTTGCTTGTATCTATATTAAAATTATTAGTAATGACTGTTGGTTGGTCGATAATGATAACTGAAAATGCTCGTTTGTCATAGGCTACTGTTGCTATAGTCTTGTGGTTAAAATGAAAACATACTTTAAAGACCCTCAACCCTTTTGACTTATTTTGATTGGTTCAGACAACCCAAATCCCCATAATTCGCACCCTGCCTCGTCGACTATGTTTATTCATTAAATAGGCCTAGCGTACTTATTGACTATCAGTTAGTCTCTTTGCTACTAGTCAATATCCCAGCAGTGGTGAGTAACTGTGGTTCATTGTTGCTGGTAGTTTTTGCCATTGTTACTAAGCACTGTTTCAATCTTACTAGTAACCCTGCTGAACAACAAACAAACAGCTAAAACCAGCCTAAGCTGATTGGTTTTAGCTGGTTTTAGAGGGGTTTGGACACTAGTCTTTTTTAGCTGACCAGGCTGGTCTTAGCTGGTCAAGCTGAGAAACCAGCTAAAACCAACTGAACACCAGCTTGGCCAGGCTGGAAGACAAGACAACCAGTCTAGGCTGCTTTTTTTTTTAGCAGGGAATGTTAGCTTTAAAATCTGTTCTTTCTCAATGGTTGATCAGTATGTCAGATTCTTAAATTATTGTTTAGTGTCCTGAAGCGTTTTATTGTTAACAATGGCAATTGATTGGTTACAGTTTTGAGAGAACCCATTTGGCAAGAATTAGTTTGTTCCTCTCCTTGTGTGTCTCCTTGTGGCTTTCTCCCCCCAAAATATTTTTTAGTGAAATTGAATAAAATATCTTGCCAAATGACAATTCAAGCAATTTTATGTCTCATTTGCTATTTAATTATTTATGCTATGAACCCTTATGGGTTGACTGCTAGTTATGACTTTGATTTGGCTTAGGCTAATGGAATGATTCATTTTTAATGGGTAGGATCTGGTTAATAGCTCCTTAGTCTTTTCACTGCTCTTCACATTTCACAGTGTTGTAATTTAAAACCACTAGTTAGTTGCGTGTCAGGTTTCTGTGGTAAAAGGTTAAATTGTGCTTGTTTAACATCTGTGCTTTTCTCACATTGTTCATTCACTTTGCATGTGTGCTCGAGTACAGTGCGAGTACAACAGGTCCGGAGACAAGCTCTTTTTGTGTCTTTAACTGTGTAAATCCCGCTGTTTGTCTTGGCACACTGGCTCCTTTCAGCCGGAGCTCTGAAGTTGTGCGTCTCACATTGTACCGCCTTGTTGTGCCTCTAAATTGCGTCTTTATTGGGCTCTCCTATATTTCTATGTGGAGCTCTACAGTGAAAGGGAGGAGACATCTCTGGGGGATTATCCTCATTAAATGGCTTTAAACAAACGAGCGAGATTAGCCGGGATCGTTCTCCATGTGGGGGCAACAGAGCCAAGGGTGGGTGTGGTGAAACGAACAACCCCAGCAGCAAGAGGCAGCGTCCTCATAAATACACACCATCTGTGCTCACGCACACACACCACGTATTCGGCGTGAAATCAGGTCCTGCTCCTGCCTACAGCGCTCAGGCTTATCTTCCGTCCTGCAAGCGTTTAGAATAGAGCAACTGTCCCTTATCTGAGCCGCGAAACGCATGATGAATGTCCTCTCTGCACGGAGCTGAATGATTTCATTCACCTTCCGAATGTCCCTGTGTTTTACTCTCAGAAATCATCTATTACCCACAATCACCTGCAGGGCTGTCAGCGAAAGCACTTGGCTGGAGCACTTGGGTTTATCAAAAGCTAAATAAAGAAGTAGCATTTGTCTGGTGTTTGCCTGGAGGATAGTGATGTTTAATGTTGTACATTCACCCTTTCTCTGTAGCAGCACCCACGACTTCCTTTATTCAAAGGGGCCTGTTTTTCCATCAACAACGACTTATTCAGAATACCTTGCCAAAGAAGAAATGACACAGACGAACTTCTTTTTTTTTTCCTCCCCTGTGGTTTGGCCCATTACAGGCTTTTAAGCATGTTCTCATGTTGCCAGTTTATGTCTGAGTGTCTTTGATTAGTCATTTTTGTTGTCTTTTAACATGTCAGACTCTGCTCTGCACTTAAAGTAAGGCATGTTGATATTGGAGATTCTTGGAAACGTCGGATGCTTTTCCTTGTAACAGTGTGTTGAGTCTGGCTGCTCTAAAATGGCTTTCTCACAATGATATTCTGAAATAGTTTGGCAAGTGTTTCTTAAACCAGTCCCGATGATTCAGTCCAGAGGGCGACGTTGAAGTCTCCACTTTAGATTCTTCTCATAGTTTTCAATTTAACAATGCATGCTCTAATAATTAGGTAAAGTAGATGTAATGGAATTAATTGCCTCTCTTCCAGGTTCCAGGCTGTGTATTTGTCCTGTCCGACTGTGGCAAGTGACAGGGACATTGTTGAATGCTCAGTTTAGGCTTGTTCGACTTCATACAGCGCTGCGCAGACCGATCGCCGGCTGACTTGAAGCAGAATATATATATATATATATTGCTTTTATGAATTCACTTTATATATTTTATTCATGCAATATGTTTGATTAGGAATGCACAATACATATGGGTATCATATCAGTTATCTGCTGATATTTTTTAATTTCGGTATCGGTAGATATTTATATATATATATATATAAATTGCGCATGATTATTATCTTAATTTTTATGTTTAGATAAACTTTGCCATCTTCTAACGTTTAAATTTAATAACACTGTTAATATTTAGTAAATCTCAAAATGAATATCCATTTTTCATATCATACTTCATAATGTTGTGATGCTTAAATTCACTTATGGCAATTAAAACAATTGATCTTAGTTATAGTGTTTTGTTTTGAATTTATTTAGACAAAATAGTATAAAATTTGAATGAAAATCTGTGTATTTTTAATTTCATGAAAAAAAAATTTCAGCCAATATTTCTATAGCAAATTTACGGAAAATTGATGTTGTAATGCCTGAATTCACATAGCTTTTTTTAAAAAAAAAATTTAATTTATTGATTGATTGGCATCAGCTATTATTTCTAAAGCAGATTTTAAAACTTTTTTTTTGTTGTTTTTTTGTGTAAATTAAAACTAGTATCTATATGTTAGGGTTAATATGTTTTTATTTTTTTATTTTTAACAAAGTAGAATGGATTTATATCGTGAAAATATTATATGCTGATTGGCCTATCGGCCATAAATGTATAATACATTTTTTCATTTTGTCTTTACACTGGTCAGCTCATTGTCTTTAGGCTTGTGTGTCGGTCCTAAGGTCTTATCTATGGTTTAAGCTTATTATTATGGCATCTTGGCGATGTGCGAATTCAAGAGAGTAGTTTTAAGGCCCCTGAGCCCCCTAAGGGCCGAGTTACATCAGATTACAAGAGCATCATGGGAAATGACGGGCACAAGGTGAGATCGCATTCATTCTCACACTTGCTAATCAACAGCTGGCCCCAGATCTGTGCCGCCCGGGGATCTTCATGCAGCTTCACTCGAGTGTCATATATAAACCGCTGTACACTGACCAAACCAAGAAAGTTGTGCTTTCTCCTCTTTCACTTCCTCCATCTTTTCCCCTCTCTTTTCATACCATCTGCTGATGGGCACAAAACCATTTCCTCAGCTTCGTTCTGGTCATGCAGATGGTACTGAGTAAAAAAAAAAAGTCAGTGTTCTAGGGAAAATAAGACTGGAATGTGTGGGAGGGACTTTTGCACATGCACACAAAACCTTCGCCCGCAGGAGAACAAGATCTCCAGCTTTTGCTTCAAAGAGTCTCGTTACAAGCATAACACGCTATCAGCGCAGGCCGAGACTATGGCGTAACATTACATCCGCCTCAAGCCCACAGAAACGCTCTACTGTACGGATAGAGAGTTGGACTGAGCCCAGGCGGGAGCTCCCTATGGAGCAAATGGGGCAAGCGGGGATTAAACCCAGTTCGAGAATAAAAGGAGAGCCTCCATTGACAGCCTTAATTAGTCTAAGACTTGCCTCATTCTGGGAAACTGCCAGGTCCTTGACTATTATAGTGGAAAATCCAGACAGCTTCCACTTGAAAGTTTTCAGGCACGAGCGGTTTCTTTCTGTGTTGGAAACATGTGTTGAGTGGCGTAATTCAAGAATACAAAACATAAATTCGCTTTTTTTTTGTAACCTAACCTATTATCAGCATCCACAGAAGTGTGCAGAAAGCCCTGCAGATTTACAGACTCTGACACGCGTCATCCACAAAGATCTATATATTTTTCACCCATGGGTGTACATGTATTAAATATTTTTGGCTAATTTGATCATACTTTCAGCTGCCAATAAGAGTGAAGTGCTCAGCTTTGTTTAATACATTTTAATATGTTTAAAATCATTGTACAGAACAGATGCACATATCAGCAACACATTGGTTAGGATGTTTTTTTTTTTATTAAATTTATTTTTAATACATTTTAATTATTTAATGTTTTGTTGTTATTTTAAATTATTATTGTTTTGAATACACTTTAACTTTATTGTCAACGGTTATTGTTTTATGGCTTTTTCATCAAATGTATTTTTAATATATAATAATAATAATTTATTTTTTTATTTTTGGTTTTAAATTTATTATTAATAATTTCACCTTGTTAAATAGTAAAAATGTTTTAGTTTTAAAGCATGTTTAACTTCATTTATTTTTTACATTATTAATTATTATAATGTATTTTAATTATTATATTAATAATTTTACTGTTTTTTTTTTTACTTGATTAGGCATCAAACAATATTTCTATAGCAGATTTTAAAAGTAACATTTATTATGATGCCTAAATTCACATGTAGTATACAAAAGATTTATTTATTTATTTAAGCAGTAAGATTTATAATATGGGGCAATGCATGTATCAATTATAACATGAAGATAATTACCAGCCCAAAATTTTCATATCGGTACACTCCTAATCCATAATTTGGCTCAAATTGAAAACCGCACCAAAATGCTTCTACCGATTGTGTATGGGCCTGCCTATATTACGAGAGGAAAACTCACATTTTTCGGACTTTTTGATGGTATATTAAGGCTGCCAAAATGTTTCCAGCACAGTTTAACTAACTGCGGGTTTGGGTATTCAGAAGCTCAGGTGAACCGATGCATGCTTTATTTATCTTTTCACGCAGAGAGATTTTACGGTTGAACCCGCCTCAGTCAAACGGATAAGTGCAAAATGATAGATCCCCCTGATGTCATCGCCGTTCCCTTCACCTTTGTTGCGGTTTTTATCCCGCCATTCCAGCGAGGAGTTCACTTGGGCACTGAAGGGTGTAATTCATTTCTACAGATCTGAGTAATGTCTTGTTCAAACAGAGCAGTTGCGTCACATGGAGATTGGTTTTAATTACTGACACTACAGTTCTCATAACGTGGGCTTCCATGTGGCAGTGGTGTGGGTAATGTTTGTGGGGTTTCTTTGCACGTTGAGGAAGGGTAGGACTCTAGGCTGTTAATTAAGCAATAGATGAGTCCCGGCGGAGCCAAAACGCATGAGTGAAGGGTCAGACATTTGCCAGACAGCTGGAAACCAAGGTCACACCAACCTGAGCGAAAAAGAAGGAAAGGAGGAGGGGCAAGCTGGCAAGAAGTCTGTGAGGAGTTGAGGCAGTTGCCAAAGGAGGAGGTGGTTGCAATATTTTATTTTCGACATTAATCCGAGGCTTTACGGTGGCTTTCCTTGGACTCAAGTGTGAAAGACACTCAAAGAAAAGCAGAACTGGTTCACACAGTATTTTCAGCAGTCTTAAAAGCATGGTGAGGTATCATGGGAAAACTGTTGTTTTTCCAGACCAGCATGAATGTCCCTAAATGCCCTTTTTAAATATGTTATGTATATTATATGAACTGCATAGGCCCACTGGTAAATTATTAACAAGACATAGGCTGAATAAGAAAATTGCATTTTTGTAAATGCATAAGCAATAGCAGAAGTGTGAGTTACCAAACTCACCTCAAGCTCTGGCCGAATATTGAATTATTAAAAAATATTAGAAATGTTGTAGCTGTATTATAAGTACATGTGTGTGTGTGTATACTATCTATCCATCTATTCATCCATCTGCCTGTCTATCTGTATATCTATCTATTAATCTATTCATCCATCTATCTGTCTATCAGTCTGTCTGTATTTATAGATGGATCAATTATAAAATATAGATAAATTATCACACACACACAATTTTCCATTTGAATACAGTTTTAATACATTTTAATGTTATATATATATATATATTTATAGATAAATTATAAATCTGTCTGTCTATCTTTTTGTCTGCCTGTACTTTTTAATTATTTATAGATGGATAATATATTATATATATAATATGATAAAAAATACACACTCGTGTGTATATATTTCAAGATGAATATTTGTCGTAATGCTTCACATGTTGCATTCATGACTTTTACATCTAAGGTTAGTTGCTTGCTTTGCATTTAGAGTTTACAGCATAGAGCTGCGATCCATCTGTAATTGAAACCATAGTTCTGTAGTGAGATCTGTAATCTCTCTGTTTTATGAGGTCATGACCTTTATATTCGATACCACTCATATCAGTCATGCATTGGGTGTGGAGATGTGTCTATACTAGAGCATGCCGAGACCTAGACATGTGTTTGGAGGCGACCCTGCCGGGCCTATGGAGGTGGAGGGGAAGACTTGTGCTGCTCCGGGACTCTCTGCGGAAACATTCCAGTGCTGATCCAGAGCCAGGAATTCCAGCTATGTGCATGAAACCAGACCGGCAGAGATGACGAGGCCTTTGATTTTCGTGTTTGTTGTTTTGCTTCCTGACCTCTGTAACTGCCCGTCTGAACGGTTCTTTTCCTTCCTGCATGTTCTTTTCTCATTTTTTAGCACACACTTAAAATATTTACGCCTGAATGTAATATAAGTGTATTTGAATTGCATATAAAAAGTCAATCCATTTGGATTATACAGTTTTAACATAAACAAACAAAAAATCTTTGTCAGTCATACATAAATTAAATACGTCACCAAAGTGTGGTTCCATTTGGGACAGAAGTGATTGTAGCATCACTAAATGGGTCTGAAAAATGAACACGTGAACAGGCCTCTGTTTGCCATTGGTCAGCCAATTAGATAGCCCCCCCCCCCCCCAACTCGCACCATTGGTCGAGTCAATGTTGCTGTTTTGGTTTGGTCTGGATGCTCAAACCAATAAACCTTTTGTCTTTCTTATAGTAATCTCAGCATATTAAACTGGGACGGAAGAAAGCATTTCAACATCCAAATAAATTACACACTTCAGCTTTAAATGAAAGAGAAGCATGTTAATGAGTCAAGAATAGCTCCTTCTGGCCTTTTGTGCTTTATTCATATTCTTTGCGTAATTTTCTTGTTCCTCACATCCCCATGGTTTCGCTTCCCTTCTCTTTTTCAGTCTTTTGTCATGCTCTCTGTTTGTATTTTTTTTCTCCCTCCCTTATCCGGCTACCGCGGTGCCTCGGGCTCAGGATCCGTCCTCGGATCCGTGGCTGGCTGATGGTGTCGTTACAGCTGTGTGTCTCCAGCCGTACGGGTGTGTGTAGCCTGATCCAATCGGACACGCACCCCACTCCATCTGACTCATCTGGGTCGAGACTCCACCACATTGACCTGCAGCCCTTTATATAAACACACATTTCTCATGTCTTTCCTTTATACACCTGAAGTGCTGTAGCAGTAGTGATGGTATCACATGATTTACCATGGGACTGATTCATGTACCATAGTGTTTACTTGGTACTTTAATTAATGGTACTTTAAATTAAAAAAATTATCATGGTTTTTGGACATGATACCATGGTATTGCCATGTTTTTGGATATATACCACAGTACTACCATAGTATTTTGAAAAAGTACCATGGTATTCTTAGAAGGACCATGGTACATGTCCAAAAAAAAACATTGTAGTACCTTTAGGTAAATGCCAATTATACAATGATTTTTAATACCATTTCATAATTTAAAGTACCACAGTATTACCATCTGATACTGCTACTGGTTAGGACAAAATTATCTTGGTGTAATATATCAATATGTCCAAAAACACATGGTTTTTACATGGTACATGTCCAAAAAAACATAGTAGTACCATGGTATTTTTTGGTAAATACCATTGTGTGTGAATTTCAGTACCATGTATATTTCAAAGGACCACATTATTAACATCTGATACCACCACGGTACTTTTTGTGAGGTTTGGGACAACATTACCTTGGTATATGTCCAAAAACCTGGTTTTACCATGAAAAAACAAGATGTTGTGGTATTAGCAAGGCACCAAGCCCCCCAAAAAACATGGCAAAACTATGGTAATAAGTACAAAAGTGTATTGAATGATACATGCTTAGTATGCCAGAATGCTACAGTGTTACCTTGTTTTATGTCCAAAATACTGTGGTAGTACAAAGTTAACTTTGGTAAATAACATGGTACATGAATTCAATGCACCATAGTATAACCATCTTATACCCTCACAGTCTACCATGGTTTTACCATGGTACATGTCCCAAAAAACATGATTATATACAGATTATAGTACTTTTAAAAATGGAAAGATTGAATAAGACGTGTTGAGTAAGTCAATATGCAATGCTTTTACCTTTGTACATGGCCAAAAAACATGCTAATACCTCGGGACTGTTTTGTAAGTGTAAGGGTATGTTGAATACTCATCTCACTTTGATGTTATGAGATTTATTCTTTGCTTTTGTGTATTTCACATTCTAGGTCTTTGCTAATGCTATAGAATCCTTTGCCTTTAGGCAGTATCCCAGAATTCAAATTTAGCATTTAGCAAAGCTTCAGTCTCTGTGGACTAGTTTCCTGACTTTAAACTCAAACAAATGGCTGCCTTTAAGCAAATGACATCACAGTCTGTGCCGCAGACCTCATAAACATGTCTAAACGCACGCTAGCAACAGCTCACAGACGCTAAAAAAAACACGCCACCCTGCTTTTGTGACACCAAAAGGTTTTACATGCAAACCAAGGAATGAATCCAGGTGAAGTTGGATTCAGCCCAATATGGGCTAAAAATCATGATAATTAAAGGTCTGAACAGCAACATATTAAAATGATGCTAACCCCAAATACATGCTAACACCTTAACTTCACAGTAGTACTGTGAAGTTAAGGTGTTAGCATGTATTTGGGGTTAGCATCATTTTAATATGTTGCTGTTCAGACCTTTAATTATCATGATTAGCTTTAGAAGGGCTGTGGTGGGTTTGGGGAGAATTACAACTGAGCTCTTGGCTAACGCAATGGCTAAATGGGAAATAAGCGTTTTGCTTTTCCAGATGCTCCCTCAGTAAATGTGAACAGGCTCGTCTGCACAAGATTAGCTTGTTTGTCTGCTAATCGGCTAAATCAGACTTGTCATATTAAGGCCTACCAGGATTTCGAAACTAGTTTATTTGTAGACTGTGATGCTGATCATATTGTGTTGAATGATTGCATCTGTTTGGATATTTAGGGAATAGCTAACTTCCCTCCTTTGTTTCTCCTTTATTATAGAGGGTTTTGGGGGGGAATGGTTAATCTTTCAATTACGTAAAGTTGGTCCTTCCGCTGTGTTTAGTGACTGTTGTTTATTTGCAGTAGATTCCTTAGCAAATCTGTGATCTTCCTATGAAAAGTAAAATCTGAAATTGTAAGTCAGAATCTTCACCATAAGTTCTTCGTTTTCCTGCGGAGATGCTTTTATTGGTCTGGGGGTGGATGATACTTCACCCTAATCCACAATATATTGTGTTTCACAGTTTCCTCTCAGAACTGCTCAGGGTTTCGATGTGAGAAGTTTGAATCTGAGGTGATTATAGGTTTTTCAGAGTTGAGAAGTTCTTCACCGCTGTTCTTGGAAACAAGGTTATTTGACCAAAAAAAAAAAAAAGTTTATGATTTGAAAATGTGTTTGAAGTGCTTCTGTGGATTTGAAATATACGTGTTATGAGTATTCATTGTACCCAGAGGAGTTCTAGTGGCGTTCTCAGTCATGTCATGACAGGCATGTCAGTCATGAGATTATTAATGGCACACAGTAAGAGTTTAGAGCTATAAAATGAATGTGAACAGCAGCTCAGATTATTTGGTAATTGATTTGATGAATTATTTGAGTTCATATTGCTTCTTGAAAAAGTTTGAGATCATTTGGTTTTGGATTGATAAGATTTCAGGTTATTTGGTATTGGATAAATGAGAATTATTTGAGTTCATATTGAGATCACTGATGTTTGCCTCTTGAAAAGTTGAAGGTCATTTGATATTCAATTTGAGAAGTATTTGTTCATTTTTTTTTATCTCTGAAGTTTGCTTCTCGGAAAGGTTTAAGGAAATTTGGTATTGGATTGATGAGAATTGTTTGAGTTCATATTGAGATCTCTGAAGTTTTCTTCTTGGAGAAGTTTGAGATCAATTGGCATTGGATTTATGCTGAGAAAAATATACGAGTAAATGTCAGATCTCAATATGAACTCAAATAATTATCATCAAAGTCTCCATTGGCTCTCTATTGAATCTCAGAGAAACGTTTAAGATATTGCAGAAATCTCATTTGCATTTTTTTCTTTCCCAAAGGCACTTTTAACAAACTTCCCCCCAATTTAATGCATCCGAACAGGGAAGCAGCTGGATTTGTGGCACAAATTCAAGCTCCAAATTGGGTCTGTGCTTGCCGCTTCCCTCAATGACACCAGATCTCGTTAGAAATCTCCCTGTAAGCTCATTAAACAAAACGCTGGCACTGTGTGACATGCAGTCATTGACTGAGAGAGTGACCAGAGCTTAGACTCGTTCAGGCATTACTATGTGAAGCCGCAGACAAACGGATGCTCTGTGAAGCACTTTTGATTTGTACAGCAAAGTCCCATGTTTTTAGTTCGAGGGTCAAAACTCCTGCTGGGTTAAATGGCTTCTATAAGCGCATGCTTTAAGTGACTAACTAAAAATAACGCTGCGTCTCCAGACGTAATTGCGGTGGAGAGGCTAATGGTGTGGCTAGCCCCCCTGTCGAGCCCAGCAGCAAGACCTTTCTCTCGCTGATAAGTTTTAAGACCTGAGGATTCGATTTCGACCGACAAGAGCTCTGACTGAAAGCTTGAGCCAAACATCGGCCTGCTGTTTTCAATTCACAACAACTACGATCGATTTTGTTTACCTGAGTATTAGCTCACACGTTCACAATCCCTACATTTCTTTTAGCTTTTATAAATCCTGTGAATTCTTTCTTCTCCTCTTCCTGATCCAGGGCTTTTTCTTCCCGAGCCCAAAGGGGGGCGTGAAGCAGACGGATCCATGAATTCCTCATCGCTAAATCCTGTTAACTGATCAATAATTCAGTCTCGATCCAATCTCACCTGCGTCTCCGCGGCCCTCGCATCAGCAAGGCAGACGTCCTTGAGCCGGACACGTGCGCAAGCGCATTAGAGCGTGTTTTTGTGTCTGCCTCACGTTCCCCGTAGGCTCGCTGGTTTATCAAAAGGAGCGATCTCGTTACCAGGTACGGGACGTGTGGAGGCGTCAGTCTAACCGTTGTGATTAGTTGAGGGGGGTCCGGACCCCTGCTGACGGCAACCGTCTCATCTCTTTCCAGCACCGAGCGGGGAGTTGTTTCCTCCAGTGATGACCGCGCGGAGTCACGGTCGCAGGACAAGGGCACGGATACCCCCGCTTCATATCAAACCTCTCTTCTCATCTGCATCCACACGTGCCCAGTGGTTTTATCAAAAGCCGGGCTTGTTTTTTATTTACTTCAAGTACTCCAGTCCAGCTTTCTGAATGTCCTCTGTGTCATTCAGTCTTGAAAACAAGCGCTGTTCTCCACCTGAATGGTACACTTTATCTTATCGTTAGCAGAAGCCTCTTTCTCTGTCTCTCTTAGAGTCCAATAAAGGAAGGCTTGAGGCTTAACAGTAGATGGTCCGGCCAATACTAACTCTTTCAGCAACTACACACACTCTTTGTACAATATCTGCCTGCTGACTCCATTAGAGACCTCATACTGACGATGCCCATCTCTGCTTTTAGTTTACTCAAAATGGAGAAAAATAAAGCTCTTGAACTCTTTATCCATTTTTATTAGTTGTGCTGCTATGAAAAGAATCACAAATTTTAATATTTAATAGACTCCAAGCTGTTTGTGCTACAGACACGAATGAAACCTCAAACCAGGCTGCAAATCAAATCAAGTCTTTGAATGCAATTTTTGAAATTTGTATTATTATTATTCAATGTTTAGCAAATAATTAAGAAAAACTAAGTTTTTCTTATCTTTTATTACCTGATTATTTTTCTTGAATTTTCCTTTATTTATATATTTTTATCTTAAATCTTAATTGTTATAACTTCTATCTAATCTTTTGGTAGCACATTTATATTGGTCGTCACGATTCAAACTTGTGTAGATTTTACATGGGTGAGAATTTAGCAATAGATGTTTCATCATTGATTATGTTTATCATGAGGCCAGTATATCTAAACACATTCAAAACAGGGTTTTCCCCAGCAATGCCATAGAAGAACCATTTTTAGTTCCCCAAAAAACCCTTCAGTGAACATTTCTTAAAATAACTTTTTTTTTCTTTAGTGTGAAGACTATTTTAATAACCTAAAGAACCTTTTTCCACTATAAAGAGCCTTTTTTTGTAATGGAAAGATTCCATGAATGTTAAAGATTCTTTAAAGAACCATCAATAAAGAACCTTTAATTTTAAGACTGTAGTGTAAACTGATTTGAGTTTGATATGCAAAATAAATTGTATTTTAGTGATCAGACTTTTGATTCGACCCTAAATTTAAAAGTTTAGTTGTTTAAAGATATTTTTATCTGACAAAAATGCTAAATAAAATGTTTTAGACTCTAAATACTAAATAAAATGATTTAAAATAACTTGCATACTGTCAAGAATATGTACTGCATTAGATGAAAAACATTATTTTCCACTGTTAATAATTACGTTTCTTTAAGTATACAGATGTGCAGTATTAATAAAATTTAAACATACCACATTACATTACATTTACATTTGTCCATCATTCTCGAATATGATGATTCCTCTAACGTGGCTTCATGGGATAGTAAACAAAACTCTGCGTAACAAAACTTGGGTTATTTTTGATTTGCCATTGGGCTAAAGTAGCCCAATGACCATATCCCAAATATCAAAACTCAAATTAATGCATTCCCGTACCTAAAATAAATATTTTACAGTCACTGTTATGCAAAATGAAAACCACTATATCGTAGTGATCACAAAACCTAACATCTAGCCGAATTTTATCACTGGTAGAATATATTTCAATGCTAGCATTTCAGTCAAATATACTTTATGCAGTATGTCAAACCTTAAACCCGTGGGGAAAAATCAACCCGTGGCGACAGTTTAAAAAAATCCCAGTTACGCAGGAAAACCTTGGACTTGGGAATCCTGTAGTAAAGGGTTCATCGGATAGGCTACACATTTCAGTATATTCATCCAGGGATTTTCCACCTAGTTTGTTCTACTAATGCCATTTGATGTGGTGCTTTTAGCATACTTCATAGTAGGAATGTTGGCAGGTTTATAATACAATGTTTAGGAGGTTTTGGGTGATTTTTTTTTTTTTTTTGTCGTCGTCGTTTGAAAGCACAGTATTTCCTTTACTCGTCACGTCATAATTACTCTTGGGAACAGAGACAATTTGTTACAATTTTAACAATTGCTTTTAAAGGACAAGCCATCGCCTCCAGTTGTCATGACCCATTTGGCACGATAATCAGCACTTTAATTAACAAAGTCAGTTTGGAATATCAATTAGACTGGTTTTTGTCAGCGTACGTGTCCTACTCCTTCCGCTATTTCGATTTGTGTTGCGTTCCTGGCTGGTGATAATTTGTAGCTGTGGGCCAATAAATCAGATTATTTCTTCTCATATTAATGCAGTGAACACGCCTCTCTCGTTTACAACAATATTGCCTCTCTAATGAGAGGTGAGGGTGAAAGTCTGCCTGAATCCCTGCTTGTTTTCTCTCTTGGTGCATTTGCAATGAATTTCTGCCGTGAGGAACGCAGGGATGTGAGCTAGTAGGAATGCCAAGCATTTCTATGAAAACACCTCAACCTAGTCTGGCATCTCTGTCTCTCCTGTCATCCTTAGTACATGTTAGGTCTGTTTCACACTACACCGCTATGACACATGCCCGGACATTGTTCCTCAGGAAAACATTTGTTTTCGTCGCTTGTATGTAGGCGCACACAGAATCTGGACCTGGGAGAATTGGAACAGCTGTCATTCAAGAATTTCTGCAATTCCCATGTTTCCTTATTAAATATTTTTGGATAATTTGAAATGTTAAGCCAAGTGCTTTTTCTTGCTGAAAGCTGAAACTTATTTTTCCATGTTTAAATCCATTGCATGGAATTCCACAGATTTTCCTTCATTTCCTTCCATTCATTTTGGTGTAGTAAAATGTGTTAATTTGAACTGAGATTACTATATTTTTGTTTTTAGAAAGTATATTGGCAAAAAAAATGCATTTTAAATGAGGGGATTTTTTTTTAATCCGAGTCATGCCGCATTTAAGGCTTTGTACAGTATTTTTTTAAATTACTTTTTATTATTCATTTTCATTATTGTCTTAATTCGAAAATTGTAATTAAGAAAACCTGATTTTTTTTAATTGGATTTTTCAGATTTTCTTTCTTAATTTCTTTTATTATTTCTTTCTTAAATCAAAATTTTTCTGTCACTTTTGGTAGCACATTCATATTTGCCATCATAGTAAGGATGCAAACTTGTGTGACTTTTTAGCAATGGATGTTTTGTCATTGATTGTTTATCAGGAGGTCAGTCTCCATATCTAAACATATTCATTGCAAACGCAAAAAAAGGAAAGGGTTTTGTGTTCTAGAGTAAACAAACAATCAATTGACTCTGAAAGGCAGGGCTTCCATTACAGCCGCCATTTTGAGCATTACGATGTTGCAATTAAAAATGGAATTGGCTCTTGTTTGACAACAGGAGGTTTCCGCCATGGCACCGTCTTGTCTCCGATTGAATGTGCCGTGTTCCTTATTTGCTCCTTTACCTAAAACTAAAAAACACAAGTTTCATGCTTTTCTTGTCTGTCTTTGTAAAACTTGTAGTTTATCGACTTTCTCATTTTCCAGTGTTGTATGTCTACATCGTACATCCATCACTTTTACTTCAAAAGAGCAAAATTATGTTTTTATTTTTTGTGAATTCTCCTTTAGATCTGCTCTTTTAATTCTGCTCCGAACAGGCCCAACTCACCCTAAACAACCCAAGCGGAGAGGAAGTTCCTGTGTTTGCATTATAAATGTTATTACGGTAGAAAGCTGAGTCATTATTGGGCATCTGTGAATTGAATGTGTTCTGAAGGAGCATAATGATCAAATGCTGATTCATTCAGAGAATTAAGTAGTTGGACGCTGAAGTTAATTATGGCCGGCTGTTAGATGCCGCTGCAGAAATTACAAACGGATAGTATAATGGCCTTTGTGCTAAAATGAAGATCTCAGGAGGGGAAAATGCATTTAAATATAAAGTCATTTAAAACAGGCGAAAGGCAATAGTATAAAAAGCAAAATTTAAGGGTGAAGTGTGTGATTTTTTTTTTCTTCTTTTTTTTCTTTTTTCTAGCAGCAACAAATGAACTTGAAAATGACGTAACAAGCGACAAGTTTTAAACACTCAGACTGCATCCGAAATCACACTTGCCTACTATATAGTAGGTGAAAAACAGTATGTGACAAAAGAAGTATGTCTGAATTCACAGAACTCATTAAAAGAGTGTGCAAAAAGGACCTGGATGATGATCTACTACCGGCGAGATTCTGAAGTGTGCATATGATGGACACTTTACTATCCCATAAGGCAATGGGAAAGGATTTGAGAATGGCAGTGAAGTGAAGTAACTGTAGTGCATCCAGATTACATTCATACTATAGAACATGTTTTTTTAGCAATTGTTAAGAAATAACTTATTCAAAATAAGTACCTACTCAAGAGAGTATGTGATTTCGGACGCAGCCTCAGTCTTCTACCGTTTGATCAAACAAGCAGCCCCGCTCAAAACTCACGCCAATGTTTAACATCCGCCTCAGTCATACTGCTTAAACAAACAGCTTCTTGAATCACATCTAACTGAAATCTCAGGTTATTCATGTCTACTATTGCTTTTATAGAAATCACCTCTTATAGCACCTGTTGAAACATGCTTTTGTCATTGTTTTTGATGATTTAAAAAATGTTTGCATACACAATGCAATGCTAAATGTTCCCTTTCGGATGTTGGAACTTTCTACACTGTAAAAATGGGTTGTAAATAAAACCAATTATTGGACTACATTTTACAAGAAAATGCTGTTTCAGTTTTTCTACTCCAAAATTTCATGTTTAATTCAGTGCGTTACCATTTCCTTGTAATTGTTGGTGAAATTTATGCAGTCCATGATTTATATGATGCTGATCTGATGATTGTACACACATATGACTTTTAAAATGGATTCTGATGCTTTCCGGATGACATGGTTTTTTACCACTTGATACTTACTGGGATGCATTTGCGATAGATTGAAGTTTTTTTTGTTTTTTGTTTTTTCAGATCTGTGACATGTATCTCTGTCTTTCAAGGTGAAGTGTGTATTTCTGTGCCAATTGCAAAAACAATGACTGTTTCTAAACAGGTTTCCCAAACCTCTCTCATTGGTTGGACAAACAGATTCACGTGATTGGGTATGTTGAAGCAATGTTTTACGGCGCCACAGTATTTCAAGAATCACTTACTAGTTGTTTCTGCACATTTAAATGGTATTTTAGTATTTTGCCATCCAAAAAAATGTCACACTTCACCTTTAACTTGCCAAATGATTTCGCAGCAAATCCTGAAGCAGCTCCGAGACGAGCAGATCTTTAGCTGTTTGTCTCCAGACGCAGGAGAACGTGTTCGCTGTACTGGGATTACATGCCATCAGTCATGGCAACATTTCGACAGGCTGCCAGGGACGGCCGCTGCCACCTGCCACAAAGTTAAAACTTCCAAATCCCTCTGAAGAAAAGCACGAGTACAATGCGTTTAGCTTGTGCAGAAATCATTTCAGTCAGGACAAGAATCACTCTTCTAGACGCCTGGGCGCTGAACCATGTCGACAGGCCCTGACATTTCTATATGTTTTTATAATACCGTCGACAGGATTAGAGTGCTGCATTTTCTCTGCCGTCTTGCATGCAGCACCACATCTGTGACGTGAGCGTTTCCGTGTTAATTAACTATGCCCCAGTTTAGACTGCTTAGTTGACTTCTAGCGGTATTATCACCTCAAAAGTGTCTCTGTGTAAATGTTAGAATGACATTCAACAGATTCTTTGATATCAGATGTTTTTAATGCATATATGGTACTTAAAAAGAAATGTATGCTTCCCAGATGTTGAGCAGAGCTCCTTAACAGATGTTTTAATCAGTATTTTTGTCTTGTTTTTTAAAGTAAAAATATGTAAAGCTCTTAAAACAAGATAATTATCTTGACTGGTGGAATTACATCAAATATTAAAGACTTGTTTAAAGATTAAATCTAACAAAAAGTTTTGATGTTTCTGCTTTGAATAAGAGGTTTTTACTTGAAAATACCATGAAAATACTGATTTATTTAATGGTATGTGAAGGTAAAGCTCAATTTGATCATATTTTGACATGAATTTCTCACAAATAACCCTTAGAACTTAAATTTAGATGGCAATTCAAGATTAAGTGTGTCATTTTGCACCTTTAGTGGCATTCAATGGAATTAAACCTTTGCTAAGCCCCGCCTTAAAAATGTTACTGTCCAATCCTAACTTAAAGTAGCTAAGGGGGTGGGGCTTAACTAATGTTCATTTGAATAATAACAGTTACAAACAGTTTTCCCAAAACATTGTGAAGTGTGTCACATGCCTGCTGTTTCTCGTTGATTATATCGTAATCAGTCTGGTTTTGCCGCCTTGTGTTGGGTCGCGTCATCCGCTCTCATTGTAGACCAATTGTAACCGTGACCTCCACAGATGCTTCACACTGCAGGACCACTAACCCCCCTCCTCTGTCTGTCTCTAGAGGTGCTGCCCCATTACCTGAGGGTATCCGTGAGCTTTCCAGACAAACGATTAGTCGCATTAGTCTCGTGGCACGGCGGATCTTACACTGACTCTGGGATATCAGAGTATTTCCTGCACGGCTTAATGAGGTGTGCCTTTCTGCATATATGTGTGTGTGTTTGGACGCTTCACAATGCATTACATTTCTGACATTAAAAATGAATGCCGGCCCTTTATCTCTCTGGTAATATCATGCCGTGAGAGGATGTTGTGTAAACCAGACGCCACACAGAGAAGTCGTTATGGGACCTTCCCTTAACAATAACAAAAAACATACAAAAATGAGATGCTTGAAACCAACGTTACATTTTCATTTTCATGTTGACTTTATAGAATGCAAGTTTAGGATTAGTGCATCCCCAATCATGGCCAGACTGCATACTATTTGTATGCTTTCAGGGTTAGAATTACTAGGGCTTAAATTTAATCTCAATATTTTTCATTCTTTTGATGATCCTCAATTCATCTTAATATTTTTGTATTTGTTCTGAAAAAATGCTTTACAGAGTGTTTTTGGTTACATGCAATAAGTAAAACAGTAAAATGTAAAACAACATGTTTTTTTCACATTTTCCTCTAAATGAACAAAGATCCTATTCATATTGTGATATTTAATCTTTTTTATTTATGCCAGTGTACAGTAATAAATGGCAATATTTTCCTAAAAATTATTTTAATAAAACACAGTGAAGCTATATAGCATTTATCATTTTTTTTTTTTAAAAATTCTTAATTTTATTTTGTTGAATTTTTTCATTTATGTTTTATAAAAATGAATACATTTTTTGGATGTAAATTAGGCCTGCATGATATTTAGGAAAAAACAGACAATGCAAACTTTTGTTTTACTGCGATATATATTGCAATATGGGGGAAAAATACAGAAAATACACCAGATTACTTGAATAGCTGTTGGGGATTGTATCTGCATAAAATAATAATAAAAAGAGCCAAAACATTACTTTTCTCTGAAAACTTTATTCATTTTAAATGTGAAATCGTTTTAGGGCTGAAAATTTTGGGAAATATTTTAAATATTGGGATGTTCATACATCGGTTTCAGAGTAAATCCACTGTATGTTAATTTACACGTATTCTGCTCACAACATCTCAGAATGGCTTGATTCACAGTAAATGAGACTCTTACGCACTGTATCATGAAATAGTCATGCTGATATAAATTGTATTTCAATGTATTGTGTTATTAAGAATAATGTGAATCCAACCAGCACAGTACATACTTTTCAAACTTGGTAGAATTATGCAAAATGGGATTCAGCCACTGTGTGTGTGTTGAGCTGTAATTAGTTTTTAGTTGCTTCGAGTTTGATGGAATCGCCGTCCGTAGACAACAGACGTGTCCTCAAGTGCTGTGATTTCTAATCTTCTCAATTAAAGACACCAAAACAAAGTTTCTGCTCTGTGTCGCTGGCCTTCGCTCTCTCTTCGTCAGTCTCTGGCATCTTTGAGCGTCTTCAGAGCTCTGGCTGAACAGGCAGGTTAGTAATCAGGTCAAACTCTTCAGCTGTGATTCAATGCGAACGGACAGCCGCCTGGTTCTTCACCGTCTACGTCCTCTTCTGGGAGATGCTGGCGTACCGTTTTCTGACCGCTTCTATTTGTCAAACGCCCCCAGATCTCACCTGCCACCTGAGCCCCTCAACGCTTGAACAATACAGGTCAGCTGATGCTAGTGTGTGTTTGGGGGAAGGTGCGTCATCTCGTTTCTTGCACATATAATTGAGAAAGCGAAGCAGCGTTATGCCTGCGATTTCGGCAAATCTTATAAGATCATTACAAATCACACTGTACGGCATGGATCTAATAAACTTGTGTGCATAAAATGTATGTAGACTGTACGACGATGACACTTATTGAATCATAGGCTACGACGCAAGTTAGTATAGAAGAATAAAACGTCATCGGCATGTGCTAGTGGTAAACAAACAGAGCAAGATGATTCGCACTTTGGCAATTATGTTTTTTTATGTGCGCTAAAAAAGAGGAGGAAGCAAAAGAGGAGAATATGGACGTGGTCATGGCTAGGGAAAAGAGGACAATTTTGTAAATGGAGCTTGAAGTAATTTTATGTATTAGCGGCATGTCGCGTTGATCAATACGTCATTTCATGTTGCATTTTTATTGGCTAGTCAGTAGACGAAGTTGCCACGACCAAAGAAATCGCCAAGATTGATCATCTTTCTTCTGGGACAGGCCAAAATCATACAAGTGTACGGGCATTAGACCCCGTTTTGAGGGTGTAGAAAGAGTGTTGAGTTTGTAAAATCAAGAGGGAATACAATGAATTGGTGGTGGGTCTCAATCAGTTCCTTAGTTCAAATACTTGTGTTTGTCCAGTTGAATACGTCTGTTCTAGTGTTTAAAGTTTAAGTGCCCTTAAATGTTTCATAGGCTATTCATTTTAGGATTCTGAAGGTGTCACATGTCGCTTTGACTTCCTGTCCACTTCACATTTATCCTGGAGGCATTTTCAGGTTTACACAATCCCCTTTTTTCCATGTGATACGTTCTACAGCATGAGTTGCACGGTGTCATTGAGGTCTCATTTTTACACCTTCTTTTGTCTGTGACCGTATGTTGGATCTCACCGTTTTCCAATTTACCGTGTGGGTTTTGGGGCAAAGTTTGACTAGATTGAAATCCAAAAAGGTCTGTGGGGAAGGAGAACATCCAGTCATCATCGCTTTAGGTCGGCCATTGTCGCCTGAAAACCCACATTTCTCGTTTATTTCTCGCTCGCTCCTGCTATTGTGCGTTTTCTCATCTTTGGGTTTGTATCTGGCTGGAAATTGATAAGCCAGAATCCCTGACAATCCAAAAGGCTTTGTGTGTACGTGTGCGTGTGTGTGTGTGTGTGTGTGTGTGTGTGTGTGTGTGTGTGTATGTGAGGAGGGGATACGAGCAGCGTTTTTGTTTATCTTGCTCGCCTTTTCCAGATGGCGCTCAGCAGAAAGAATCCACTTCTTGACATGCTCTCTTTCTCTCCCTCATTATTGGCCGGCTGTGGGCTCTTGCAGAAAACCGGGCGAGTTTTCGGGGCCAGACTTCGACGCAGAGAGGGGTAGAAGGTGTTTCTCGCCAAGAGGAGTAAAAGCACAAGATGTTTGGGTTTAAGTGTGTCTATAAACATACAACCTATTTATTTTCACTCGAGTGGCTTGCGATCCATTACTAGTAATGGATATTTCCACGTTTTAATACATCAGTGATGCCGCAATCCTTTTACAACAATCTTGAACCAATAAATCAATAGCCTGATTTATTCAAAACAACCCAGAGTCATTTGTGCCGTAAGTGTGCAGGCATTTGTTGTGTGTGTTGTTTAGATACGGCAGCTTTCATGCGACAGGCCTGTACTTCATGATTCCTCCTAGCGGATGTATATTTCGAACAAACACTGTAGTCTACAGCAAATCTGCTTCACCATTGGCGGTAATCACAGTCTATTTTTGAACAATGCTGTAGAGCAGACATGATCCTGGAAATCTACCTTCCTGCAGAGTTCAGATCTGGCTGTAATCAAACACACCTGAACTAGCTAATCAACGGCGGCATCTCAATTTGCATACTTGCACAAAAAGTAAGTAAATACTTTTGAGTATGTTGGAAGACCGTAGGCTACACAAGTAGCCTATTTGGCTACAGTGTCAGATGAATTTATCTTATTGTTTCCATTTGTATGTGAACATAAGTATTAGCTAAATGGCCTCATCGCAAATTTTTTCCTGTTGCATGTGAACGTTAGCATTAGCTAGAGGACCTTATCTGATGAGCTGTGTTTTAATTCAGAGGCTGTATCCTTTGAGGAACACGGACTTCAAAGACCAGATCTTCCTATCTACTTCGTATCCAAATCTTTTGTATCTTAAAACCAGTTGTAAACAGTGGCCTTATCGCATATTCTTTCTGCTTGATGTGAATGTTAACATTAACGAAACAACCTTATTTCAAATCATTCTGTTTGCATGTGAACGTTAGCACTAGTTAAACAACTGTATGGCATATTGTTTCCAGTTGCATTTTAACGGTAGCATTAGCTAAATGACCTTATGGCACGTTTCCATTTGGATGTGAACGTTAGCATTAGTTAAAAGACCTTATTGCGTATATTTTCTCCATTTGGATGTAAACATTACTAGTATTAGTTAAATGACATGATCACATATTGTTTCTCACATATTGCATTAGTTAAATTCATTACCATAAAATTCTATTTTACTTTGGATTTAGGTTTGTATATATTAACAACTTGCATGGTGTTTAGTTAACTTCATTAGCATAAAATGAATTTAGAACTGAATTTAAACCAGAAAATTTGCATACTATGCTCAGTATATATACTATATACTGTAGAAAAAGTAAGAGTTGTGTACTGTTATGAACATAGCATTGTTATTATACTATTTATGGCAAATATGCAGATTGGCCCGCAGCGCTACTTTCCTGCAGAGTTTAGTTGCAGCTCTAATCAAACACCTGTCCTAATCAAGGTCTTTGCCGTTTCTAATTGAAAACGACAGGAAAGTGTGTTCATACAGGGCTAGAGCTAAACTTTAGCATGCTAGAGGCAGGGATGTGTAAATAGGGATGTGCTAGATTTGTTTTGAGAGAGTTTATTCACAGCGTTCTGTGACGTAGCATGGACTCTACTGTGCATCTGCCCTGCGTTTCTCAGCAGAAAGGTTGTGTACTTCTGCTCCAGAGCGTAATGCCTCAGTCACAGGGCATCGAACTGCCTTCAGAGGTCTCTGTGTGCTCGTCCATGTCTCTTCCTTTGCTTTGTCCATTTATTGGCTGTCTAACTAGCCATCCTGCAGGTCATCAGGTGCTATTTGGCTGTTCTGATCGAACAGGTGTTGGTCTCGCTGATTTTTCTGGTTTCTGTATTGATAGACGATCGATGGGTCCGTCAGATAAGGACAAGCGTGTCACAGGCCACCGATCCAACGCTTATCTTCTCGTTCCACCAGTAGCGCAGTTCTAATGAGTGGTAGAAACCCTCAAAACCATTATTGAGCTCTTTGGCTGCCGATATGTTGACTCTGTTGGGATGTTTGTTTGTCTTGGGGATTGTGTTTTTGTGGTTGCACTGACTGAGAGGGTGTTATGTCATTTTCGAAGTAAGCTAGTTGGTAACCATATTGGTAATTCCCCTTGTGATATGGATATATAGGCCTATAAAGTATATACCCATCTCAGGTTTGTGTATTCGTGGGAAAGACCACGATTATGCTCGGAATGGCATACTATATAGCCTACATGATCATACGTCATTTTCAATTACATTGTCATCATACACAATTTACCAAAATGTGCAACTATATATATATATACACTACCGTTCAAAAGTTCGGGGTCAATACGAATTTTTTTTTTTTTAAAGAAATTAATACTTTTCTTCAGAAAGGATGCATTAAATTGATCAAAAGTGACAGTAAAGACATTTATAATAATGCAAAATAATTATTTTTTAATTAACTGCTTTTCTCTTGAACTTTCAAAGAATCCTGAAAAAAATGAATCACGGTTTGCACAAAAATATGAAGCAGCACAACAGTTTTCAACATTGATGATAATCATAAATGTTTCTTGAGCATCAAATCATCATATTATACTGATTTCTGAAGGATCATGTAACACTGAAGACTGGAGTAATGATGCTGAAAATTCAGCTTTGATCACTGGAATAAATTACACTTTACTATATATTCACATAGAAAACAGCTGATTTACAGTGAAATAATATTTCACAATATTACTGGGTTTGTTTTGTATTTTTAATCAAATAAATGCAGCCTTGGTGAGCAGAAGAGACTTCTTTTAAAAGCATAAAAAATCTTACCGACCCCAAACTTTTGAACGGTAGTCTATATATATATGTATGTATATATGTATGTGTTCCATTTGGTTATGGTAAATGGAACTTTTCCATTCTTTTCCATGGCATTCCATTGTTTGAAATGGAATGCAAGCATGCTGGTTACTAAATACTGTGTTGTATCATGTATCATATATATATATGATATATAGCATGCTTGCATTCCATTCCAAACAATGGTCTGGTTATGTTTTGTGGCTAATAAACCAACTGGCTCTTCTGCTTTTCTACAGCCACCATGTTGAGTGTTTTTCTCATTAATTTTTCATTGAATGGTCTGTTTCCTCTTCATACTCTCCCCAGCTGTGAAGAAGACTTTGATTTTGGTTGGTTCATGTCACCATAGAGTTAGCAGGTGTCCCAGCAGCTCTTATGAATTATCCTTCATGGACCAATGAAGTGTCTGTCAAGCTTTCTCGAGTCCATGTTTTCATGCTTAGTCTGTGATGATTTCTATTTCTGCAGGTTGCGGCATGTTCAGAATAATTTAGGCAGATAGAAGTTTTTATTGAACAAAACCTTCTGACATCTACAGGTCGCCCGCATCTTGATGGAGGAATGAGTTCTGTGAGTGTAGCGAATCAAAACAACAGGTTAATATTCAGGTTTGTTGAGTGCAGGCTGGTAAACCACAGGAAACTCTCTGAGATCTTGCATTTACTTGTAGCTTTTATAGTGTCTGGGCGGAAAAGTCACTTAGCTGGCACAAGGCTTTCATATCCCTTCAAACGGTCTCTCGCTCTCTCTCTTGGATGCCCTTTACTACCCCTCACTAGTTCGGCGTCAGAAATCCTCTCAGATTTACTCTGAGGGCAGCGGCTCACAGCTACATACACACTGAAGAAATTTAATTCAGAATCAAGAGGAGAGAAAGACGCATCTTCGCTTAAGTAAACGGTAACTCTTTGGCTCATGTTCTTGTTTCGTTTCAGCCTCGTTCACTCACTGTCCTTTATAAATATTCATACACTTGTATTCACAGACCCCAAACTGTGAATCCGCGAATTCACTCAACACTCCAGTGAGTAGTAAGGTTTGATCCCTCTTTCACTTGCCTTTCGCACCTTCTAATTTCTCTCTCTCTCTCTCTCTCTCACTCACTTGACTTTTTATTTATTTATTTTTTTAAGTATGGAATCTCCTGTGGATTTCCATTCTATCTGAATGTTTGCCTGCAGACTGCATTGTTTTTTCCCTCTGTATAATTTTCTTCATCACATCATTACAGACTCCTCTTTGTCTTCCTCGCATCATTTATCACATTTGTGTGAGAAACTCAAGGTTGAGATTACACTGCAAAAATCATTTTCTTAATCAGTATTTTTGCCTTGTTTTTCAGTAAAAATATCTAATCATCCTTAAATTGACTTGTTTTGGAGAATTTATATTGAATTTAATTTAACTTTTTTAATAAATTAACAAATCTGATAAATAATGTAGTGTGGTGTTATGCTAAATACAAAAAAAAGACAATAGCTAGCATTAGAAAATCAGTGAATAATTCAATATGTGTTCTCTGAAAACATGAAATACTGATTAGAATTTTTCCTTCGAAAACAAGTTCACTACCATTCAAAAGTTTGGGGTCCGTAAGATTTTTTAAACATCAATGAAAGAAGTCTCTTATGCTTACCAATGCTGCATTTATTTGATCAAAAATACATTAAAAACAAATAATGTTTAAAATATTACTTCAAAGCTGAATTTTCAGCATCATTACTCCAGTCTTCAGTGTCACATGAACCTTCTGAAATCATTCTAATATGCTGATTTGCCGATCAAGAAATGTATTATTATTATTACCATCATCAGTAATACAATTGTGTTACTCAATGTTTGTGTGGAAACCCTGTTTTTTTTTTTTTCTTCAGGATTCTTTAATGAATAGAAAGTTCAAAAGAAGAACAGAAATCTTTTGTAATATGTGGTTACTTTCACGTTTGATCAGTTTAGTGCATCTTTACTGAATGCAGTACTTTTTTTAATATACTTACTGACCCTAAACATTTAAATGGTAGTTAATATTGGGATGCATATTTTTAATGTAGTATAGAATTACTTGTACGCCAACATTATGTTCATACTGCCCACCCCTGTGTTCAGATGTTCTTTAGACGGCTTGACGCTTGTAGATAAGGGGACAGATTGAAACTGTATTTGTTTAGCATTTGCATTGGCAGCATTTTAATACCATGTGAGCCTTGAGTGATTTTAAACAGGCTGCTGTTAGCTGATTGATAACGTTTAGTGTGACATGGCTGCGGCTCCACTGGGGCTGCAAATGAAAGAATGAAGCAATACTGCATGACTGAAATCCAGCACTGGGCCCAATACCGAGCCCTGAGGGACGCCGTAATGGCTGCATGTACCACAGATTTCTTTCTGTTGCACTGCTGAAGCTAATGGGGCGGCGTTCGGGAGAATGTCCGAATCTCACATTACTCACAATCTGCCTCTCTAATGGCTTTTCATAGTTTGAAATCGTTTTCAGTGCTAAAACGAGCTCTCAGCAGCTCGTCGATTAGGGCATCAGCGGACGTGTAATGAATGTCTGTGTTATTGTTTTTTTATGGAAACATTGCTATCTAAAACCATGCTTACTCGCCCGTGCTCTTTGAGGCAAAGGGTCAGTTCACTAAGCAGTTTAGTTCAAGAAGTTCAACCAGTTTATTCTAGTTAAACCAAGCGCTGGTTAAACCGCTGGATCATGCATATTTAAATGAAGTTTCGGTCATGACTGGCCTGGAAAATTTCTCCATGCATATTGCATTTTGCGCATATGTGTTTGTTTGTAACTTTAACCGTTGTGCGTAATTCGTTTTAGTGAATCTGGTGCAAAAACAACACATGTTTATGTTGTTATTAGCAGGTGAAATTCATTCTTAGTGAATCCCTCCCCTAAAGATTTAAAGTGTTATATTGCTTTTGCTCTTTTCATTCTCTAATATTGCATGATGTGTTGACACTCTGGGAATGACTTGTGGACAGATGCGGTCCAGCTTTGCTCCTTGTTGACGGACTCCCGCTGGTTTTGGCTCAGGTACCAGTGTGAGAATCATCACATCCAACACCTGTTCCTCTGCTAAGCACCTTCTTGTCTTTCTGAATGATTTGCTCTCTCAGGGAATTTTCTGAGAGGCCTTATCTGTTTTCTTCCTTGTCTCTTTCTCTCTCCCTCAATCTCTCCTTCTTCGCTTAAGCTCATTAAATGTTTCCGAGAGAATAGGAAATCAATGGCGCATATGGTGTGAGAGAACTTTTTTTTCTTGATTTGTTTTACCCTGTATTTATCTGTTTCCACATATCTCTCTCTGTTTTGGTTTCTGTCTGTTTGGCAAGATACAATTACTTTAAGAAAAGTTGCATAAGATCACCTTTTTAGGTGAACTATCCCTTTCAAGACTTCTTTTTGCAAATACGTTTATGCTGAAAACAAGAAAAAAGATATTTGAACTGGAAAAAGCGAGGCAGATACTGATAAAGAAATGTATTTTTTCCAGCTTTTCCCACTCGTCCTCCTCTGGGGCGACAGACTGTAAGGTAGGAATATGGTTGATTTCAGATGCGCTCTTCATCTTGTTGGCAGACGAGCCACGGCTTGGCGGCCTGTCCAGTGTTTTGTTGTTGTCGAAATGGCTATGCAGCACTTGGTTAGTTTCCCACACAACCTTTATTCATCCTGACACACATCAGGCTTCTGGATCGCAGTGGAAAGAGCCGCTGGAAGGGAAACTAGAATGTGTCGGATAGCTTAAAATGTTTATCGTTTTCCCCCCCTCTCATTTAATCATCCTTACCGTCTCTCTCTCTCTCTCTCTCTCTCTCTCTCTCTCTCTCTCTCTCTCTCTCTCTCTCTCTCTCTCTCGCTGAGCTGTGGGTTTGATTAGTCAGGCTATTGGAGGATGACAGCATGCTAAACTGTTTTTCTGAAGTAACTGAAATCAGGCTTTTTCCTTAAGATGACATTAAATGCAACTTGACCCTATTTACTTTCTTTTTACTTCATGTCCTTGGTCTTATTGTGCACGATGTATTATGTTACTGTTAAAAAACAAATTAGAAATGACCATCTCTGCTGCTGAAATAACTTTTTTTTTTCTGTTGATGTATTCTAAGGCTGCACAGGTAGGGAAAATAATTTGAACCAATAATATTAACGCCAAAAATTCCAAGAACCAATCAAATCATGTGTGGGTGGAGCTTTTATAAGTTAAAGTCCCGCCCACACAATTTACTTCTGAACATTGCTACACGCAGTGTTAATGTCTTGCAAATGCCGTTTCATGTCTTTAAACCCATTTTACTTCTTTAATGTGGTATTTAATTTAATATTTAAATAAATATATATTTTCTGAATGTTTCTTCAACATTTGTGAATTGTTTTGGGTCATGAAAAATGGCCAGTACGTCCCAGAATTAAGCCAGATTTAGAGCATGTTTGCTAACCATTCTTTGTTATTTGTTTTTTTGGGAAGAAATGTTTTTGAAAGACTCTTATCCTCACCAAGGCTGTATTTATTTGACCAGGGAACATGTATTAAGAAAGCAAATCAAGTGCATTTTGACATGTTTCCTTTGTAACTTTAATCCTTTTTTGTCTCTGCTAGCTTGGCTCAATGATGTACTATAACCTAAGCGTGTAAACACACACACACACACACTCACACTCACACACACGTTGTGTTTTCAAGTTTTTTGTGGACTTTCCATAGACATAATTCCTTTCATACTGTACAAACTGTATATTCTCTCCCCTTACACCAACTCTACCCCTAAGCCTACCCATCACAGAAACTTTCTCCATTTTTACATTTTCAAAAAAACATCACTCAGTGTGATTTATAAGCTGTTTTCCTCATGGGGACCCAAAAAATGTCCCCACAAGGACAAGGATTTTGCCATCTTTGTGGGGACATTTTGTCCTCATAATGTAGGGTTTACAAGGCCACACACACAGCCTTTTGCACTTTCCAGTGTTCTGGCTGTATTTCAGGCTTCTGCTTCACTATCAGCAGAGGAGCAGCTTCGCTCTCGCTGTTCGCCCAAGCCTGGGAAACAATACGTGCTGTTATTTATTTATTATTTTCAGAAAGAGGCCGTTTGTCGGTGTGTCGGGGGGAGCGAGCGCGTGTGTGTGTGTTTGTGTCAAGCTGTTGGGCAGGTCCAGGCACAGCCCATTGTGAGGAATAATGGATGCAATGGCCGCTATCGCAGGAGTTATCTCCTTCACACACACATACGGGGGCTTGAGGAGCTGGTGATAAATGACTTTGAGACTCGCTGTCTACGATCAATAAACCACTAGCACCAGATGAGTGAGACTGAGCTGCTGCTCTCCTTTTCTACTTTACTTCTCTCCATCTGCTCCGCTTTGGCTCCTTCAGTCACTCTTGTCTCGTCTCATCTCTCATTCTCTTCCATCTGGTCTCTCATTATCTGCAATACTTTTCTCATCTCTTATCTTACTTTTGTCTCTCATTATGTGGTCTTTTCTTGTCTCCTTAACTTGGCTTGTTGTCCAATCTCATCTCATTATCTTCACATTGTTTATCGTCTCGTTTCTCCTCTTCTTGTCTATTATTTTTCCTCCACCTTTTCTTATCTCGTTTCATTTTTTTTCCTGTCTTCTCTCATTTTTTCTCATTTCTTCTCTTCTCTCTACACCTATTACAGTATATCTCTTATGTTATCATATTTTTTCTTATGTCTCGTATCTTTTGTTTTCTCGTCTTTTTTCTTTTTACTGCTTCATCTCTCTAAGTTTCTTGTCTCATGTATATTTTTTGTTCGTCTCATCTCGTTATTATCTTTCAGTTTTTACATCTCATCTTGTCTTGCCTTTTACTTTTCTCATCTCGTCTCATTTATTCTTTTCTCCTTGTCACTTCTTTTCGCATCTTGTTTCTCATTTGTCTCATTGTACATGAATTTTTCCCTTGTTTTCATGTCTCGTCTCATCTCGTCTCGTCTCTTCTCAACTCTTCTTTTCTCATCTGGTCTCTTTTCTCATGTCTTCATCTTGTCTCTAATCATTTTGTCACAGCTCTTCTTTCTGGTCTTATCTCTTCTTCTCTTCTTTTCCAGTCTCAAATGATTCCATCTCATCTGGCCTTTATAATCTCCTTTCTCATTCGTCACTGATTATTTCCTCCTTTTCAAATCTTTTCATGTCTCATCTCATTTTCTCACTCATCTCATTATTTTCTTGTTTTCACATCTCATCTAGTCTCTTATCACTTTTCAAGCCTAATCTCTTCTTTTATCATCTTATTGCTTCTCACATCTTTATCTTGTCTCTGCTTGTTTTGTCACAGCTCTTCTTTCTTGTCTTGTCTCTTCTGGGTTTTTTCTCATGTGTAGTTTCTTTTCTCGTCTTTTGTGGCTTTTTAATCTCATTTCGAATGCTCTTCTTTTCTCATATCATCTCGTCTTTCTCATCTTGTATCCCGTTTTCACAACTCATCTTGTCTCTCTTTGTTTTGTCACAGCTCTTCTTTTCCAGTCTCATATACAGTAATGTCTTTTCTCATTTCATCTCTTATTTTCTCATCTTGTTGATTTTCTCACGTCCTTATTCTCATCTCGTTTTTGTCACAGCTCTTCTTTCTGGTTTCATCTCTTCTTTCTGGTTTCATCTCTTCTCCCAGCCCCCTACCCCCCCCCCCTGAATATCTTATCTCAATTATCATGATTTTCTCTTGTTTTTTATATCTCTTTTCTCATCTTGTTGCTTTTTTTATGTCTTCATCTGTTCTCTGCTCGCTTTGTCACAGCTCTTCTTTTCCACTCTCATCTTTTCTTGCCTCTCTTCTCTCTAATCGTCTGTCTTCACATGAAGCTCAGTCGTGGTCATGTAGGTCTTGTTTGAGGGGTGCAGGTGATTGCTGGTCACACAAACACACACACACACACACACACACGCACGCACATCATTGTTCAATTACTAACACTCAAATGCACACCGAATGGTTCAGATGTGGTGTGTGTGTGAGAGAGAGAGCGTTTCCAGCTGTATTGGATTGATCGTGGAATGAAAGTGTAATGGGAGATGAGCTCTCATCTCAACCCTCACTGGAACAGAACAGAGATTTGGTTACAAACACCAGCCGTATGATGCGCACTCACACACACACACACACACACACACACACACACTCACACACACACACACACACACACACACACACACACTCACACACACAGCAGCACGTGTGATCACAAATCTCCAGACAGCGTCACACACCCTCAGAAATCTTCAAAAGAAAAATTGTGAATGCTAATCAGATGTTTTTGTCTATTTCTGGCATGTGAATACTCTAATGCTCGGACTAATTAAGCCTTCCATAATAAACCTCCTCCCTCTCACTCACTCTCTCAGTCCAGCTTACAGAGGACGTGTTGCATTTCAGATCTCATTCTTCTCTCCTCCCATCCCATCTCTTCTCTTCTGATCATCTCCTCCCATCTCTTCTCATCTCTCCTTTTCTCATCTCTGGTTTTCCCATCTCATCTCTTCTCCTCTGTCATTTTATTGTCTCTTGGTTTTTCTCGTCTCATTTTGTCATCCTTCGCATTTCTCATTTTCTCTTCTCATCTCTCGTTTTCTCATCTTTTCTCAACCTTAATTCTCATCTCTCATCTCGCCTCTCATCTTGTCTCGATTTTATTTGCCTTGTTTCTTATTTTTGTTTCTTTTTTCTCTGTTGTTTCTGATCTCAGCTCTTGTTTTCTCATCACATCTCATCTCTTCTCACCTCTCATTTTGTCAACCCTTCCCATTTCTCGTTTTCTTGTCTCTTCTTAACTCTCATTTTCTCATCTCTTCTCACCTCGTGTTCTCATCACTTCTCACCTTTTTTTCTTATCTCTACTCTTATCTCGATTTTACTCGTCTTGTTTCTCATTTTTGTCTCATCTTGCATTCTTGCTATTTTTGTCTCATTCTTGTCTCTTCCTGGCTCTTTTTTTCTCATCTCATCTCGCCTCTCATTTTATCTTGATTGTACTTATCGTGTTTCTCATTTTTGCGGTCTCATCCTATCTCATTCTTTTCTCATCCTCCTCCCCTCTCATTCCTTCTGTGTGTTTGTTGTATGGCCGTGGTCCACTGCAACTGTTGCTGTCAGTGTAGAATGTGTGTGTGTGTGTGTGTGTGTGTGTGTGTGTGTGTGTGTGTGTGTGTGTGTGTGTGTGTTTTTGTGAGCTGCGCACCTCTGCCAGAACATCAGACCTGCTAGTGAAGAGTGTATTTGTGTCTCGTCTGCCCCCGCCTGTCACACACAATGACCCTCTGCTCTAATGAAGGCAGGGTCAGGATTGTGTGTGGTGTGTGTGTTGTGTGTGTGGTGTGTGTGTGAGAGAGAGAGAGGTAGGTTTTATGTGTGACTGTGTGTGTTAAAGGTAGAGAGCATGCTAATTGGTTAAGCTGCCAGCTTCAGCTTCTCCCGTGTTTCACCTCAATGGAGAAAACACACACAAGCTATGCTTCCATTCAACGTTGCTAATTTAGCTTTTGCACAAAATTGGAATATCACATAAAACATTTGCGAATAAACCACCGTTTCCATCCAGTGAACCGGAGAGAACAAAATCGTCACTTCCTGATAAACTGGCGTTAAATATCACTAAGAAAAATGGAAATTGCTGCAGTAGGAGTACTGTATAATTTTGTATAAAATAAATGACTTGTGCGCAGACAGAACTCAATAAAGTTATCTTGCTTTCGTAGGCGGATGCCTGCTGTTTTGGGAATGCAGTTGTGTTAGACAGTTCTGGGAGGTTATTATACAGAACCACTTTGACGACAGACTTTGCTCAGGCATTTCAGGACAACCACAACAGCTTTCAGATGCTGTGCAACGAGATCGGTCCGCTGGTTAGTCCAGTTACGCCATCCCATCGCAAAGTCACATGACTTTTTTTGATGCACTTTGAGGAATTTATTTGGTAAATGTGTTTCCATCGTAGTCTATGCGAATGTTTTCTTATTGGATAAAAAGTTTATCCGACTCAATTGAGTGTATATGTTTTTTTAATGCGCTTTTTAGAATTTATGTTCATTTTGCCATTTCCATCCAGCGCTTTTGTTTTTATTTTTATGCGATATCCCAAAATGCGAATAAAAATCGGTGGATGGAAACCTACAGGTCCTTCTCAAAAAATTTGCATATTGTGATAAAGTTCATTATTTTCCATAATGTAATGATAAAAATTAAACTTTCATATATTTTAGATTCATTGCACACCAACTGAAATATTTCAGGTCTTTTATTGTTTTAATACTGATGATTTTGGCATACAGCTCATGAAAACCCAAAATTCCTATCTCAAAAAATTAGCATATCATGAAAAGGTTCTCTAAACAAGCTATTAACCTAATCATCTGAATCAACTAACTAACTCTAAACACCTGCAAAAGATTCCTGAGGCTTTTAAAAACTCCCAGCCTGTTTCATTACTCAAAACCGCAATCATGGGTAAGACTGCCGACCTGACTGCTGTCCAGAAGGCCATCATTGACTCCCTCAAGCAAGAGGGTAAGACACAGAAAGAAATTTCTGAACAAATAGGCTGTTCCTAGAGTGCTGTATCAAGACACCTCAGTGGGAAGTCTGTGGGAAGGAAAAAGTGTGGCAAAAAACGCTGCACAACGAGAAGAGGTGACCGGACCCTGAGGAATATTGTGGAGAAGGACCGATTCCAGACCTTGGGGGACCTGCGGAAGCAGTGGACTGAGTCTGGAGTAGAAACATCCAGAGCCACCGTGCACAGGCGTGTGCAGGAAATGGGCTACAGGTGCCGCATTCCCCAGGTCAAGCCACTTTTGAACCAGAAACAGCGGCAGAAGCGCCTGACCTGGGCTACAGAGAAGCAGCACTGGACTGTTGCTCAGTGGTCCAAAGTACTTGTTTCGGATGAAAGCAAATTTTGCATGTCATTCGGAAATCAAGGTGCCAGAGTCTGGAGGAAGACTGGGGAGAAGGAAATGCCAAAATGCCTGAAGTCCAGTGTCAAGTACCCACAGTCAGTGATGGTCTGGGGTGCCATGTCAGCTGCTGGTGTTGGTCCACTGTGTTTTAACAAGAGCAGGGTCAATGCAGCTAGCTATCAGGAGATTTTGGAGCACTTCATGCTTCCATCTGATTTCATTTTTCAGCACGACCTGGCACCTGCTCACAGTGCCAAAACCACTGGTAAATGGTTTACTGACCATGGCATTACTGTGCTCAATTGGCCTGCCAACTCTCCTGACCTGAACCCCATAGAGAATCTGTGGGATATTGTGAAGAGAAAGTTGAGAGACGCAAGACCCAACACTCTGGATGAGCTTAAGGCCGCTATCGAAGCATCCTGGGCCTCCATAACACCTCAGCAGTGCCACAGGCTGATTGCCTCCATGCCACGCCGCATTGAAGCAGTCATTTCTGCAAAAGGATTCCCGACCAAGTATTGAGTGCATAACTGAACATAATTATTTGAAGGTTGACTTTTTTTGTGTTAAAAACACTTATTTTATTGGTCGGATGAAATATGCTAATTTTTTGAGATAGGAATTTTGGGTTTTCATGAGCTGTATGCCAAAATCATCAGTATTAAAAAAATAAAAGACCTGAAATATTTCAGTTGGTGTGCAATGAATCTAAAATATATGAAAGTTTAATTTTTATCATTACATTATGGAAAGTAATGAACTTTATCACAATATGCTAATTTTTTGAGAAGGACCTGTAGATACAGAAACCAGCTATTAAGCAGCAAACACACTCAAACTGCTCAGACGAACAAAATAACATTCACCAGAATTTGACGATTCAAAAGGAGCCAACTAGAGTCACGATTCAGGCCAAAACTCCTGACATTTTGATCTGACATTATTTAAGGTGATTTTATACTAGAGGTTTTGAAGCAGGCCTAACTCCATTTGTCAAAATTTGGTTCATTTGGTTTTCCTTGAAAAGATTGATATAGACACAGTTCGTCTTAAATGTCATCATTCAATTAATTTAATATGCATCTTTTCATGCTCAGGCCCAAACTCTTGACATTTTGATCTGCCATGGTTTATGTACTTAATTTAGGGGGCTTTCATACTAGAGATTTTAAAGTGGGCTTGAGTCCATTTGTCAAAGTTCAATTCGTTTGGTTTTGCTGGAAATGTTTGATTTGAAAACAGTCCGTCCAATGATATCATAATTAATATGTTATGTATATGTTTTGTGCTTCTGGTCATATTATAGTAAAGAGTAGTTTTCATCTGAATAAATAGCTCTTTTTGCGTATACATCCTCTAAAAGTGCCATCTTCCCTCTTTCTCTCCATGTGTATATGTAAGGTTTTGGTGGTAAATCCGACACAACAAATGCATGAATAAAACAGTGAAACTGGCATGGTTTTCAACCTAACTCAGTACGTAGTCCTTGTTACGAACAGCTGTCGTTTGTACTTGGTGTTACTCAAATTGATTACGCACTTCTGCAGTTCGGTGCCAGAAATACAATTTGAACAGGGACCAAGGAGATCTGATTCGGACCAAGTCTGAAAGCACCCTTAAAGACTGCACACCACTGACTCTCCACAAAGTAACGTACAATCCCAGACTGATACAGTGAGCAAAAATAGCTGGTGGATTTAAAAGAGTTTGCAAGATTTGGGGGTTTGAATCTTTTGAATGATTCAAAAGCTTCATTTGAGGCAGTTAACCGAGTTAATGTGATATATTTGAGCACAAATAATATTGTGCACAAATAATATCAAACCAAGTTTGGTTTGAAGATGAAAAATGTACCAAGCACAATGTTCTCTCTCCATTCCTGATTTCTAACACACACTCACAGCGTTCGCCGTTCATATGAAAATGGCTTAAACTTATTTCGTCCTTTAGATCGAAAGATCTGAAAAAGTTCATACATTTACCCACCCATAGACCCTCCCCTCGAAGAAATCAGGACAGAAGTGATTAAAAGTGGACAAAAGAGACGGATTAAAACACCAGGTGTAAACGGGAATGTGTCTCCCTTGTCTATTTGTGATCCGATCGACCAAAACGCAGGTGTAAACAGAGCCTTAGTGTTATTTGTCCATTCAATGAAAGTCAATGGTGTCCAGTGTTGTTTGGACTTCAACGTTCTTCAAAACATCTCCTTTTTTTATTCCGCAGAAGAAAGTCAAAAGAGGTTTGGAACGATATGAGGGTGAGCAAATTAATTTCCTTTTTGGGTCAACCGTCTCTTTAAATCTGTGTGGTCTGTGTATATTTAGTTGTTGAACTTCTGTCAAGAGATCACTCTCATCTCAAAGCTTTCAATGGCATAAACTCATTGAAACGATGCGCTTCAGACTTTCATTTCCACAGTAGTTTCATTGTGATGACATTTTCCAGCCGATTTGTGTTTGATCGTCAGCTGATATTGTTACGTGAGTCAGCAAAACTGCAGCAGCCCTTCAACAAAGTGCCGCTTGTTCTCCTAAACATTTCCCTTCCAGCTCTTCTCTTCCAGACACCCCCTCATTTCCACGCGCTTATCAAAGAGACAGAAGAATGAAAGAGGGGGTTATAAAAATGAAAAGTGATAGTAGGTTTCAGCCTTTTGTAATGAATATCCCCTTAGAGGTATTGAAATGCTAATTTTACGCTCACAGTTGGCAAACTCACCAAATCGTGAGGAAAATTTAAGCGGCTAAAGCCAACCCCAACATTCTGCTTGGAGAATCTCTCTCTCTTTGGCTTCATTTATGTGTTTTACTGTTTTGATGTTTAGCACTATCTCTCTCTCTTTCTTGTTTTCCATTTCTTTCCCAGACGCACTCATTCTGGGGTGTGTGGGATTTGGCAATGTTGGGAAAGCTTGTTTGGAACTGAAGCTTGCCAAACTACAAGAATAGCTCACCAAAAATGTTGTATTTATGTTGTTAATGACTTTATGACATTCTTTTTTTTTTTCAGTGAAACACTGAAAGAAAACTGACAACTGTGTTCTATAAGCATTTCCAATTATGAATTCCATTATCGTAACTGAACAAATCATTAAATCGTTATATAAAAAGCTTCTATTGAACCATCCAAATGAACAGATTCAGTCAAATAATCAGTTTTCCCAATGCCTCTTAAAAGATATTTGAAAAGTGCATTTGATTACAGTCTCAGGTTATTCTGCTTCATGACATAAAAATTGCATGCGTTTCATGCTACTCATCTGAAAAAGTAGTTTGTTTGAAAAGCTACATTTACTGTATTGTCAAAAGACCTGAGCAACTGAAAAATGGAGTTCGATAAGTGTTGTTGCTAATTTTAGTTAGTTTCTTCCCGTCACTCTGGTTGAGTGATTTCCAAAGGCTCGTTGGAGTTCTGCCAGTGTAAAGTCTCCTCTGGCAGCATTTCTCCTACACGAGAGAGGGAGAGAGACACAAATTGAGAGGGGTCAGAGAAATGAGGTGCACCGTAATTAGCCGAGTCGCTCTCTCCATCTCTCTCTTTCTCACCGGTTCTCTCTCTCTCTCTCTCTCTCTCTCTCTCTCTCTCCTCGTTAAGGCGTTTCTTGCTGCAATTGTTTGGCTGCCACATCCTGAGGGAAACAGCATGGATGGGGGGGGGGGGGGGTGTGGAAACTTGGAGCCGGATAAACAGTGACCTGTTTCATTCAGAGCACATCTTTCACTCAATCTCTTAGTTCTCTTTCATCATCTCGTTTCGAGATCCACCTATGGAAGGGCATCCGTACCTGACCTCTGCAGAAGCATCCAATTGCACCAAGTCTGGCTAACAGACAGAAGCGCGCAGCCACTGCCAGGTAAGGCCACACCCCCTTACCTACGGGCATATAACAGCTGGGCGCGCTGCTATTCCTCAGTTGACATTCGCTTCTCGCGATCTCTGCATTGACACAGTTCGGTTGGATTAACCTTACGCTGCTCACTTTCGAGTCTTCAGGAGGACATATCGCCAGATCAGCCTCCGCCAGACGTGAGTGACAGTCGTTTCTTCAGCCTATCCGCTGTGTTTTTTGCATCCGGAGCCGCCCAAGCTCTCGCTGTCCTTCACCTGCTCCTCCTGACATGGCTGCCCGCCACGGATTTTTCCGAGCTCTTCACCGCTGGCCCACCCATGGCTATGTGACCGTCTAAACAGCCGCTTCCCCCGGGGAACAGCCTATCACGACGAGCCTGCCCGGCCGCGTGTGGTGCTCTCATCGCCGCTGAGGACCCTCTCGTCCTGCGCGGTCTTCTTGGGCTTAACACGCTCAAGAAGCTTTGGAGAACCCGGAGAATTGCGGTCATTGTAATTGCTGCCCATGTAGTTTTTACTTAGCCGGCCTTTAGTTGCACGACCATGCACCGCGCCGTGCTCGGCCTTTCTGACTCGGAGGGGAGACACGGTGATGATGACGCGCTACCGGGGGACTCCCGGAGCGCCACCTCTCTAAAATATTTGAGCTGACATCAGCCCAATCCGCATTCCCTGAAGAGGACATCTTCGCGGGAAAACCCCACTCTCGTTGACGAACCGGTCGGTTCCGGCGACGGGGATGACGCGGTCCTTTTAGCGTTCCCTAGGCTAGCGCTCACGCGGCTTTGCCTCAGTCCATCCTCCTGGAAGTTTGTGAGCGAGCGGCCGTTCGCCTCAACAGTGTTTGGCCAGCTCCACAGAGCTCCACCGACCAGGATAGGAATATTTACGACGGGTAAGCGCTGGGACCACCGCCCAGTCTGAGGCGGCTGGAGCGTCCCGCTAGACTGTTAACACGGTCTCGCGGGCCTTGATGTGTTACGATTACGTGTTGAGGCCTTCAATTTATGCCTTCCTAGGAAGGCGGCCCCGAACGCAAGCGGCCTGCCTGTTGTTCGACCATTGGGAGTAACGTTACACAGGGTCTCCCACCGACGGTCGGTTATTCCCGTCTCGTGGCTGCCCAGCCCGTGTGTTTAGTGGACGTTGTGTGTGTGTGCCCCCCCCCCCCCCCCAACAAGTTACAGGGGGTCTGTCGTGAGGAAAAGTACATAGCAGTGTTACCACACCGCACGCACTTGGTTCCCCTCACCCAGTTATTAAAGGCTTCGGCCCCAGTGTTTCCCAACACAAAACACACACATTACTAAACAACACATTTAATAAACGAATCAAATGAATTCGTGCAGATTTATATATCTGCCAACATAGAGAGCAAATCTCTCTGATCCCATGCATGTCGCCCTGAGTCCGTCCACAAGAGGGCGCCATTGCCTCAAAAATCAACCAGCTGGGCTCACACAGCTCGGTTGCGGCTGCCCAGCCCATGTGTTTTTAGTGGACGTTGTGTGTGGAAGGCCCCTGTGTTCCCCAACACAAAACACACACATAACTAAATAACACTTTTAAACAAACGAATTAAATAAATCCGTTTCAGAGGGAGTATCTCTTTCCGCTGATATTATTTTTCTGCCTGCGCTTAAGACTGCCCAGTTCATGTGTTCAGGAGATATGTGTTTTTCCCTCACTTTCAGGGGGCACCTTGCGAGGGAAAGTTCAGCACAGTGGACCCCACACTATGTTCCCCTCACTCGGTCAATAAAGGCTTCGGCCCCAGTGTTTGCCCAACACAAAACACACAAAGTTACGAATCAAATGAATTTGTTTTGGAGAGAAGACCTCTCTCCGCAGAGAAAACTTCTCACTGCAGAGGGAGTAAATCCCTCCGAACCCCTGCATGTCGCCTCTAGTGTGTCCACTAGATGGCGCCTTGCATCACAAATGAACCAGCTGGGCCCATACAGCCCCGCTCCGGCCCGAGCGGGGGCGCTCGCTAGTCACAAAGCGGCTTGGCAAGCCGTTTCAGCGCCCGAGTGGGTTTTTTTTTTGTGTACCGTAACCCAGGGTTACAAGCTACAGTTTGCAATAAAACCTCCGCATTTCAACGGCGTTCTCTCTTCTCACACAGAAGAAAACGTCTCACACATTCTGGAAGAGGAAATTTCCTCCCTCCTAACAAGGGAGCGATTCAGATGGTGCCACCCAATCTGATAAACCATGGTTTTTATTCCTGGTATTTTCATGTTCCAAAAGGCGTGGCGCCCCCCGCCCTATATTGGACCTTCGAGTGTTGAACAAACATTTGAGGAAATACAATTTCAGAATGTGACACATGGCTCTCTCGCCTGTGCCATAAAGCAGAACGACTGGTTCACATCAGTCGATCTGAAAGATGCTTTCTTTCACATAAGCATCTACCCTCCACACAGGAAATATCTTCGTTTCGCCCACCAGGGCATTTGTTACGAATTCACAGTTCTTCCGTTCGGGTCCCCGAACGTTCTGTCTGTGTGCGGAGGTGGGCGTGGCGGCCCTGAGACTATCAGGGCTGAGAATTCTGACTTACATAGACGATTGGCTCATCATAGCCAAATCGAAGGAGAAGATGTCGCTGGACACCGGCCGGGTGCTCGCGCACATCACATCCCTCGGGTTCTAGGTGAATGCGAGCAAAAACAATCTGACTCCCAGTCAGAATGTCATTTTCCTGGGCTTGGAATTGAACTCAGTCTCCATGCGAGCGCGTCTCTCTCAAGAGCGCGTTCGCTCTCTGATGAACGGCCTGTCGCAGTTCAGAGAAGGGGCGAGAGTACAATATCGCACATGCCTCAGGCTGCAGGTTCTCATGGCTTCATCTATCCAAGTTGTGCCGTTGGTCTCCTGAGAATGAGAGCGTTCACGAAATGGGTTTTGTCACTACATTTCAGCCCGATTCGCGATCTCTGCCGCTCGGTAACGGTGACGCGCGCCTGCTCGGCGGCCCTGCGCCATTGGGAGAGCTAGAACTTTTACGCACGGGGAACCCCCCTCGGGACGGTTACGATGCGGGAAGTTGTGACGACAGATGCGTCCTTAACAGGCTGGGGAACCACCCAGGAAGGCAGAACGGTGAACGGTCTGTGGCTGAGCAGACTACGTTCAGCGCACATTAACTATTTAGAGCTTTTACCAATTGGAAAGCTCTGAATCATTTTCTGCCTGGCCTGCAGGGACATCCCGTTCTAGTACGGTGCGATAATACCACGGCAGTGGCTTATATCAACCGTCAGGGCGGCATGCGCTCGTCGAAACTCCACGCTCTAGCTTACAGGCTTTTGGTGTGGAGCAGACAGGTTTTTCTGTCATTACGCGTGACTCATGTCCCGGGCGTTCCGAACAGAGGCGCGGATCTGCTATCGAGGGGAAACCCAATCTATGGGGATTGGCGTCTTCACCCGCAGATAGTGGAGAGGTTATGGATGAGATTCGGACAGGCAGCCGTAGATCTTTTCGCCTCGCGCGAAAATCACCATTGTCCTATGTTCTTCTCGCTAAAGGACGTGGACGCGCCCCTCGGGGCAGACGCACTGGCCCACCCATGGCCCAAAGTGCTGCTGTATGCTTTTCCTCCCCTGTGCCTGATAATTTTCACACTGGCCAGGGTGAGAGAGCACGACCTGTCTCTCATTCTGATAGCACCCAGGTGGCCCAAAGCCCCGTGGCTGGCAGAGATAATCCCTCTGTTATACGCCGAGCCATGGCACCTTCCCGTTCGCACGGACATACTGTCCCAAGCCAACGGGGAGATTTACCACCCCCACCCGGACAGGGTGGCTCTCTGGGCCTGGCCCGTGAGAGGACGAACCTAAATGCACTGGGGCTCCCGCCGCGTGTAATCGGCACTACTCAGAATGCCAGGGCCGTTTCCACGCGATCCCTATATGGCTGTAAGTGGCAAGTGTTCGAAGGGTGGTATGATGGGCGTGGTCTCACATCTTATCAGTGCTCGGTGCCTGATATTTTGTGTTTCCTGCAAGACCTCATGGAAAGAGGCAGGTCCTTTTCCACTATTAAGGTCTACCTGGCTGCGTTTTCAGCCTGTCATGTGGGTTTTGAGGGCTCCACCGTCAGGCAGCACCCTCTAACCCGCAGTTTTATGAAGGGTGCACGCCGCTCTTTGCCAGTCATCAGGAGACCTGTTCCAGAGTGGGACCTCCCCATGGTGCTGGAAGCGAGGTCTCTGTATCCTTTTGAGCCTCTGAGGAGTATTTCCCTTAAGCTGCTGTCCCTCAAGACAGCTTTGCTCTCGGCCTTGGCATCTGCTAAACGGGTCAGTGAGCTACATGCACTCTCGGTTCACCCCTCGTGCGCCAAATTCTCCCTAAGTGGAGATAAGGTTTTCCTTAAGCCTAACCCGGCCTTCATGCCGAAATGGTTCCCTGCGTTCACTTCGGAGGTTTTGGAGCTATCCGCTTTTCACCCTCCACCCTTTGCCTCCCCGGAGGATCAGGGGCTGAATGCTCTGTGTCCCGTCCGTGCTCTGCAAGCATATATGACCAGGACCAGTGCTTTCCGCAAGAGCGACCAGCTCTTTGTTTCAAGGGCTCCCCTGCATAAGGGGAGTTCCATTTCAAAGCAATGCCTCTCACATTGGCTTATGGACGCTATACTATGGCTTATGAAGCAAAGGGAGTGCAGCCCCTAAGGGGCATCAGAGCTCGTTCCACAAGGGGCTTAGCCGCCTCTTGGGCTTTGTTCAGGGGAGTGCCACTGCAGGACATCTGCTCCGCGGCCAGCTGGGCCTCTCCTCATACCTTTGAGCGTTACAACCGGTTGTATGTCACCAGAACTTCGGTGGCACACTCGGTCCTAGGGGTAGGGTCCTCTTAGCCCTTTCCCACAGCCCCGTTTGGTTAACCAACGAGGAGTGAATGGGCCGGCTGGCCATGTTCATTCCTGTCACCAAGCATTCGCATTCCTTCTTGGGTTTAGCTATGTGCATTGGTGGTGCGGGGGCCATTATCATGTATGTGTCTCATGCATGTTTCATGCCCTGCTTGTCCACAGCAGTTTAACGTGGCGGAAAACTTGCAGGGTCATGTGTGTGGGACGTGTCAGGCACCGCCTCTCTGAGGTGACCGTCCTTCTCTGGCCTTCAGAACCTCACTGTGAGTGTATTGGGCAATCGGGGAGCTGTCCATGTCTCTCCCATAGGTGGATCTCGAAACGAGATGATGAAAGAGAACAATAGGTTACTGTCGTAACCCCGGTTCTCTGAAACATCGAGTGGAGAGATCCACCAGCTTTGCCCCGCTTGCCGCACGAGAAGCGAATATACTTACTGAGGAATAGCAGCGCGCCCAGCTGTTATATGCCCGTAGGTAAGGGGGTGTGGCCTTACCTGGCAGTGGCTGCGCGCTTCTGTCTGTTAGCCAGACTTGGTGCAATTGGATGCTTCTGCAGAGGTCAGGTACGGATGCCCTTCCATAGGTGGATCTCTCCACTCGATGTTTCAGAGAACCGGGGTTACGACAGTAACCTATTGTTTTCTATTCTTTTATTTTTCCCTACGGCCTACAAAAATCAGTACTCTGCTTGGATCTCTGCTTGGATGCTGTCCCTAAAAAAACATTGGGTATGAATCTCAGAAACCTCTGGCTGTGCGCTCTGCTTTGTAACCTATGACATGGTGGATGTGAAAAGGTGCCCGGTATTTCTCTTTTTGTCATCTCATGGTACGCATTTTCCTAGTCTAAAAGTGTAAATTCGCTGATTTTCAACCCACTTTGTATTGTTACAATGTCGGTAGTACATGAAAATGAACAATGTTTACTCGTTCCCCATTTTACCTGGACCGAGAAATTATCGTGTGTTTGTCAGCCAAAGTCTGCCAGATGAAGCTATTACTCATTAAACAGCATTAAAGTAAAAATGAAACACTATGGCAACAGCTTTCTTACCGGCGTGCGACAGCATATGGTTTCAGCGGGTGACAGAATGGCAGTTTCTTTCAGTTTTTGGTCTAAAACACTGTTCGTGGTCATTGAGTTTAAAGTGTTGTCTACCAACACTGAGGTTTTCCAGATTTTTCGTTGCGCTGTTCTCTTTGTATTTATGATTATTTGTAGCCTTTAGCCGCTTATACAATGATCCTTCACTCGAAACTGAAAGTAACTTACTCCCGCTGAACGTTTACTCTTTGAATTCTCGCACTCGGGAACAATACGAAGTTGACAGTGACCCCATTTATGACTAAAAGTTTGCTAAGAAGTATTTCCTACTAATGCAAGGCTCTGTAAGTGTTTGACACTGGTAAGCGCATCTATAGCAGACTGGTGGGAGTGGTCTTGGATGGCAGCATACCCAGTGCATTATGGGTGCTGAAGTTTTCCTACCTGTTTGGCAAAAGGAAAGAAAACAGCCTTTTTTCTGTTTTCTCTAGTCAAATAGCACCGATTTCAATTTTTTTCAAGTTTCTACTTCATAGGACTTCTACTTTTTACTTCATAAGTTTTATTGAAAGCCCATTTTGTCAGTAGTGAAGTTCCCCTTTAATCCCACCCCACATGTTATTTTTTTAAATATTAAATATTCTGTAAAATGTTAACTTTAATTAACTTTTATTGTAAAGGGGATTTCACACTGGCAGTGGTTTGCAATCCCAAATGAAGGCAACATGAGCGTCAGATACTATAAGAGACTTTGTGACTTCCTGTGATTATGGCCTAACTTGGCATAAATGTTGATGTTGAGTGCTAACTAGTGAAGCAGTTTTACTTGAGTATTGTTTATATCCTATTATAGTATTTATTCATATTTTATATTCGTTTTTACTCATATATATTTTAAGTTTTCATTTCAACATTTTAGTAATTTAATGTGCTTTTGTCATTTCTTTAATTTTCCTACTGTATATAGCTTAAACATTTCAGTTAGTTGTTTTTTAACCTTTTTAATTTCAAGTTTTTCATCTTATATTTATATTTTATTTAATCTTTTTCAGTTACAGAAATCAATTTTAAGTCTTAGTTAACAATAACACGGAAGTACAAGTATAAAATTCATTGTTTGCAATTTTGCTCGGTTTTCCTTTAATAATTTATCCTGTACATAAAACATCAAATATAATCTGTGATTTTTGTTGCTTCTCTCAGCTTTTTCATGGTCAGTGCAGATAGAAAACTTGCTTAGTGCTAAAATTTGTCTGGTTAGGATGTGTAATGCCAACCATTTCTTTTCGCTTTTGTTGATTTGAATTGTTGCAAAAGTTTTCTGGCGTCTCTCTGGCTTTCTTGAACAGGTCCAAACTTGTCTTCCTGACATAAGCTCTTTGAGAGGATCCCATTTTTTCCTGTCGTACCAGTCCAACACTGTGACAAAGCGATTTAAAAGCCATCTCTTCCATTTTTATCAGATTGTTTTGCCCCAAGCAGGTATTTTATCAAGCAGTTGGGTTTTATTTCTATAGGTCATCTCATTGGGTAGCCCCGCCCACACCAGAATCTCATTGGTTCAGAGTTCCAATCCACATAACTTTATAGTAAACACTGTATAAGTTGCATTGTGCTGTATTTTTGCTTTCCATGTGAACAGACAACCTACTTGTCATTCTAAACGTAGTGTTGTTTCTGGTCAGGACATGTAAGTCTGTTTATATGAATCTGTCTGACTGATTAAACAAAAGCAGGCTTAAAGAAGCTCTTGTTTTAAAGGCGTAATGTTCTAGAGGATGACGGTATAAGCTTTGCTTCAGACGCTGAAGCATTTCATTTTCACAAGCATGTGAAATCTCCATCATAGATTTAAAAGCTTGTACTATTTGTCCCCCGTTCTTTGTTCTCCGGAAGCCTCCATCATTTGTGCTTGGAGATTGATGCTGTCATGCTTTCCCACTTGCTGCCAGTCGCGGGCTCTCGAACCTGCATGAACGAAAAGCATTCGTAGGTTTTCTCCTCTTCCATGACAGGTGACCACAAAGGCGGTCCCTCTCGTCCCGCTGTTCGGCTAATTGGTGAATGACGCTTCGCCCCCGGCAGAACCGGTGTGAATATTACCATACCTCATTTATTCAGGGCCTAATAGAGCAGTTTTTAACACTTCATTTGAGTGCAAGAAAGGGAACCAAATCATTGTCGGTGCTTGTAAAATGACTCATTTCCCAGTGCCTGATATTCTTCAGGAAAAACATAGTTTGTAGGTGCAGACGAACTTTGAAGATTGTCCATGTGAAAATGACCTCGTTTATGTATAATATATCCTTTTAAACGTAACCGTGAAGATCTGTAATGCAATTGTGACACCAAACCTTTTGAATGCAATTAATTAAATTTTTGTCGTGCGTTATGGACCAATTTCTATCGTGCCATGACCCCTGAGCAGTGACTGTGTCGGCCGGCCTCACCTCATTTAACAGCTTTTGTTCAACATTTTAAATGCACTCATGATGGCAGTCGTTATTGAATTTTTTACAAACCATTTACTATGGTAACCATATTTTCCCCTCAAATACTACAGTTATTTATAATTCTGTAAAATCAAATTCGATATGCACACTTTTTTGATGACCGTTTTAGCTAAAAATCAAGTTGACTCCCATTTTATACTTGCCACCATACAGGGTTATTATAACTTACAAAATTATTATCATTTTTTAAATTGTATTTCTATTTTTTTTTTAATTTGTCTGTAATTTAGTTTTCAGTCAATCATTGTTAAATATTATTTTATTTTATTTTTTGATTAAAAATTGTTTTTATTTCTATTTTTATCAATTTGTCATTAATTTAGTCATTTGTTTTATCGGTTTATCATTGGTTATTTAATTGTAAAAAAAATATTTATTTTAGATTTTGTATTTGTTTTTTTTGTTTTTTTTAAACTTGTATTGTTTAAAAGTTGAACAGTGTTTCATTTCTCAACATAATGTAGTGTTGGTTCTGGAAGGATTTTTTCCATTAATTTCTCCCATAGGGTTTTAAACAAAATAAAATAATCAAGCATTGAACTTAAAAAGCATTGCAAACAACATAATCAAATGTAGAAATGTAATACTACTCATTTATAAATGTTGATTATTTCTATAGACACAATATTTTTTAAGTTTACTGCAAAATATGCGTGTACATACTAAGTATTTTGAGAGTGTAGGCAGACCGGCTCGATTACATCATTCGCAGTGCTTCATGGGAAGTAGGCGGAGCTAAACAGCTCTTTTGGCACGGTTTGCTTGTTTCGACTTCTGTACAGCATCATGGGCAATGTAGTTTTTCGCAACAAATTCCACTGTTAAACGGAGATTTTAACACTAAGTTTAAATAATGCGGAAATCAATTTCACCTATGGAGAACATGAATGGAGGTTTTACTCCTGGAACCGAATGTTGAACTCTATAGAAACTATAGACGCACACTTATAGGACTGCACGTACTTTATTTGGGCTGGTCTAGTCAAAAAAATATGCTTTTTTTAGACACTATTTGAGCATAAGAAACAAAATTTATAGGACAGTTAATAAAAAAATGTTGTTGCTGATTTGAGGTGTTCTTTAATTGTGAGCTCGGCAAGCACTTTGATATTTCAGGAATCCCCCATTTGAAGTAGACAGGACAGGATCTCAATTCTTTGGGATTCCTCACCAATTTAATTTCCGCCAGGCAAAAATCACAAGCATGAATAAAGAAAAGTAATAACGGCACTGACACTTTAGCTGAAAGTAAGGTTATGTTGATGGCAAGGGTCGTCGCAGGCGCTGTCGTAGTTTTCCGTCAGCAACGGTGCGCTCTGCAGGGCGGACGCTATGAAAACACCTCTTTCCTTCCCCCCCATCCCCGACACCAAGTCCACTCCTCCAGTATCCCATCACCCCCTGCCTGTATCCAAGCTGTTACGACAGGCTGGTCTGTGAGCGTCTGTGCCAGGGCTCGGCAGGACCCGATCCGGCCGGTGGGCTGCCGGCTCTTCTTCATCCTCATCCTCCTCCTCCTCCAAGCTGCCTCTTATGCTAAGCGCCTTGCCGTTAGCCGGAAGGATGGTTGAGTCAGGACAGGTTTGTCGTTTTGAGAGTGAAGCGCTTAGCTTGTAATACCTAGTAAGCATGAGGAACAAGTCACAAACATGTCGTGTCTGAATTAAGAAAGTTTTGGCGCTGTGTTGTGGGATCGTGCGGAAGCACATTTCCAGCAGATGGTACAGCTCACATCCAGACCTGACCTGAGCTTTTAGCTCCGCACCAAATGATTCTGCGGCAACTGATGGAAAATTTAATTGGGGGAGAGATTCAATATGCTGTAGAATTTGATTATAAGACTGACTGTTTTAGGTCCACAG
>JAPDVR010000025.1:6038348-6050848 GCA_026230005.1 Gila orcuttii
TCTGGTTCTCTCTGAATGACGAGTCTGTTCACTGCAGACGCTGTCTGGGCGCTTACATGACTACATTTCTCCAGTTGCTGATATGAGAGGCTGTTATTACCTCTATGCCTGAATGATTCAGAGCGTGTGAGCTTTATTGTACAGAAATCATTCCTTCGGCAATAAATATATATATATACAGTAGCATTGCCAGGGAATGCAAATACAGTCCTTGAGTAACTAGCACATGTAAACACGATCATTTCAAACAGGAAAAATACTATATTATCACCACTTCCTGACGGGACCAATTGGAAGTCATCAGGCTGAGCAGGAAGTTGAGGGGCATTCCTGAAGTCAGTGGAGATTTGCCCTACAAGTATACCCATAAAATAAATACTAGCATGATTCAGCTTGTTGGCAATGCAATGTAAATGCCTGTTTCCTGTTGAGTTTGATGACTTCCAGTTTGTTGCTGATAATTTTGCATATTTTCTACATTTTAGCATTGACAGGAAGTGATGGATTCACATTTTTCCACAGTTTCAGCAGTGTGTGAATGTGGGTTAGCATTTTGTTGTCAACAAACTGAAGTCTTTTGGAGACTTCATACGAAAAGTTTTTGTCGGATGAATCTCTGCTAACAGAAAATCTTTCTGGAAATTGACCCTACAGAACAAGCTTGTTTTAAATAAGCACTTGGTTTGACAATGAAAATGTTAGCACACATACTCACACACTGCTAATAACATGATAGACTCCCTCTACTGTTTGTCCTTCTAGTAAAGACTCAATGACCTCAGCTTGTTGATGAATAGAAGTAAACATGCATTTGTGCAATGCTAAAATGTAGAAAATGTGTTACTATCACTTCTTGATCCAACTCTTGTGTGTTCCTCAACTGTGACTCTTGTCCAACTCTAAAGGAAGTATAGGGATTTTTTGAGGGTCAGTGATGGTGTTTTGCCACCTTTCAGGAAATTATGTTTTTAGAAAAGTTGTCCCTTCCTAAAAGTCGACCAATCAAAAGTCATCAAACTGTGTGTATTTGTCAACAAACCAAAGTGTTTGTGTTAAAAGTTTGTTTATAGGGAAAGTAATACCAAGACATTCCCTCAACTTCCTGTTCTGTTTGATTTCTGATTTGTTCCTTTTTGGAAAAACAGGAATTTGAGGGCCTTTCTTGGTGTCAGTGGAGATTTACACTGTGGTGTCCACACTTGCAAAACAATACTCTAGCGGTACCATGGTACAGTGACTGTATCCAATGGTAATACTATGGTAGTAATGGTACTGTATGATAACAGTTTTTTGTAAGTGAGATGATCTTTTGGGGTACCATTAAAAACATATGTAAATACTAAGTACTACTATGGTATTTTGGAGATGGCTTTACTATGGTATTTCCATGAATTTCAGAGTAGTATTGCCATCCAATGCATTATTGTTCCATGATACTGTACAGGGCAGGGCACAAGGTTATTCTTTATATACCATGGTACTCAATGGTATTTATATGGTACTTCCAATAGTGCTACCATAATACATGGTACTTTTTTGTCAGTGCAAGTGTGTTGTCAAAAACAACAACAAAAACATCTTAGTAACATGGTAAGAGTAAATATAGAGCCACAATGGCTTCGGTTTGTTGGCAAACTGATGTAAAAGCACTCACACAGATTTTGTCTTCTCTTCAGTTGTTTCTTGGCTTCGCTGTCTCACATATGTTTTTGTTTTTGCCTGTGTTCAAATATAGCATTAAATGAACGGTTTCTGTAACTGGCATTTTTCAGTAATTATGGTCTGACGATGTCTCATTCTCAGCACAAGAGTCCCACTGCCTGAGCGCAAATTACTGTCAGCGATCGGCCTGTCGACACCACATTATTGGTATTTGTAAAGCAGTCATGAGGGCGGCTTCATTTAGCATGTTTCCAGGAAATCAGCGCATTAATAACCGCGGTGTCGGACTCTCTTGCGCTGGCGGGTTTGACCCGCAGGTTTGAATTTTCTGCTTGGCGACGCTGAAAAGCTCTTCCATATTTTCATTAGCCAAACAGTTTGACTCCTCCCCCCGCCACGGGTGTGACACGCGGTGGTAAACAGCATTATCTTGGATCTCAGCGGGATTTCGAATGCTTGTGTAATCCTGTCATTTCATTCATGGATACCTCCGGGGTTATTCTGGGATGCCGCTGTTCTATCTGCCCGCCTGTCCGCTCGTGCCTGCGAGGGAGATTGAATTCCCTCAGCTCTCGCACACACACACACACACACACACACACACCGTGATCACCTACTCATCTCCTCCACTATCGGAGTGAAACAGAGGCCGTGTTGAACTGAACCTACTTGTGCTGAGGATTACGTGGAGGCCGTGAACCCTTTTAACTGGTCAGGCCCACAGGATGAGCTTTAGACCTGTGGAGAGACAGAGGATCCTGACACCGCTGACGCCCCTCTGTGGGAATTCACCAGTGTTATAGTTAAGGAGATGCTCTTTCTAAATCAAAACTGAATTGATTTACTTATTTAATTTATGTTAAATAAAAAAAATGGCTTATTAATCTTAATTAATTTTTACAAAATGTACTGTCTATCTTTTCTGCATGTCCTATATATCCACCTGTCTATCAGTCTTTCCGTCTATCTTTCGGTCTTCTCGTCTGTCTTTCTGTCTGTCTTTCTGTCTTTTCGTCTGTCTTTCCGTCTGTCTGTCTTTTCGTCTGTCTTTCCATCTTCCATCTGTCTTTCTGTCCGTCTGTCTGTCTGTCTGTCTTTCTGTCTATCCTTCATTCTATCCTTCTGTCTATCTATCCATCTGTCTGTCGATCTCCTAAACCTTCACATTTCAAGGCTTTAAAAAAAACTGTCAAACCGACATTCAAAATTTGTCTTGACTTAATTCTACTTACTGACATTTAAATTGCAATTCTGCATTCTGTTTGCAACCTCAGTTCAAATTCAGGAACAGATTTAACTTTGGGATTTAAAAGCCATTCATATTTCAATTCTGAATGGTGCAGCACCCTTATTATATGTAGTATGTAGGATGTGGTCAAGTTAATATGTCATTGGTAATGCTAACCCACCCTCCTCTCAGTATTCTCTATGTAGGGGTCAACTGCTGACCTTTTAAAGCGAAGGCAGCGGTAGTATATTTTCTAACCATTAGTGCACCGCTGTGTGCCTCGAATGCTAATCGTGAAGAATGATGGCTTTTGCGTTGCTGTCCTCTTGCTTTGAGTTCCTCTTATTTGTCTCCTGCCCAGATCGTTGACCTTGTGTTTGCGCAGCTCTCTCTAATCCCCCGGGCTTTTTCCCGATGGCGTAACCATCCACGCCGGGGGTTGGCCGCCTCCACGCCTGAAATCTTTGTAATAACTTTCTCTATCGCCGCACCGATCTCCCGCCAGAGCTGAATCTGGACCTTGCTGTAATGGAGTGCTGGTGAGCGTAACGGTAATAAATGCTACACGATTTATCGGGATACATATGGAGAAATGACTCTCACGCACAGTAAATGAAACTCCAGGTCATAAGTGGGAGGTGTGTGTCCTCTGCTAGGAATTTTCTCTCTCTGTGTGTGTGAATCCTTGCTTAAAAAAATCTCAAGTGTGTGGGTTAGTGTGTGTAAATCCCATTGGCAGAAGACTTTAAGACGCTTGTGTCCTCGCAAAGTGTGTGAGGGAACGAGATGCCTGCAAATTGCTTTGCATCTGAATTAAACATGTTGCTCGTTCACGCCTCACCGCAACGGACAGCGAAACATGTTGCAGCTGGAGAAAATGACTTTTTAAGTGGGGTATTTATGAGATGCTATTGTATTCATTTGATTATAATAAAGCTGGCAGTGTGTTGAGGTGAATGGCAACTAGAAGCCAAGAGTCTTTCTCCTCAAGCACATGATGGCTTTTTACGTTTAGTTTTCTGTAAGTGTCGCTGATAGCTGTCTTGATACGCAAAGAGTTACTTTTTTATGGTGGTATATATATGCTTGAAAAGTTTCATCCCTGAGACATCACGCCCACGGACCGTTTTTTGAAATGGGGTTATTCACCGTCTCCGCTACATTAAGATAGGTGGGCAAAAGCATTTTTGTCTCCGTGCAGGCATTGTCTAGCTTAGCTAGCTTAGCTTAGCATAATGAATGGAATCCTATGTTGTCAGGTAGCATGTCGTGAGTAAAAGTGATAAAAAAAAAACGAATTACTTCTTGTGGCCTGCGTATTCACGAGTACAAATAGCAATTCAGATTAAGACCAGACGATTTCCTAGGCAGATATTGACTTGGGACTATATTAGGATGAATCACAGGCGAAGCACTGCTACTTGGGCGCAGTCATATCACACAACACCTGAAATCCCCCAACTTCCGTCAACATATCGGCGTGACCTGACCTGCACCGAGTATCTTCGCTTTTGGATTAGTTTGATTAGTTTAGTTTGAGAAGTTACAGCAAACATGGTAATTGCCTGCATAGCAAAAGGTTGTGAGAACAAGCAAAGGACATACACGAATGTAATGTTGCACAGAATTGGAACTGGGAAATCGATGGCTAGCTGCTCTGGATATCTGTACTTCAACACCTCACTACAAAATTAGCCAGTATTGTGTTTTGAGAAGAGGATTTTGCACCGGAGGTCTAAGCTGAAAAAATGCTATAGGACCAGAAAGACGGTACTACGTCTGAAGGATACGGCCGTCCCATCCATTTTCAAAGTACAGGCAGAAAAAATGTAAGTTGTCTTTTATTACTCTTCCTTACGTGAATCTGTGTCTTTATTCAGTTGTAAGATAGATGCTGTATATAGAGTATGGTTCAAATTGCCTCATCTATTATAACCTCATGTAGAGTTCAACCTGTTTAGCATGAACAACATGAATGAGAAAAAAAATTCGCTGTTATCGTTACCTGTGAAAAAAATTGGCTCTCATCCTCACGTCCTCAGGCTGTTGAGCGATCGCAACCTCCTCCTTCTGTCGGTCTATTTCCAAAGCACGCAGCTCCTCTTCTGAAAACTCTGGTTCGTAGAGGTATGGTTCTGGATCTTGACTGTCTGAGAAGTCACCCTCTTCGTCTTGCACAAAATCCCCCATGTCCATCGCCAATCACTATGTCTACTGTCGGAAAAATAGCCAGCTAATATTCACGCTGGTATGTTGACGGAAGTTGGGGGATTTCAGGTGTTGCGTGATATGACTGCGCCCAAGTAGCAGTGCTTCGCCTGTGAGTCACCCTAATATAGTCCCAAGTCAATATCTGCCTAGGAAATCGTCTAGTCTTAATCTGAATTGCTATTTGTACTCGTTGTGAATACGCAGGCCATTTTTTTTTTTTTTTTTTTTATGTATCCCTTTTACCAGAGGTGGGACCAAGTCATTGTTTTGCAAGTCACAAGTAAGTCTCGAGTCTTTGCATTTAAGTCCCAAGTCAAGTCCCAAGTCAAGACAGACAAGTCCCAAGTGAAGTCCCGAGTCAAGACAGGCAAGTCCAAGTCAAGTCCCGAGTCAAGACAGGCAAGTCCAAGTCAAGTCCCGAGTCAAGACAGGCAAGTCCAAGTCAAGTCCCGAGTCAAGACAGGCAAGTCCAAGTCAAGTCCCGAGTCAAGACAGGCAAGTCCAAGTCAAGTCCCGAGTCAAGACAGGCAAGTCCAAGTCAAGTTGCAAGTCCTCGAGTTTAAGCTTCAAGTCTTAAACAAGTCATTAGTGCTTTTTGCCCAAATTAGTGTCTCAGTGTTAATTACTATAGAAAAATTAAATGTATTTAATTTATATCAGGAAGGCTTTTAAAATATGTTCATGACTTGTTTAATTTCATATTTATTGCGAATTTTCACCAAGGGCACCCATCTATCTCAGTTCAATTTAGGGATTTTTCTTGCGTGTGACAAAAAAAGGAAAAGGCAGTGAAAAAAAAATATTTTATTGGTAACCCAGTAACAAAGGCAAAATCATTTAATAGAAATAACTGCTACACATTTTGTATGTGTGTGAGAGAGAATGTGGCAATGCAGATTTAAAAATACAAGTAACTGTTCATTGGGAAAATTAATCGTGATTTGCTACACATTAAGTTTAAAATATTGAGTCCCTGGTTAAATTAATTTGTTAACGCGACAGTAATTGTAGAACATTCCTATTTCCACGGCGACGTATCAAGCATCACGTGACACTTTTTGGGGCTTACGTGCCTGTCATTTAGCCTACAAAACATAAATCCATCCATTTCTCCCGAAAGACATGAAAGTGAGTGGCTGGTGAACAAGGAGAAGACTTTATAGTTACCTATAGGCTAAAATGTGCGTTTGTTGTAAAAAAAAAAAAAAACATGTCTCAAAATTATATTTGAAAGGTTTAGTAGCCTATTTATTTCCGCTAATTTAGACATCAGTTTGTTTGCTTTTTCTCAAATTATAAATGATTCGCTTGTACTTGTGTATTTAAATGCCTGAAAAAGAAAAGAAAAAAACATTATTTGGTTGAAAACTGTCTGAACGTGTGATAAATGACAACTGACAAGCGCTGCTGAACGCACTCTATCACGCGCTCTCTGGCTCAGTGCCAAACGTGCGAAAGCAGCGCTAATCAGCGCTGTGATCATGCGTCAGTGATACAGTGCTATACTACAGTGATTATTACAACTCTGATCTGTGGTTTTAGAAGGTAGGTCAAGTCTTTCCAAGTCACAGGGCTCAAGTCCGAGTCAAGTCGCGAGTCATTGTTGTCTAAGTCTAAGTCGAGTCGCAAGTCATCTTTGATTATGTCAAGTTGAGTCGCAAGTCATCAAATTTGGGACTCGAGTCCAAGTCAAGTCCAAGTCATGCGACTCGAGTCCACAACCCTGCCTTTTACTCACGACATGCTACCTGACAACATAGGATTCATTATCATTATGATAAGCTAAGCTAGCGTCGGCGCTGCCAAACTAAGACAATGCCTGCACTGAGACAAAAATGCTTTTGCCCACCTATCTTAATGTAGGGGAGACGGTAAATAAGCCCCATTTCAAAAAACGGTGGAGTGTTCCTTTAAACGTTGCGTATGGCACACAAAATTAGAAACCCTTCAGGAGTTTCAAAGTCATCATCTGATTGATTGAATTCTACAGGATGTCCAGGTGACGTGCATGTCGCGTTCTTTAACGTTCCACCTGGAAACAAAGCCGCCGTGATGCCAAACCCCCTCATGGAAAAAGAAACCCATCGTGTTTACAACTCTGACAATTAGCGCTGATGAGGATCAACTAAACACTGGATTTTCAAAAGTGTGTGATTTAAAGTTCAGGGCATAGACTCTTTAAAATATATCCAAGTTTTACACGCAGGTCTGTTATTGTAGAGACATCGGATTTATATTTTCACACCCCTAAACATGACTCTGAACAAAACGAACTGTGATTGGTTGCGTTACATGTCAGTCAAACGTCCTCTTGGGCGGTCCTTTGCCAATGAAAGCTGCCATAAAGTCTAGATCTTCTGCCGTCACTCTGGCTACGTGAGACTAATGCTTGAATGACAGTAAATGGACACAGTAACAGGGTTGAAAAAGATTGTACGGACCACCAGAGAGCCACACAGTGGAAAGCACCACTAAAAATGACTTGATGCCTAAATTCATGAGATTTTACTAAAGATTCCAGCATGTGGAGATAACAACCAGAAGCCAACTAGACAAATATTCCCCTATTCCTCCCTCCCTGAGCAGACGGAAGGTTTTAAATATTACTTTTTGTGTGTGTGTGTGTCGCTGATAGCTGTCATGCCTTGTAAGTAGAGTGATTTATAAGAAAAATGTCTGTTTTTAAAGATGATTTGTGACGGATTTTCGCATGAATAAACAGGTAAACAGATGCAGTAACAGGCCAAAAAAACATCTGAAAATCAGTTTTTATTTGAGGTGGCTTTGAAGTGCTATTTAATTAATTTGATAGTGACCATTAAAAACTTCTTTCAAAAACAAGTTTTGGACTCTTTTTAGTCGACAGATTCATTTTTGAGATTCATTTTCTTCCAGTAGTTGTTGTGATGTTTTCATTTTTATTACGTGACTGAATCAAGAGAACTGTTTTTATAGAGGTCTGTGTGCAGAATTGAACTTGAAGTGCAGTGACGGGGTGGAAAGTGATCTTTTAAGGACCAGCGGAGGGCCGCACAGCGGAAACCACCTCCGAAGGTCTTTTGGCCTCAGACCTCATCCATAAAATGCCTTCTGTGTATATGAATCCTGTAAAAACACTATCCGTCAGCTCTCAAAGGGAAATACATTCTCTCTCACAGCGTCCTGCGTGTCTGTAATGGATATGGCAGTGTGAAATAATACCGCAGCTCGCGGAGGTCACTGGAAGAGAGCTGTTGATTGAAGTATTTTGTCTCCTCTGGTGTCAGTGCTGTGAAGGTGAACTCCTGCATCTGTTTGTTAAATTCAGTCTTTTATTAGTGAGTGTCTGTCCTTTCTTTTGCTAGCAGAGAACCGTTGGCGAATCTCACTTTGAGGATTCTGTCTGCAGACTGCAAAAGAAAGGATTTGTTATCTCGCTGTCCTGTTTAAGCCCCCCAGAGACATGCGCTCCTGTTCACAGGCGTCCCCTGGAACTTCTCACTGACCCGTCCATGGAGACGCAAGGCTTGAGGGTTTTTATGAATTTCAGCTTCTGAAGGAAGGCCAGATATGAGTGAGGTAGTCTTGTCTAGTCTAATTTGCTTTTGTCGTTTTTTGTGTGCAAAATGCATCAGATGTTCATGAACATCCGTCTGAAGGTGCATTCAGACTGACAGCAATCAAACTTTGCTGACAGCAATAAAAGTTTGATAAAAATATAGTTTTTTTCTGATTAAACTTTATTTGAACAATCGCTGTATTGATTCTTAAAATCTCAAGAACCATATTTTTGTACGATTCACGATCAAGTGACTCTTAAAGGTGCTGTATGAATGACGGTAAATATCGGAGACCGTTGTTTCTCCCGCCCCCTCCTCGGTCTCAATGCTCACGCGGGTTGCCAGATTGAGGACACGCAACAGGAGCGAGCACAATTGACAACGAAAAGCGAGGCGACTTACTGACTGTAAGTTAATGAGTTGATTTATCCATGTTTTAATATGCTCTTGTTCATAGAGATTTTTAGATGGATACAGAGGCTTTTTAGGTTGGGTAATCTGCCATCTCTGACCAAGTTTGTTTGCTCGTTTCCAAGGATGCGATACGCTGTATTTCCTGCTAACTGGCATCCCGGGGTGTCGAAATACTATTGGGTGAACTGGCGGTGGGCGAGATCACACAGACCAAAAAAAAAAAAAACCCGACTGACAACACAGAACGTGTTAAATAATAAGTAAAATAACTGGCTGTAGAAGTGTATTTCCGGGAAACGAGTATGTGAACGTACCATGTTTCCTAAATATCTGCAAACATATTATGGTATTTTTCATAAAGCACCTCTTAAGGTCCTGATATACTCACAGCGAAGTTCTTTTTCGTTCTTCGTTTAGGGGTAAAAAGAAGATCGAAATACTTTTGCAGCGGTATATTATTAATGACGTCCTGGCGCTGTTGAGAGCGATGCTTAGATGAATATGTAAATGTGCTGCACACTTTCCTCACAATAACAAAATAAATGCAACCAAAATGACAGCGGTGAGAAAACGGCAATTAAGAAAACATTTGATCATAGTGATGTGGATGTTTGCAATTCGGCTCTCCAGTCAAGTTAATTCACACCACTTTTATTTAAATGGCACTTTATACAATAGATTGCTTTAAACCAAACAGCTTTACAATATTAAACATGTAAAACAGTGTCAGTGTTGCTTTTAAATGAGATTTACACTTCAATTTCTAATGTAAAGCAGTTCTCCACTGTTTGTTTTCACACATGTGTTTTCTCAACGGACTCAATTGAGGAAATGATTTTCGTGTCAAAGGCGGAGTCTCAGAGCCACGGACCAATGGTAGTTCAATGGTGTTTACCAGCAAACTGTTTCAAACTTCTGTAACGCACACAAAATTAACTTCATTTTGGCCTGATTTTGTTCGAAGTGATGCCAGTTCCCTCTTCGATTTCGCTTGAAATATACCAGGGCCTTTAAGAACCGGTTCTTTTTGGTGAATCAAAAACCGAGCACAACCCAGTATAGTCTGATTAATGAACCAGATATTTTTAGTAAATCAAAAACATACCACACAGTGTAGTCTCATTTACAAACAACTGATGCTTATTATACAGATTATTCTTGGTGAATCAAAGACATGCCACACAACCAGTGTGTTGTCCAAATCATGAACAAATGACTCTTTGAACAGATTCTTTTTAGTGAGTCAAAAAACACTAGGCAACCAGTGTAGTCTGATTAATGAACAAAGGACTCAAATTAACCGTTTCTTTTTAATAAATCAAAAACATACCATGCAGCCAGTGTAGTCTAATTTATAAACAAATTACTCTTATAAACAGTTTTTTTTTTACTAATTAAAAGACAACAAATGTAGTCAATTCGTGAACAATGACTCTTTTGAGCTTGTTCTTAATACATCATTCTATAGACCCATTTGGAGTTATTTCATGAGTTTACATTATTATTATTATTATTTAAATATTTATAATATTCATAATCAAATAAATACAATATTTAATATATTTGTAATTTCCAAGGTTTCCTTTATAATGTACAGCATTAAATGAGATATAATTTCTTTCATATGTAAGCAACTGAAATATATTCAAATGAATCGGAATGGAATCAAATTGAATCCGAATCGAATCAGGAAATCTGTATTGATACCCAGTCCTACAGATTGATAGTGTCTGGTTGTTGGTCAGTTGTTGTGCTGTCCTGAGAGCAGATTAGTCCCTGAGGATGACTGCTGTGATGTTTGTGTTTCTATCAGCCAGCGGATAAAAAAAATCTCCATAATCTGACACCCTGACACACATGTCCCGATAACCGCTCGTGACTCTCAGCCTCGCTGACCCCCGTGTCAGACATGTTAAAACTTGCATTTTTAATGTGTTTTTCTTCGATAAGCTCCTTAGGATGGAAAGAGGCAGCAGCGGTCAGTCTTCTTTGTGCGCTGTGCCGTCAGATTCACTCTTAAAACCTATTAGAGTCAGTCAAGCGTCCTGATTAGATGAAGAAATGAAGCAGAGATGTGCTTTAAAAGGGTGCGTCATGGAAATCAGTTTTTTTTTTTTTGCCTAGAAATAAGAGGGTTTTTTTTCACATCATAAACCATCAATTTACATTTTATTCATCTATTTAGTATTCATCTATTTAGATCAAGAAACGTTGATATATCCAGGGTTGCACAAAACGTTTTTGGTGTGGTACTCAAGGCAGAACTTTTGCTGATTGGTACTCGCACTTTACGCCGCACACTTATCCTGCAAGCTGCCTAGATGTAAAATACGATATTTGTTTACTGTGAAATGAAATATAGGTTCATCTTTGTTAGAGTTGTATTTTTATTTATTTTTTAGCATTAAATGACAGCAGGAATATTAGGCTGCTGTCACTTTAAAACCGAATGCACAGACCGAATATACTGATACACATCCGGTTTCTTTCTCAACTGTTCAATTATTACATAACTGAGAGAATACTTGCTGAGACGGGTATTTTGACATCATTTTGTGTGTATCTGTCCGCTCAAGCGCAAGTAAACGTGAAAGATGAATCAATTCGATGTTCGAGCGCTGGCTAAAACGGCCTCTCTCTCTCTCTCTCTCTCTCTCTCTCTCGGGGACGCACGGCCCGCGTCCGACAGAGCAGTAACCGAACCCGACCCGAGCCCGACAGGCATAAAGATATTTATGTCCGAGGCCGACAGTTAAAATCCAATTTTTTTTTCTCATACTAATGACACATGTGCGTTTGTGTGGAAAGCCTGCTTTTATTAAGCAACTGTAGGAAGACATTCGGAAATGTCAGCAGGATGAGTGCATCAGCGCGCACGGAGAAACAAGCGCACTTAACGCAGGCGCGCATGCACGTGTTTCGTTGTCACGGCTACATAAACAAATTTCCGCACACAGGAAGACAGATGTTATGGTAATATTTTACATGTATTTTAATCACAAAAACGAACGTTTGCATCACGTGAAAGCATCAGGCACATTGGCTACCAACATAATAAGCTGTTTTAAATTTAAAATGTTCAATGCCATATCGCGCCGATGTGACCGAGCCCGACCCGAACCCGAACATAATTTCTAAATATCTGTCCGAACCCGGCCCGGCCGGTCGGGCTTGGGTCGGGTATCCATCCTCTACTCTGCACGTGCACACGCCTTGGGTGTATGCGGGTGTATAACGTACGAATGCTAATTTTCACCTCTTCTTCAGCGTTTAAAATAGTTTGAATGTGTAAATTGGCAAGAAAAAACACGTCCAAGTGATAAACTCTCACTCTATGATGGTTAAACTTAGCAGTTAATTCGCAAATCACATGAGTGCCGAATCGTGGGGCTCATCTGTACAGATCAACTGAAATCCGTTGCACCCCTAATAATTAATAAACACAC
>JAPDVR010000025.1:6055848-6085848 GCA_026230005.1 Gila orcuttii
ACTTATAATAAAAATATTAATTTTAGTAGTTACTACTATTATTATTATTATTATTATTATAACAATAATATAGGCTATATATATATATATATATATATATATATATATATATATATATATATATATATGTGTGTGTGTGTATATATGTATATGTGTGTGTATATATGTATATGTGTATATATATATATATATATATATATATATATATACATATACATATATACACACACATATACATATATATACACACACACACACACATATATATATATATATATATATATATATATATATATATATATATATATATATATATATATATGTATTTATCTGTTAAATACTGTTAATGGTAACAAAATAAATAAACAAATAAATAAATATCCAAAATTAACTAATAATAAAATAGTTTGTTTATACAAATAAAATAAACAAAAAAATACTAAAAATAAATAGCTATCCATAAAATATACAAAATGTGCACAATAACTATGATGATGATTATTATTATTAATGTTGAAGAAAATAATAATACTAAATAATAATGTTTGTGTGTTAATGATTGTCTCTGGAGGAATCACAGGCCAGCTGAGCATATTTAGTGTTAGGAGTGTGTTCCGATCACTAACTCTTTGTATGAGCCGTATCAAACAGTGTTAATTATTGCAGTCTCTCTCTGCACTCTCAGTGAACTCTTGTCCTCCGCGAGACCCTCAGCTGACGGAGTGTGTTCACTTCCAGCCAGACGTGTGTCGCACTGGAGCTGCTGTAGTGTTCAGACTGCTCAGTAGTGGAGTAAGAGAGGCCGGCAGACCGTCACCTCCTCCAGACCCACATCTGGAGAACTTCACGAGTCCCAGAGATCCCGGCCCATATCCTCGGGTGCGTTTCGTGCGGGAGATATCCTGACCGACCTGGAAGCAAACACAAACGCTCGCTGAACATTCCGCTTGGATTTCTTTCTTTGCACAAACACACATTCCCACACAGACTTTCAAAGTAGCGAGTGAGTTTTTCTGCTGCTTGTATAACTGTGAAAGAACATGAACCATCTGCTGGATTTCTGTCCTGACATACGGCTGAACATTTATTCCATAAATATACACAATGTGGCACGTTCAGATCCCACGTTCAATTTGGCAGTTGCTGGTTAAAGACGATTGAAGATCTTTGCACTGTAACGTCATTTGAGAAACTTTTCAATGAGTCTGTGAATCAGAATTTTATCTTTTATTTTTGCTGTTTTTAGTTTTACCCTTATTCCAGATCAAGACTATCAATTTTGAATGAAGAAAGTTCATCATATTATTACATTTGAAAAACTATGATCTAATCTAAAACTATGATCTAAAACTATGATGTAATCCTGGTGATTAAATACAGTTACATGCCACTTGGCTGGTGACTTAATTATAAACTGCAACATAATGTTTGCAGTTTAACTACTAGTAAATGTAACATTTTTTACTTATTAGTAGAAAAAGAAAAAAGTACATCATAAGCTTTTCCAGGATGCATTTTTCTCCAGAAGTCACATTAAGCAAACAAAAATATAAATGCATATAAAAATAAATTATTATTATATATTTATTCTTCACATTTTTATTAGTTACATTAATAGTTAAATGTTATTTATTTATTTATTCATTCATTTTATTTGTTTATAAATATAATATAATATAATTAATATAAATTATATTTTATATGTACTCATATTTATTGATAATATTAAATGTTATTAAATGAATATACATTTATTTATTTTATTTATAAAAGATCATTAATATAATAAAGATAATATATATAATATATATTTTTTTATGTATTCCTAATATGTATTAATAATATTTATTTTATAAATAAATAGTGTATTAAATGAAAATACATTTTATTTATTTTAAAATGAAAACGGAAAATATATCGGAAATATTTTTTGCTATATTTCCGATATACTTGCTATTAACACCCATCAAGGTAAGCTGAACTGAGAAAATATACAGTCCGTAGTAAATATTGAAATATTAAATATATTTTAAATGTGTAAAATGCATATATAATATTTTATTATTATAAAATATATTTGATTCATATTTCTGTTTTCAGTAATATTTTATATGGATAGTAAATTCACCTGTCTTTTTCTTTTCTTTTTTTGTAAAGTTACATTTATACTGTTTACTGTTTACAAGCTTCATAAGAAGTGTTTCCAGAGTGTGGTTTTCTGTTGTGGTGAAGATTTGGTGAGTTTGCTCATAGAGGGATTTTGATCTGATATAGCAGAGACTTTCTGCCAGTGCAGTTTTAGCTCCATGTTTCTCTGCTCAGTCGTGCACAAACCTTGTCTGAACCCATCACCTCATCATCGCTGGCCAGCGTTTCCTCAGGTGAAACCAAACAAACAAGAACGTATCTGTCCAGAATCTGGAATTATATGTCTTGTGTTTCCTTCTGAGACCGAAACTATCTTTATGTGGGCAATTTCAGAGCAAACCGAGCAGGAACATTGTTTGAGGGAAACATCTGTCTCGCTGACTGGTTTTACTTTCATAGACACTAACACGCTTCTCCAACTCAGTTGCACAACTGCAGCTCCATCCCAGTTTATATACTATTACAAAACAGGAAGTTACAAGATTTATGTGTTTGATTCACTAAAAAGAAATGGCTCTTAAGTCATTTGTTTGAGAATTGAAATACACTGCTTGTGCTGTATGTTTTTGATTCACTAAGAAGAGCTGGTTCATAAGTTAGGTAATCATTTGGTCTACACTGTTTGTGTTCTATATGTTTTTCAACCAATATTTGTAAGTGTCAGTGAATCAGAGTCTTTTTTTTGTGAATCATTTGTGCTGTGTTTGATTCACTGACACTAAGAAATATTGATTCAAAAGAGTCATTTGTTTGTGAATCATTTGGTAGGCACTGTTTGTACTTTATTTTTTTGATTCACTAACAAGAACTGGTTCAAAAGAGTCATTTGTTCTTGAACCATTTGGTCTGCCCTGTTTGTGTTATGTGTTTGATTCACTGACACAAACAAATATTGGTTCAAAAGAGTAATTTTTTTGGGAACCATTTGGTCTGCACTGTTTTTGCTGTGTGTGTTTGATTCACTGACACTAACAAATTTGAAAGAGTCATTTGTTTGGGAATCATTTGGTTCACACTTCGTGTGTTGTATTTGTTTGATTCACTAACAAGAACCGGTTTAAAAGAGTCTGGTTTAACTGTTTATGCTGTGTCTGTTTGATTCACTAACAAAAATTGGTTCAAAATTGGTTTTAAAAAGTCATTCGTTTGGGAATAATTTTGTCTGCACTATTTGTGCTGTGTTTTGATTCATTAACAAAAATTTGTTCAGGAGAGACTTTTGTTCAGCAATTATTTGTTCTGCACTGTTTGTAACAAATATTGGTTCAAAAGAGTCATTTGTTTGGCAACAATTTGGTCTGCACTGTTTATACTGTGTGTTTAATTCATTTACAAAACTTTGTTCAAGAGGGACTTTGACTTTATCACTAACAAAAATTGGTTCTTAACAAGAAGATTCATTTGTTTGGGTTAGACTTTTTTCGATGGTATGCATGGATGTAATGAATGTAGCTAGATGCTAATTCCTACATGCAAACAATACGTTGGGTTCTGAGGAATCAAATGCATTATGATTTGGTAGTATGTAGTAATATTGGCGTACAGCAGGGGTTTTCAACAGGGGGTCCGCAGCGGTACCGCAGGGGTCCCTCAATGATTCAACAAAAATACAATATTAAATCAACATCAGTCAAATGCTAAATGTCTCATTGTGCTTCCCACATTAAAATTAATGTATTCAAATTAAAATGTAAAAGTCTATACATCAATACTGTTTATTTGAATGTCTTTGCTGCGGTGTTAGCATCATAGTCAATATACTGTAAATACATCAGTATGCATATATAATATTATAGGCCAGGCTTGAAATATATTTACCAAATACTTAAAAGTATTAATGTGAATTGTGTTGCAGTCTATTTGTGAGGTAACCTAGAAGTTTGAGATTTGAATAAGATCCGTGTTGTGTAAAAGAAGAGTAAGATTTACTCATGACCTTCAGAGAGCTTATTCATGTGGCAGCTGGTGTTTTGTCATATGAAAACTTGATCGTTTTAAAGTTTGAATGATTTTGATGGATTCTGACGTTCGTCTTTACGTCAGAACTGAAGGGAAACATCTAGTGAGAAGACACCTTTAGTCTTCTGTCATTCTCTCACTGTCACCCGCATTCTCTCCATCTCGCTGTCGTCTCAGTGAGAAATGTCTGCTTGTTGCTGTCTGGTGTAACTCCAGACGGAAAGCGTTCACGAGTCGTGTCCTCTGAGCCCTGGAGATGAGAGTATATTTGTGTTGAAGGGCAGAGGGGAAAGAAATGGCTTTCATTTCTTTTGTCTTCAAATGAAATTCTCCTGACTTTTCCCTCCTCTCTGACACTCTGATAAATTCCAGCATGTTGTCTCTTTACATTAGGATGTGAGCGGACTGGACCGAGGCTAAATAAACCAATCTCATCTTGTTGCCATGGGAGCGCATTCCTCACGCCGTTGGTGTTTCGAGCTTGGCCCGCCACCAGATCCAATGCGCACCAACTTCCTGTTCCTTCTGTGAGGGCTGTGAAAGTGCCTCGGATGGAGCGTTTCGCTCTGTCTCTGGTCTACTGGTAGTTTATATACAGCAGGGTTATTATAGTTAATTGCCCCTAGTAGCTTTTTCGGATATTAGCTTTCATGTAGTGTGTTATATGGCTCTTTGTGAATGAAAAAGGTCTGCAAAAGTGCAGATAAATGGAGTTATTGTCTCCTGAAAAGAAAGAACCGATTCTGAACTGCCTGAAACGAGTCGTCAGTAATTCCAGTCTTACTTCCTGCATGAACATATGTAGGTTTGTAACAAATTTGCATAATGGCAGCCTATGGTCTTCATTGGCTGCCCATGAACAACGTGTACTTTGCACACAAACTCTGTAGATGTATCTGAGACTGGAAGAGCTTGGTTCGTGTTGTCGACATGTCGCTGCAAATTCACTTTTCTGCACTTCCAAAGGATGAGGACTCGTGCTCGGATTGATGTGGTAAAACTCACGCCATTGTTACTGTTCGTATCACTGTGTGTAATAGAGTTGAGGAAGCCTCTGGGCTGAAATTGAGATATTATAATGAGCGTTTGCTTTCCCACATGGGGTGTAAGCGGGAAACCAATTGCTTTGGATACATGCTGTATAATTTTGATTCACTATAAAGATCTGGCTCATAAGAGTCATTAGTTTGGAAATCATCTAGTCTGTGCTGGTGGCAGTTTGTTTGATTCACTACAACTGTGTTATAAGGTTCTGAGTCACTTAAAAGAACTGGTTCATACGATTTATTTGTTTGTATTGACTATACTGTTCACACTGTATATTTTTGCCCCTGTTTACACCTGGTATTAAGATTTTGTGGTGTAATACAGGTGTAAACGGGGTCTAAAATGTTTTGAGCTAGTCCACTTTCAGAGGTAGTCAAAAACATCGGATTGCTTTGTAGTGTAAACGCTCCTGTGGTCAAATGTATTTGAACAGCCACAAAAAAACTCCACTCTCTGCCTACTGACTTAAGGCATAAACACTATGGGAAGCGCACTAGCCAGACGGGATTTAAACTTTGTTTGCTGAAGACCCAAGTTTGGTTTGAAGATGAAAGCGTACCAAGCACAATCTTCTCTCTTCATTCCTGATTTCTAACACACACTCACAGCGTTCGGCTGGTCTTGCGGCTGTCAGAGCAGAAACTAAAGCTGATGCTCTGTGTGTTTTTCTGTCGTCTCTGGGCGCATTCATGTAAACAGGGACTTGGATCCACTGAAAAGAACCTGATTTTAAGCACCTTTATTATCAAATTGAATAATAAAAAAAAATGAAATTTTTCATTTTTTTTATAAAACACTAAAATCTTGTGAGGTATATTTGAATAAAATTGTTGGTATTGATGACCTGTGTGTAGCTCTAATATATTTGCCTTTTTATTTATTTTTGTCTTTTTGAACAACAGATATCTTGGGATAGCTGACCAAACAATAGGAAGACAAGACAAGAGAACGGGAACAGAAGACAACATATGCTGGACTCAAACTCACCACGTTACGTCTCCACCTGAGCTCTATATTAATGGTCCAACTCTTTCAATCCTTTACAACACAGCAATCAGCCTGCAGGTACTGTTTCCAAGAATTAGTATTGCGATTTACTGTTCTTAATTTCATTATTTATCGAATATTTTTGTCTTTCTATCCTTATAAATGCAGTTAACCAGTCACGTTTGTGCATAGCTAAAGTCACCATGAAAGGGAAAATGGACAGTTCTTTGTTTTTAATACATAGAATGTTGCATTATTTATTGTAAATTATTTTAAACCGCATTCATTTTCAGAGTCTGCATGAACAGGAGATTGTAATAAACTATTCTTTCCCATTGTGACGTAAATCCCAGTGAAACGGCTTCTCGAACAAGAAAACATGTTGGGCAGGACTTGATTTTGTTTATCGGAATTTGATTGGATTGTTGGATCGTTGTGGAATGCTATTGCTGTGATGTCATGTGAGTGACAGGTTGTCCTGCCTTCATAATCTTTAATCAAAATAACTCTTAAAATATCTCTTCTCTGATGATGCGTTTACTGTCATGAGGGCGGGGCAAACTGTCACTCACATGATATTGACCAATAGCAAACCACAAACATCCAATCAATTCCTCATGAGCAAAATCAAGTCTCGCCATACATTTGTTCAATGCGAAGCATTTTCACTCACAATAGGGAAGAAAAGACGATTGCAACTTCGGTTTCATGCAGATTTAAAGCTTTGCATGGTAAAATCAGTTACACACAGTCTCAGGTGGCTTACTGGTTTATTCGGAAGCGCCCGTTACCATCTGGCTCGTGCCCTGTGGTGTTGTATCGGAGATGCCCACGACGCTCCCCTCTTCATCAGCGCACCTGTCCAAATAGATGTCCGCAGGGATTCAGTTTATTGATCGCGTGTGCCGTCTGACAACCTCGGCGAGGGTCACAGGATGAACTCCTGGGGTCTCGGAGAGGAAATGAGAAATCGTTGCAGGCGCTCTTGCTCATATCATTTGTTTTTTTTTTTATATCTGATAAGCTTGCATGTGCTGGGTTTGTGTTTTATTTGTACAAATCAGGGCTGACTCAGGTTAGGCTCTGCAGCTGTTTTCCCAGGTACAGTCCAGCAACCTTGAGCGAGAGGAGCGAGCACAGCTTCGACAAAACACTCGCGAGACTGAATTCTGTCTGTTTGCTCCTGACACTCTTCTATTCAGGGTCTCAAGGTGATGCACCTGTCGGCTGTCTGGAGTTATTCTCTCAGTGAGGGTTTCTGTCAGGAAACGCAGTGTCTTCAGGCGATGGCTTGTTAGTCTGGAGTGAATGCAGTGAGCTCTGGGTTCATGTATTTGTATTCCTACAATGTAATGCAATGTGATGTGCAGATGCAATATGTTGGACAGAACTTAATCAGGAATTGATTCGATGGTGAAAAGTGAGCGTTCCTCATCGGAGTGAATTTGCAGCCAGTAAAACTTTTAAGGAGGCTTTTAAGACGTGAACCAGTGGTCGTCTCTTCAGCAAAACTACAGACGAAACCTTTTGTTGCCCATGTTTTTTTATTTTTATAAGTGTATGTATTTAAAAAAACATTTAAAAACACTATTTTCACTACCCAATCGATTCCAGATGGAGAAAATCAAGTCACACATCTGTTAATGTAAGTGAAATGGGTTGCAAATGTCAATTGACGATCACTTCAGATAACGAGTAGCTTGGCTAACTAGAGTTTTAAAGGATATTGCACACTCTCTCCACCGGCTTCAGGAGCTGAAAGTGCAGCTGAGGACACTTTTTTTTGTTGTTGATTACCGGAGTGTGCAGTAATTTGAACGAGGTGGTCTGACTCACTTCAAACCACTGTCCTTTACATCGTATTCACTTAACCAAGCGTTCAACTAAAGAGAGGACAGACGCTTAATTAGCAGCGTTTGTTTTAAAAAAGGTAAATGATTATCTGTGTGCTGGAGGCATTCAGGTCTGCAGTTCTTCAGCTGGCCTTCAGGACGCGGCTTCTGATTGAATGTGTAGAGTATACACACACACACACACACACACACACGGTTAGCTTGATCCCTGCTAATCTTGTCAGCCATCAATATGTTTGGTCAGTGCAGGTATCAGCGATTGATTTTTTTTCTTTTTCTTTTTATGGTTCAATGTTTCTGAGTGATTCTATACCTATCCTCTCATTCATCGTGTCCTTGTTTACTCCTTCCCTCTCATCTTCTGCTCTCTTCTCTCGCCTCACCCTGCTCTGAGTTCAGACCCGTTGAGATTTAGCATTAACATGCTTTTAGCATCTTCATGTGAAGTTTTAAATATACATAGGATGTTCTCAACCTCGTGTACTTGTTTGTGCTGTTGGTCTGTTTATAGTGGTTCTTGCTGAGCCAAGCAACAATATCCCTGTTGCTCATTGTTATTGTTCAAATCCCTAACACTATTAACAATTTATATTCGGCATTTAACTCAGTTGGTGCTACAGACACATATAATTCCACTGTGAATACCTTTTAAATTATAGTTGAATTCCTGAATTTGAATCAGCAAACAGGATGCAGAAGTGCAATTTGAAAGCTAGTTAAGAAAAACTATTAATGTTGTCGGCTTGACAAAGGTTTGTTTGAACATTTGGGGAAAAGTTTAAAAAGCGATGGATGGATGAATAAATTATGAATGGATGAATAAATGGATAGATGGATGGATGGATGGATGGATGATGAATGGATGGATGATGAATGGATGATGAATGGATGTTTGATGGATGATGGATATATAAATTAATGGATTGATTGATATGATTGATTGATTGATTGATTGATTGATTGATTGATTGATTGAAGAACAGATGGATGGAGGATGGATGGATGGATGATGAATGGATGGATGGATGGATGGATGGATGGATGATTGATGGATTGATGATGGATGGATGGATGATTGATGGATGGATGGGTTATGAACAGATGGATGGATTGATGAATGGATGATGGATGGGTGATGGATGATTGATTAATGGATGGATGGATGGATGGATGATTGATGGATGATGAATGGATGATGGATGGATGGATGAATGGATGATTGATGGAAGAATGGATGAATGAATGATGGATGGATGATTAATGAATGGATGATGAATGAATGGATGGATGGATGGATGATTGATGGATGGGTGATGAACAGATGGATGGATGATGAATGGATGGATGGATGGATGGATGGATGATTGATGGATGGGTGATGAACAGATGGATGGATGGATGGATGGATGATTGATGGATGGGTGATGAACAGATGGATGGATTGATGAATGGATGATGGATGGATGATGGATGATTGATGGATGAATGGATGATGGATGGATGGATGAATGGATGGTTGATGGAAGAATGGATGATGGATGGATGATTGGATGGATGGATGGATGGATGGATGGATGGTTAATGGATGGATGGTTAATGAATGGATGATGAATGGATGGATGGATGGATGGATGATGGATGGATGGATGGGTTGATGAATGGATGATTGATGGATGGGTGATGAACAGATGGATGGATTGATGAATGGATGATTGATGGATGGATGATGATGTATTGATGAATGATTGATGGATGAATGGATGGATGATGATGTATTGATGAATGGATGATTAATGGATGATGGATAAATGGATGAATGAATGGATGATTGATGAATGGATGATGGATGATGGATGGATGGATGGATGGATGGATGGACAGACGATTGATAATCCATTTCTAGGTATTTTCTCCCTAACCTCAATGAAACTGAAGTTCTAGAGCTGTTTAATGTTTAGCATCATAACATCTTCAGAAGCTTCTATAGAATCATATAGTGACTTCAGAACATTCTGCCATGTTACTAAAGGAACTTCAGAAGTTTTCCTCCTTCAGCATCAGGCATTAAAAGTTCTTTGAGTTCATGAATCTTCACTAACTGGAACATGTTGTATAAATGGACTCATTTGGGAGGAACAGACTGCTGTGAGTGTTTGAACAAATGTTTTCCTTCTTTTCACTGACCTTCTGTGCACAGGTGAATGAACAGATGACAGGAATATCTGGATGCCTCACTCATTAGCAATAATCTTTGTTCGAATCAAATCAGGCTCACTTAAAGATGCTGCATTCTCAGGTAGACTGAACTTTAAGAACATACTCTAACAAGCTATGAGAATAATTGATATGATCTTCATGAGTTTGATAACTGAATCTTGCGCATGAATCACAGTCCAACATATCTGAATGAAGTCATCACGGTGAGACACTTCAGTTTGCTGTAGAGCGATTGGTTTCTGGTTCACGGGACTGACAAACCTTTAATGTGCTGGTAAAATGAAGCAAGTAAAGCTTCAGTAGGTTCTGTCATGCTGCTGTCCCGTCCCATACAGAGACGAGTGAGACACTGAGAGTCCTTCTGGGCCTCAGTGTGTGTGTGATCAAATATAGTCCGATCTTCACACCTCGTAAAACACTGCTATGTCGCTTTAAGATTCTGACTCGAACGAGAGGAAATGGCTGCCTGTCAGAGACGGCGGAGCTTTATTGGAAATGTTTCTGCAGTGTAAAATCCTCAGGAGAATGTTTGATTACCGCTGAATGAGTTTGTGACCGGGAGAACAGGTATCTCATCTGAGGACTGTAGCTTCTTCAGGCACTTCCTCATGAAGAGACAGCGGTTTGCTTTCTTATGTGTTGTTCAGGAGCAGGTACGTCTGAAATCGATGATTCCACAATAGACTGACATGCAACAAGTACCAGTACTTGAGTCACAGTACATGAGCCAAATGAACAGATTTGCTTGTGAAAATCTACTTTGCATGCTACTAAATGTCTCAAATAATAATTAAATACAGTATAGATAAACTGTATACACTGTAAATTAACACTGTATTAAACAGGCTTACATTTCAAGCTGTTTCAAACCAGTCATTTCTGAGTTTGAGTCTTTTGAATGATTCATTAAAAGAAATTACTTATAAATGCGTTTTTTTGTGTGAAACGAACTACACTGGCCACATTGTATGTTTTTGAAAATAACTAGAAAGACATTTGAATTATTATGTATAAATGGTCAATATAAAAATTTTACATATTTTTGTATAAATAATAAAAATGATGATAATAATAATTTACAATGTTTATTAATTGTCCTATAGAGTTATTATAGTTATTTATATTATATATATATATATATATATATATATATATTATTATTATTATTATTATTTTTTTTTTTTAGGTTCTATATGTATATTTAAAATTCATGTTTTTTTATTTGAGACATTTGGGACATTTTGAAATATTTTGACCAATTAGTTAAAAGAAATGACCCATAAGAGTCATTGCTTGTGAATCAGACTACACCAGTCACACTGTATGAGAACATCAAGAAGGACAAGTTTTAATTATGTATAAATGGTCAATTATTTTTGTGTGAAATTATAATAACTATATATATATATATAATAACTATAAAGGACATTTTGAATTGTGAATCTTTAGAACGATTCTTTAATGAAACCACTCAGAGTCACTTTCTCATTAATCAGACTGCACTAGTCACACTGCATGTTGGTTTTTAAGGACAGCTCGATTAAAAAAAAAAAAAAATTATTTGTATATATTTATTTTGCTTTAGCTCTATAGATTCAAAGATTGTCATTATGAAGTGCTCATTTTAGCTGCCCAGTGTCTTCTAATCCTCCCTGAAATCACATGAAGCCAGCCAGTCAGCTTGAAGCTCGTGAGCTCTTGGTGTTTTGGTGTGTGGTTTGCATCAGACGGCGAGTGTGTGTGTGTGTGTGTGTGTGTGTGTCTGAAGCCCAGGCTCCTCCAGATCTGGTTGGAGGAAAGTTTCTTTTAAATGAGGGCTTTTGATAGTGACTTTGTTGAGATCCTCAGGTCTGTGGATGATTCTGAGGAGGTGCAGAAATCACAGATGACCAGCGCTGGAGTAGATGAGGAGAACTAACTCCATACAGTCTGGCTTTCTGATCAGAGGCGGCAGGAATGGGGGTTGGGGAACAGGAACCAGTGCTATTAAATGGGACACCAGCTTTTAGATCCGATCTAATTTAATGTAAAATCAAAAATAAAGCTTTCAAAGGGCTTTTTTTTTCTCACAGCGACGCAATCAAAGAACCTTTCAGTGAACAGTTCTTAAAATAACCTTTTTTTGTCTTAGTGGGAAGAACATTTTAAAAATATAAAAAAACATTTGTGGAATGGAAAGATTCCATGGATGTTAAAGGTTTTTCATGGAACCGTCGATGCCAATAAAGAACCTTTCTTTTTGAGAGTGTAATATTGTCCTCTGAAAGTCAAAGTTTGATCCTTTGCAGGAGAGCGAGACTCATAAACTGAAGCAACGCACAGATTTGTGAGCGGATAGGTTGGAACTCTCTTATTTACTCTCTTTCTTTCTCTCATTTTCTCTCAATCCATTCTGATGGGATTTACAAGCAAGCGGTAATCCGTAACCGCTGCAGAATCTGCGGCCCACAATTCTCTCTCTCTCTCTCTCTCTCTCTCTCTCTCTCTCTCTCTCTCTCTCTCTCTCTCTTTCTCCCTGTCTCTCTCTCTCTCCTCCGCTTTCCCTTCTTAATACTAAAAATAATTTAGCTGCTTCAGTGGAGGACGCTGGTTTTATCCCCAAATCTGGGCTGAAAGGGACGTGTGTCTGTTGCAGCGAGTATTGTGCAGAATTAGACTGTGACAGTCTCTCTCTCTCACTTTATTTCTCTCTTCTTCAGCTAAAGCTTTTTAAAAATGTCAAGGATTTACCCTGTTGCTAAGCGGTTCACAGACTCTGTGCTGTTTTCCCGGTCCGTCATATGAAGTGTTTTGAGTCGGCCATCTGGAAGAGATGACAACCCACTTCAGATTCACTCACATGACACATCTGTGTGTGTGTGTGTGTGTGTGTGTGTGTATGATCACCGACTCCAGGCATGAAAACATCACATCTGTCATGAGTGTGGCGACTGTGCCGGTTTCATTGCATGTTGACTTGAGTATGTGTATGTTACTGAGTTCTCAGAGGACGTGTAAATGACACATTTGTTTTTACAGGGTGTAGCAGATATGTGACTTATATTTGTTGCATGTACATTGAAAAAAAATGGCATAGTATTTATTTTGAAACAATATTAACTTTCATGATTGTAAAGAGTATAACACATTTAATTAAATGTGAGATTTTGAAACGGAAAGACTGAAATGGATTACTGTGGAGTGTGTTTTACAAGATTAAACTTTTGTTTTACTTGCAACTACAAAAAAAAAAAAATTGTTACAGTGTAGTGCACCAAACTTGGACGGACAGCGTCATATTAAAATTTGAAACGGTTCAGTATGCATTGACATATTCAAACAACATGATTTCAGACCTTTCCAACTCAAAATTTTCTAGTGACGGGCCACATCTAAATTTTACAATTGAATTTCTGTTAATTGAATTTGATCAATTGTGGCAACAGTCAGAAATGAAATGTTGAGCCAATGGAAAATGTATTTCACCAAACAGTGTGGTTGGTCAAATTAAATATTTTAAACTGTAGTAGCAATTTATTTATTTCTCACTGTCCCAAAAGAAGAAAACAAATTATGAAAAACATTAAGCAAAATACAGAAGACAGACAAGAGGGTTGATATTTGATCACATCACATTATTAACAAATCAATTCCAACACAGGATATTTGGTGAAAATACCTTATTCTAAATTAGGAAAAACACTGAATACATTCAAGTAGTCTTGATGTGGTGATGAAGAGAACTTTCAAAAGCGGCACTGCATAGGTTAAAACCTGCCAATAAAAACATAAATAACATCGACAGTTCTCTTGCATGACATCTGGCAGGAGACCGAACAGAATTTACTTTAAGACTCGTGTCAGTCGATGTGTGCGGCGAGCATGTGGCCTCATAAGTGTTCTAGCTGTATGAACATCAGTTTATTTCCTCTGTGACCCTGAAGGGTTGTGAATTATTCACCCAGAAGGCTTAGAAACCCTCCAAACTCTCCTTTTGACTGTTTGTTTGGCTGGCGCGGAGTCTTGTTGGCCAAACAAGCGTGTAAAAGTGGAGAGACGCTTTCATTTAGTTTAGTGGTGTCAAGACGTGTGTGTTTGCGTCCTGATGGGCAGATGTGTGTGACGTCTACTCAATGATTCTGCGAGACGGAGCGTCTCACGTTTCTGTGTTTAAACACTATCCGAGCATCTCCCCGCCGACACACATCTGCTGCTCTCAGCCGTGGGATTGAACACAGATGCAGAGGAGAGCAGAGGTCTCTCGCTCCAGGACCCTCAACAAGAAGCGCACTGACTGACAGCGTGGATGTGGATTTTTTATATATATATAACACATGAATAACCTAAAATTAGTAAAAAAAACAAAAAAAAGCACATTAATCGTAAAATAAAATTTTAAAAATAAAAACATGCATACATAAATGTTTATAGAATGAAAATATGTATAAAAAATATGCACACACTATATCAATATATAGTTATATAGTGTGTGCGCACAATGTTTTTTTATTTTTAAACATTTTTATTGTATAAACATTTATGTATGCATGTATTTTTTTGTTTTGTATTTTTATTTCATTACAATACTTTCTTTCACAGACAGACAGACAGATATATATATAGATAGATAGATAGATAGATAGATAGATAGATAGATAGATAGATAGATAGATAGATAGATAGATAGATAGATAGATAGATAGATAGATAGATAGATAGATAGATAGATAGTAGATAGATAGACAGATACAGATAGATGGATAGATAGATAGACAGATAGATAGATAGACAGATAGACGGATAGATAGATAGACGGATAGATGGATAGATGGATAGATGGATAGATGGATAGATGGATAGATAGATAGACAGATAGACAGATAGATAGATAGATAGATAGATAGATAGATAGATAGATAGATAGATAGATAGATAGATAGATAGATAGATAGATAGATAGACAGACAGATAGACAGATAGAAAGAGAGATAGATGGATAGATGGATAGATGGATAGATAGACAGATAGATGGATAGATGGATAGATAGATAGATAGATAGATAGATAGATAGATAGATAGATAGATAGACAGACAGATAGACAGATAGAAAGAGAGATAGATGGATAGATGGATAGATAGACAGATAGATGGATAGATGGATAGATGGATAGATAGATAGACAGATAGATAGATAGATGGATAGATAGACAGATAGATGGATAGATGGATAGATAGATAGATAGATGGATAGATAGATAGATAGATAGATAGATAGATAGATAGATAGATAGATAGATAGATAGATAGATAGATAGATAGATAGATAGATAGATAGACAGACAGATAGACAGATAGAAAGAGAGATAGATGGATAGATGGATAGATGGATAGATAGACAGATAGATAGATACAGATAGATAGATAGATAGACAGATAGATAGATAGATAGACAGATAGATAGATAGATGGATAGATGGATAGATGGATAGATGGATAGATAGATAGATAGACAGACAGACAGATAGATAGATAGATAGATAGATAGATAGATAGATAGATAGATAGATAGATAGACAGACAGATAGACAGATAGAAAGAGAGATAGATGGATAGATGGATAGATAGACAGATAGATGGATAGATAGATAGATAGATAGATAGATAGATAGATAGATAGATAGATAGATAGATAGATAGATAGACAGACAGATAGAAAGAGAGATAGATGGATAGATGGATAGATAGACAGATAGATGGATAGATGGATAGATGGATAGATAGATAGACAGATAGATAGATAGATGGATAGATAGATAGATAGATAGATAGATAGATAGATAGATAGACAGATAGACAGATAGAAAGAGAGATAGATGGATAGATGGATAGATGGATAGATAGACAGATAGATGGGTGGTGATGGCGCAGTGGATACGACACATGCCTTTGGTGTGAGAGACCCGGGTTCGAATCCACTGTGAGACACCATTGTGTCCCTGAGCAAGACACTTAACCCCTAGTTCCTCCAGAGGCGTGCGACCTCTGACATACATAGCAATTGCAAGTCGCTTTGGATAAAAGCGTCAGCTAAATGAATAAATGTAAATGTAAATGTAAATGTAAATAGATAGATAGATAGATAGATAGATGGATAGATAGATAGACAGACAGATAGACAGACAGATAGACAGATAGATAGACAGATAGATAGACAGATAGATAGATAGATAGATAGATAGATAGATAGATAGATAGATAGATAGATAGATAGATAGATAGATAGATAGATAGATAGATAGATAGATACAGATAGATAGATAGATAGATAGATAGACAGATACAGATAGATAGATACAGATAGATAGATAGATAGATGTGTGAGTCAGATGAGTATTTAATAACCTCTCAAACTGATTCAGTGATTCAGAGAATCACTTTTGACTTGTGAGTTGGTCTGTGACTTGATTCATTAAAAAGATCTGGCTCATAAGAGTCGTTCATTCGTGAATCTGACTACACTGTTCTTGTTGTATGTTTGTTGTTGTGAACAATGCAATAGAAATATGTCTTGCCTGTTTATTTATTTTTACTTCTATTGTATTTGTGCTGCTCATTATTTCACTCCCATCACATTTGATTCAAACTCGCAACTCATCAGCGTCATTTTCGATTCATCCGCACAACTGCTGTCAGAACCGGTTCTCGGTCCCCAACTCTAGTCAAGGGTTATTGGTGATTTTCAGCATCTTGAATTAGTGATAATCCCATTGATGTCTTCCCTTCTGTGCAAACAATGTCAGCCGTTATGTAAAGTCCAGGGACTTGAAGGTAAAGATCTCACATAATCCACACGGGCTCCTGATAAAGAGCTCCATCTCTCTCTCTCTCTCTCTCTCTCTCTCTTTCATGATTAAACCATCAGCTGTGGGTGGTGAAAGAGAGAATGACAGTATGATTCAAATGGATGGCGAGATAAAGAGAAAATCATTATGCTGCTGATGCCAGATTTCTCATGACAGGGTAGATACGGTGAATTATTGCAGTGATTGTTGGTGTACACACGATGAGTATGTGTGCCATCTGGAACAGAGTTTATTTCACTGAATAGTGCGGATTCTGTCGTCATTTACTCAATTACCTGTATCACTGTTCTGTGAAACACAAAAGGAGAAAACAAGTCTTTAAATGTGTGATCAAAAGACCATTGAGCAAAGTGAGTCAACGAATCGATAACACATCGAGTTCATGAATGAATCATTCAGATTGGAATTGTGAACTGAATCAATTGATCAAAAATTAACGAATTTATTTGTTCATAAATTCTGTAGGAGAGCTGGGGCGGATGTCAAGACTTTTGTTGAATAACTAAATTTTCAGCTTGTTTTTTATAGTTAGACTTTTTAAGTCTTATGAACTACTTTTATTGTAATTTTGAAGCCTTTAAAATGACTCAAACTTTATCCTTTTGTTTTCAACTAAAGAAAGGGAGTATGAGGGTTGGTAAATGATTATGTTTTTGGGTGAACTGTCTCTTTTAGATAAATCCCACTCTGACTTTGCAAAAAAACTCGCTTTATTTTCATTTTCATTTGGTCATCTCTCGCTCGCTATCTCTTAGGTTTGTGCGCTGTTAGCTGCTTGTGTAGTGCGTCGCGGATCATTAGAGACGCTGTTTCTGTGACCGAAATATGAAACTGTTAAACGTACATTAACTTTAATAGAGACAGCACTGCTCTGAGATTAATATTGCTCTCTAGTCGACTCTGTGCTGTTTGCTCGTCTAGTCATGGCTGAGAAAGCTTTAAAGTCAACATGAAATCAAAATGGACTTACCTTCTTAATGCACATTTGTGCTCTTATTTAGCACAAAAATGACATAAAATTCTCTTTAACATTCACTCTGAATGACACATTACATCAGTAAAATTAGTTATAAATGCCGTTTAATGTTGACTTTGGTGGTTCTCCATTCACATTTGCTGAATAAAGTCACCTGGAGACAAGAAACTGAAAGACATAGTGTTGTTTGATGTGATGTGAGATCTCATCTCTGAAGTCTTTCAACATCTGCAGGCTTGTACAGTACATGCACAAACCAGGAATTCACAAACACACACAAATGCCAAAGAGCCTGACAGGAGGCCCAATCGGAGATGAATTTAAAGGATATGATATATGTATGGAGTGTGTATATAGGAGCGAGGGCTTGGAACAAGTTGTTTTGGCAGAACAATTTGGTGCGATTAATCCAGCATTGTGAAATAGCAGGAAGCCGTGGCGGGGGAAATGGGTTTCTGTTTGATTGACAGCTGGAGAGATGGTCCTGTCATTCTCTAACTTTGACAGTTCTTCTCAACATGGGCAGTAAAAGGCACAGACGCCCGAATGAGAGGTTGAAAACGAATCATTATAGGTGACAGCATATCCAAAGAACTGGCAGACAAACATCCTGTTTGTGGAAAGATTGGATCAGATTGGATGTTAGTGTTCTTTTACAAACATATTCATGGTGGTACCATGTTACAGTGATGTAATCAGATTATTTTATTATTCACTTACAAAAAAAGTATCTTGGCACAGTGATGGTATCCAATGATAACAGTTTTATGAGGGTTTGCCGTGCTACTGAATGATTTCCATGTTCATATACCATGGTATTTACATGGTATTTTCTGTTGGTTTTCAAAGGAAAGTGAATGGGCGACATACTAATTGATAAAAAATGGATTATGTTAGGCAAGTTACATTTTCCAGGTGAAACATTTAACTTATATAAAAAGGTCATTTGCTATAGAAGTCTTAAAGGTACAGTAGCATATATATATAGGTATATATATAGTCCAGTGTGTATACTACACTGTATGAATGTATGTATTATTACAAATTTTATATATATATATATATATATATATATATATATATATACATATACATATACATATACATATACATATACATATACATATCGTCGCTGCCCGATGAAACTCACGTATGTCCAAAACGGTTACTTTTCAGGAAGTGAAAAAAACACCGTAATTCAAAAGCAGTTGAACGTAGCGGTGTCATACTTGGTACGGCATCTTTAAATGTAACCATAGTCTTGCCAGTGTAATAATATAATCCACATTTGACCAAAATCGAGTTTAAATGGACATATGTGCATATTTTACAGTAACGGTGGTCGATACGCGTTCTTCCGATCATTAATTAGAATGGCCAAGTCGTGTTTCATATTGACAGATGAATAGGCTACGCTCAGTTTATTAAATAGCCTACGTCTCAGTTTATTAAATACGCTCAGTTTATTAAATGTCTCTTGCAAACTATGAAGGGACAATGAATCAATACACTCATTGCTGAACCCAGGGCCGGCGTGTGCTATGTAGCCTACAAAAAAATACAGCCATTTCTGTTTTTTTCTTTTAAACAAAAAACCAAGCTGCACCATATTTTTTACATTTCATCTTTACCGACCCAACATGTATTAGCCTTTTTACCCGTAACGTTATCAATCTAAATTAATCTCGTTTTTCTTTATTTCAATTTCGTTTTTTTTTCTTTATTTAATTTTCGTTTTTTTCTTTATTTAAAATTCGTTATTCTATATTTAAATCTACCCTTTACTGTGTCAGTTATTTATTAGTCAGAAAAATATTAGACTACCTTAAAAGTAGACTATTAAGTTAACAGACCTGTGCGTTAACATCTCCACAATAAACAGTGACAATTACTTCGTCTAGACCATTTACCGGTAAATAACAGTTGTGAATATATTGCGAATATGTGGGTGGTGATGGGGCAGTGGATAAGACACATGCCTTTGGTGTGAGAGACCCGGGTTCGAATCCACTGTGAGACACCATTGTGTCCCTGAGCAAGACACTTAACCCCTAGTTGCTCCAGAGGCGTGCGACCTCTGACATATATAGCAATTGTAAGTCGCTTTGGATAAAAGCGTCAGCTAAATGAATAAATGTAAATGTAAATGAATATATAATAAACTTGAACAGTTGTCAAAAACAAACATTTGCTGATACTTTACCTCACAGAGTTAGACGCTTAGACCTGCGAGATGCCTCAGGGCGGGAGATACGCGGCGTGATTGACAGCTTTGACACCAAATGGATATACGTGAAAATCAGATGACATGATTTCACAACTTTTCATTGGTCATTTAGACATGTGAAGCATACTGTATACGGAAATGAACCTGGACATTCTATCCGTCGAAAAATCTCAAAATCGGCAAAATGGACATACGCGGTTTTCATCGGACAGCGACGATATATACATACAGTGTGTATACTACACTGTATGTATGAATGTATGTATTATTACAAATTTTATATATATATATATATATATATATATATATAATTAGTAATAATACATATGTACATAGTGTAGTACACACAAACACAAACACACACACACATATATATATATATATATATATATATATATATATTATTTGTAAAATATTGAAAAGCAAGTATAGTAAACAAAACAATCTATTTAAATGCAACAATTTTAAATAAATTAAAAGCATGGTAGATATGCTTTTAATTTATTTATGAAATAATGAAATGTATTAATAATAATCTTATATATGTACTGTATATATATATAGTGTGTGTGTGTGTTACATTAAAATGAAGGAATAATTATTCATATACTGTATAGTGAGAATTGGACCCTAATCTATAGTGTGACTATACATATATATATATATATATATATATATATATTGTGTGTGTGTGTATGTGTGTATGTGTGTATGTATGTATGTATAACATTGATATTAAATTCAGTACATTAAATAAATTAAGTATCTGTAAAATTCTGTTAAATGAAACATTCGCTGTCAAAGAAAAAAAGCCTCTTGATTCGGAAGGGGTGTAAATGCTCATGTATTAATAATCATAACTGATTATAACTGAACCCTTGTCTGACATTATAAGTGGAAAAAAACAGAATTGCTCCCAGCATGCACCAGGATGGACACACGTTTTGTGGCCGCTGTGAGTACACACAGGAAGTGATGTCGTTCTGGATAGAGCCCTCAGCACAGCTTCTCATCTCTTGTTTGCGCACTGCAGGCTCCGAGGGCCGCTGTAAGTTGCTTGTCTTGCGTTATCTGTCTCTACGCCTCCACGACGGCGGCCCACAGGCGTCTCTGACAGGAAAGTGATGCTCCGCTCCTCCAGAGACTCACGCTCTTCCCTCCAAAGGATGAGTTCAGCTCCCTGTTGAAGCAGAGCTGTCGTCTGCGCTGTCAGAAACACACGCGCGGAGAAAACAGGGAGTTCAGATGTTAGCAGGGTGATGGAGCACCAGCTGAATCTGAATAGGGAATGTTTCTCTGTGGCTGCTGAAACTGTGGAGGTGTGCAGGTTGGTGGCGAGAGCTTTTTACACCAGGCTGAGATCGGATCACTCGGGTGGAAAAATGGTGGTTTTATCAGGGGTAGTGGAACAGATAGCAGAGGCACTGAAACGTTTTATGGAGACTTTAGAGTCTGGATGGAGAGTTTTGCTGTTTATGGGTCAGAGATCTTTACAGAGATGTTCTTCTAAACATTTCGGTCACTTTCAAATGATTTCTTGTTGGATTGGCTTGATTTTTATACTGCATATCTCTCAAAATAAATAAAATCTTAGGAAACTCTAAACCAGGGCTTTGCACAGACTTTTAAACTGTACTGAAAAAAATCCAGAATAATGTGAAAGTTGGGTTGCATTCTTTCCATATATATATTTGATCAGATTTAAATTTTAAGATGTTGGTGCATGATGGAAAAAAAAGCTTAATACATTTAAAAAATGTGCATGAACATATTGAGGCACAGGTGTGTGGTAAAGCCTAAGTAAACCTAAAAAAGTAAAAACAGTAATATTGTGTCATATAAAAATTTAACAGAACTGTTTATATATATTAGGGCTGTCACGATTCCATGATTAAAGTACTAGATAAAATATATATATATATATATATATATATATATATATATATATATATATATATATATATATATATATATATATATATATATATATATATATATATAATATTTTAATCTATATATATAATGTGTGTGTATATATATATATATATATATATATATATATATATATATACACTCACCTAAAGGATTATTAGGAACACCTGTTCAATTTCTCATTAATGTAATTATCTAATCAACCAATCACATGGCAGTTGCTTCAATGCATTTAGGGGTGTGGTCCTGGTCAAGACAATCTCCTGAACTCCAAACTGAATGTCAGAATGGGAAAGAAAGGTGATTTAAGCAATTTTGAGCGTGGCATGGTTGTTGGTGCCAGACTGGCCGGTCTGAGTATTTTACAATCTGCTCAGTTACTGGGATTTTCACGTACAACCATTTCTAGGGTTTACAAAGAATGGTGTGAAAAGGGAAAAACATCCAGTATGCGGCAGTCCTGTGGTCAAAAATGCCTTGTTGATGCTAGAGGTCAGAGGAGAATGGGCCGACTGATTCAAGCTGATAGAAGGGCAACTTTGACTGAAATAACCACTCGTTACAACCGAGGTATGCAGCAAAGCATTTGTGAAGCCACAACACGCACAACCTTGAGGCGGATGGGCTACAACAGCAGAAGACCCCACCGGCTACCACTCATCTCCACTACAAATTACAAATAGGAAAAAGAGGCTACAATTTGCAAGAGCTCACCAAAATTGGACAGTTGAAGACTGGAAAAATGTTGCCTGGTCTGATGAGTCTCGATTTCTGTTGAGACATTCAGATGGTAGAGTCAGAATTTGGCGTAAACAGAATGAGAACATGGATCCATCATGCCTTGTTACCTCTGTGCAGGCTGGTGGTGTTGGTGTAATGGTGTGGGGGATGTTTTCTTGGCACACTTTAGGCCCCTTAGTGCCAATTGGGCATCGTTTAAATGCCACGGCCTACCTGAGCATTGTTTCTGACCATGTCCATCCCTTTATCGCCACCATGTACCCATCCTCTGATGGCTACTTCCAGCAGGATAATGCACCATGTCACAAAGCTCGAATCATTTCAAATTGGTTTCTTGAACATGACAATGAGTTCACTGTACTAAAATGGCCCCCACAGTCACCAGATCTCAACCCAATAGAGCATCTTTGGGATGTGGAGGAACAGGAGCTTCGTGCCCTGGATGTGCATCCCACAAATCTCCATCAACTGCAAGATGCTATCCTATCAATATGGGCCAACATTTCTAAAGAATGCTTTCAGCACCTTGTTGAATCAACGCCACGTAGAATTAAGGCAGTTCTGAAGGCGAAAGGGGGTCAAACACAGTATTAGTATGGTGTTCCTAATAATCCTTTAGGTGAGTGTGTGTGTGTATATATATATATATATATATATATATATATATATATTAGTCAGTTTCTGGCTGACCTAATCTATGCAGCCTAATAAGCATTTAATGGATTTGAATAATAGAAATGTGAATGCCAGGTAAAAGAGATGCATTTTTAGTCTACATTTAAACTGACAGAGTGTATCTGCTTCCCAGACGATGTTAGGAAGATTGTTCCAAAGTTTTGGTGCTAAATAGGAAAAGGATCTACCGCCAGCAGTTCGATTTTGATATTCTAGGTATTATCAACTGGCCAGAATTTTGAGATCGCAATAGACGTGAAGGACTATAATGCGTTAAGAGCTGGCTCAAGTACAGGGGAGCTAAACCATTTAGTGCTTTGTAAGTAGTTGGCAATATTTTAAAATGTATACAATGTTTACTAGGGAGCCAATGCATTGTTGACAGAACCGGGCTAATATGGTCATACTTTCTGGTTCTAGTAAGAACTCTAGCGGCTGCATTTTGGACCAGCTGTAGTTTGTTTATTAAGCGTGCAGGGCAACCACCCATAATAGCATTACAATAATGTAGCCTTGAGGTCATGAACGCATTAACTAACTAACTAACTTATATTGTAATACTTTCACATTGAATCTCCAAAATAATATAATTTTTATATATTTTGTTTTCTTAAACATGTGGTTTGGAAACGCTGCTTTATTTGCATATTTGTTTTTGGAAACCTCTTGATTTTTGCATAAATGAACAACCTGGAATAGCTGTATATACCTGGGCATGAGCTCTTTTGACTCGGGCTGGTAAACAATGAGTTTGCGTTTTAAAACACTTGACATCTACTTCTGAAAACCTACAAATCTTGTTAATAATAAATGTGATTAATCATTGCACATGGAGTTTTTTATCATAGTGCAGTTGTGGTCATTTTAAAAATAAATAAGCCAGTCAAGACTGTGCGTTAAAGTTATTTTACAGTTACGGCACTCCTTAACCGTGGTAGTACAGTCCGAATCACATGACTCTTTTGAGCTGGTTGTTTTAATGAATCATTCAAAAGTCTCTTTGCATCAGTGTGACGAATACTCATCAGGAAATAAAGCAGCTCTCGTTTGCTGTTTTTCTCATTGGCGTCTCGGAGAACAAATTGAGATATTAAGAGAGGTTAAGATATTAAAGCGCAACACTGCATCTTTCCAAATCTAAATCCGCTGGTGAAATAATGTGAATTTATTCAGCGTAACGTGTTTTGCAGTCGCACACATGACAGCAGATTAGTGGGTGGCAGAACGACAGGAAGTGCATGAGCTCCACTCCTCCGCAGCGCGTGATTGGACAGGAGCCTTTCTGTTTGTATTTTAATGCCTAACCTTGATAAAACTATGATTACCAAAAGCATGTGTAATAATGGATTAAGAAAAAGCCAATGTGAGGGGATGAGAATCACATGATAGAGGGAATGAAGACATTAATGATGATTATGAGAATGACTGAACGGTACAAAGACTCTTTCTTTTTAGTCAACATGAAATAAAAATTGACTGTTTACTTTCCTTTCGAATTTCAGCAAAAGGTAAAAGCAACATTTACTCATTTACGTTTTTTCAATGTTAGTAGTATTTGCAATCTCTCGTTTAATGCAATATTTGCTCAAAAATACAAATAAACATTATCACACGATATATCTAAAATAATTTTTTTGTTTATATATATATACACACACACACACACACACACACACACACACACACACACACATATAAATATAAAAAATCAACAAAAACATTCTAGCAAAAAGTAATTTTAGCAATTTTAACAATTACTCAAAACATGCAACTTTTACTAAAATATATTTAATTCATGTTTCAATTCATGCATGTTTGCTCAAAAAAATACATATAAACATTTTTTAACATTTGCTATATATTTTTTTCTCATTGAATATATAGTTAGGCTACTTAAAAAACATCAAGCAAATTTAAGCAAAATGTGATCTTATTTTAAGCTATATATATTTTTATGCAACAATTCTTTTTTCATAATTCTTAATATTTATTCTGATCTATTGGTAATAATTCATCAGTGTCCATTATTCCAAAGAAGTGTGTCGTTGTAAGCTTTGACTTTCCTTTTTGATGTCACTAGAAATTATTTTTCATTTAATAATTATTGACAATCCTGTGTTACTTTGACAATACTGTGTCCATGTGTGACAATAGGCAAGTAAAATGGCTTGTTAATGCCGTTTCATGTTGACTTGCATTCTATTTTTGAGAATTATTTATTTGCGTGGTATATTTGTAAGAAGTTCTTTCTTTTAATGCAAGTTTTTTTTTTGGTTTAGTTTTTTGTATTTGCATTTGACCCAGTTCCTGTTTCCCCCGTAGGTATACTCAAAATGAACGAAACTCGCAGATACTCTCATTTTTGGCCACAGATTTGTTTTAATACATTGCGCTCTCTATGGGATGTGACTCTTTGTTTAGTGTTTGTGTATTTTGCAGCTGTGATATGATCAAAGCTCCTGCATGCCCTTCTGTTTGTCTCTGAACACCAGAGCTCACTCCAACATTAAAAACTCCCGCTGAACTCACAAACACAAACTCGTCTCAAACTTTCGCGAAGATGGGCGGCACAGTTTCTGCGGTCATTTTTCCCAGATAAAGAGCTTCCCGCAACACAAAACGGTTCAGAAAGATCAGCCTCCCGCTCCTCCGCAAACTCTCCTTCCTAACTAATTCCCCTGGTTTAATGAGTGTTACTCAGTATTGTAGAGATTACCCATCCTCCTCATTCGCCAGGGTTTTACGTGGAGGAATAAACCGCTCCCCCCTTCAGATGTAGCCTTTTCACTCACTGTGAGATGAGGATTTAAAATCTGCCGCTGTCAGCCTCCTTCAGAACGCTTCATAAGCATCTTTGAGACAAAATTTCACTAAGCCGGCTGCTTGCTTTTCTTTAGCCCATTCTCGTGGACCGCACAAGTGTTGTGCTTGTGAACGCACTTCCATTTTCACTGTAATCACGGTTTATTTTAATCAAGTGCTGGGGAAAGACCCTTTCTTCATGTTGTACAGTGTTTGGATCGAGTACAGTGTTTGTCAGAGGGAATATATTTGACTTTTAACAGTAGGGCGTTGTGTTGTTGTGGTAATCTTACAAAAAGCAATTTCATTACTTTTACAGTGGATGTCTTAGGATCGCACTTTTACTTTTGGGTTTCTGTAAATTTGGCTTGAATTGTAGGGAACCTTTTCAATGGCTGAAATATACAATTAGGGAACACTTTAGTTTAGGGTCCAATTTTCACTATCAACTAGTTAGTTATTAGCATGCATATTACTATATTGGCTGTTTATTAGTACTTAAAAAGCACATATTAATGCTTTATTCTGCATGACAATATTCTACATCCCTTAATCCTACCAATACCTAAACTTAACAACCTTATTTGACCGTTAATAAGCAGTAATTACGAGTTTGAGTTGTAGTTAATAGTGAGAATTGGCCCCTGAACTAAAGTGTGACCTACAATTATTATTGTTACCTTTTTAGTGCTGTCAAATCGATTTATCTCGATTAATCTCATGTAACATAAAAGTTTGTAAACACACACACACACACACACACTGTATACTTACACATTTTTGTTAGATGCGATTAATCGATTTTACAGCACTAGTATTTAAAAAAAAAAGTATAATGTTGCGTTAGATCATTATTGTTTGTGTAAAATAAATGTTTTTGTAGCAAATTTTGTGTGCATTTCTTTGCACATTTACTCAATCTATGTATATAAATGATTATACGCAACATTTACTTTTTTTACAGTTAATGTTGCGTTTTCAATTTCGTAGTAAATATCGTGCAAAACATTTTATCCAACATTTGCTCAAAAATTTAAAATTAATTGCGCAACATTTTCTAAAAATATAAATGCATACATTTTACACAACAATTACTCTACAAAAAGTATGCAACATTTACTAAAAATAATATTTAGTTTATTTCATAATCATTTTACATGAAATAAAAGGAAAATGCAACACTTATTTTATTTTTTTAATTAGGTAAAATGTTAATATTGCGTTTTATTTTAATTTCCAAATTGCTGCCATTCCACTCCGCTCACATAGTGTATGTTTACAGTTGTATTGGTTAGTATGTAAATAGAAACATAACATGCATGAAAAAGTATAACTGTGCCCTGAAAAAACAATTTGGTGTAGGATTTACTTTAAAACAACTTTTCACTCTGAAATCGCTAGTGAATTTCATAAATAATTACAAAAAAACTGCTAGTAACATTAAATTAAATGTGAAACTTTGATGCAGAATAACAGAAATAGCATTTTCTTGTAAAAACGTACTCCAACAGCTAAGACATTAGTTAATAAATTGAGATTAAATGCATAAAGTATATTTTTTATATTTAACATATTGCATGTTTGCGTAATATAATAAGTGTGCATTTGACTGTTTTCATTCATTTTGAGGAACACTGAATGTGTTTTTGTGCAAGTGAGATGAGTAAATGCTCACATTTAGTCTAGAACGACAATAATCATCATGTTTTTACAGCGCACACAACATTTCTGCACTTACTCACGATTTCTCAACATGGGACAGAAGAGCTGTCAGACAATATACAGTAACTTAAAGTAACTTGCATTACTTATTATATTTTGCTGTAAATTTAAAAGTAATGTGTTACTTGTTAATTGAAAAAAGTAATCTGATTACATTACTTATGTTACTTGTAGTAATCAAATTTCAGTTATTTCAGTCTTCTCTCGCTCCGTTTCTTGTTCACCACACTGGCACCCATTCCCAGCGTTCTCTGTCCCAGGGAGGTGAACAAGATATCCGGTTTATCTGGGTCGGAGCCAGGAATCTTTGGAGAAAAGTAAACAGGAAAAACTGGTGCGTTCCTTTGGGAGCCCTGTGCATTTATGTGAATCTTTCTGATTTCCATATGCTAAAACCGCAGTTAAACATCTATAAATCAAGCCCTGTGTGCCATTCATTCGCTTTGGCACGCATGAATTTTGAATGGCAGCGCGACTACAGTGGTTTCTCAGGAGATGATGCCCGTCCCCGATGCCATGGTTTCTCCAAGCACGGAGGAAAATAGAAAATCTTTGAGAGAACTTCCACAACTTTGTGCAGAATCCCTCGGCATTTGCCATTGTATCGCAGGCTTTATAATGACATTCAGAGATGGTATAAACACATGTTTTATCTGTGAGGAAACGCAGCAGGAGAGAACTGTGCTGTATTTGTTGCAGAAGAGAGAGAGAGAGAGATTGAACATGGGGGTCTCGGTTGCCCTGAAAACTTGAAATACTTGAAATACTTGAATGTGTTTGTCACAGGTTCAGAAACAGGTGTTTTTAGAAGTTTAATTCTGGAGAGGGTTTAAGCGTAACTCAAATGTTAATGAGATAAGCCCTCAGAGCGTCTGGATCACAGAGGAACATGCTTATCTGGTTTGGCAAGGTTGAATTAACAATAAATAAATAATAAATCTAAAATTGTTTGCCTTCACCCTCTGTGTTTTCAGTTTGTGTGGTGTTTGCTGGCTCTGGAGACCGTCGACATGTGCGTCAACTGAACGTGTCGTCGCTCACTCGTCCATCAAGTCTCAAATCTGTATACTTCACGCTTTTATTCCCTGAGGGCTCTTTCACATTAGACCGTTTTGTTTGTTTGTTTCGTGTAAAAGCAATTTTTTGAAAATATATTTTGCATTAAATTTACTTTTCTCACCCTTAAGGCAACATTCCTGATTCTTGTTTCAAGTATAAACCTCATTCAATTTTGTTAGATTTAGGCTTAGCACAAGAAAAAACAAGGCTTAATACCTTGACATTTTTATATTGCAGCAAAAATTAGGTTTAATCTTTTTCTTTTCTTTTTTTGTATTATACCCAAGGAATCACGGTTCGAGAGTGGTTGAGCGTTGAATCTAGTGTAGTTGGGGGAAAGTGGATCTTTTAACCCTATTACATTACTGTATGTAGGTCAGAAGATTTATAGGTTACGATCGATCACGGCACAATCAGCGCCAGCCATTTTTCATCCCCATAATTGGAAACTTTGCAGCAGGACGTGCCAGTTTAGGCTTGTTTTGTCAGGACATTGTGCTCGACTCAGATACGGTTTAGTTTACTCTTCTGTATGAGATAAAAATGAGCTTTGGGAATGGGTTTGTGCTGAAAAGATCAGTTTGATGCACAGAAAACCATTCTGTTCGGCTTTTTTTTTTATCTCATTATAATACCTGATAAACATTTAGTTTCATAAAGAGCTCTAAATCCATCTGCATCTTATGATCTGAATTGAACAATACCCATGATTCATAGCAATATTTATTATACTTATAAGAGTCGGAGTTGCTGGTGGCTGGTTTATATAATAGGAAATAATAAAATATATTTGTATTATTATGATTAATATT
>JAPDVR010000025.1:6088348-6178348 GCA_026230005.1 Gila orcuttii
ATCATATTATTATGCAAATTTATATACTGTATGTATATACACACACATACAGTATATATTATATATCTCTGTAATAGTAATGTCTTATAATATAATTTAATATAATTAATTATATATGTTATTATATCAGTTGGATACACAAACTCTTCTAGAATATCAGAGCAGATGTTATCCAATAAATGAGGCTCAAATGTGTCAGCGCTCTCAGGTGGTTTCCATAGGCAACAGAATGGCGCGCACATGTTGAATGTGCACTAAATCACTTGCATTTATTAAATTCTACTGTCTCGAGCACCTCATTTTCTTCATTGAGCCTTGGACCGGGGGTTCTCGCTCTGAGGTCGTGTGCACTGGTCACGGCTGATATTTATAAAGGCTTCTCCGTAAGTATGCTGATCCAACGCTGGCCTCCTCCGTGCCCCGAAATCCATATTCATCAGGATATGAAAGGTTATAACTTGTCCTGCATCAGCAGTTCTGCTCACTTCTTTATTAGATCTTATATTTTATCGGAGCTTTGAGCTAAAACTTTCTGCTACTGCTGATTACATCCAGACAAAGTTGTATCGCAAACGCCGCGTGACGCTAGCTACTCAACATAGCGACGAACCCCCGCGTCTAGCAAAGTCTTTGAGCTTTGATTTTGCTCTAATGGAGGTTGTGTTCGCCTCTGGTTGCATGAATACTGCTAATTAGGCTTTGGTGTGAGTAATTAAAGTGGTGTAGTATGACCAGCAGAAGTGCATTAACAAGTGCATTTAGCGAGAAAAGCAATTAGCGAATTTAGTTCCTGCAAAGATCATTTATACTTTTTAATATTTTAGTTATTTAGGTAGTTTAGTTTCAAACCCCAGTGAGCTACATAGGCAAATGCCTGATAAGTGAAATGCTAACTTTTAAGTGACCAATTTGGAGGCTAGGGAGCAAATGTTTTGTCATGGAAATAGGGGAAATAGCTCACAATTGACGTTAGCATTAGCATTTCGCTATGGTAATATGGAGATGCTCTAATAAAAAGCCTTTTTTCAATTTTTCAATACTTGCAGTATATTTCTGTTCTCCCTCCCTCTCTCTCTCTCTCTCTCTCTCTCTTTCTCTCTCTCTCTCTCTCTCTCTCTCTTTCTTTCTCTTCTCTTCTCTCTTCTCTCTCTCTCTCTCTCTCTCTCTCTCTCTCTCTCTCTCTCTCTCTCTCTCTCTCTCTCTCTCTCTCTCTCTCTCTCTCTCTCTCTCTCCGTGTCTTTTTGTTTTACCCTTGGACAAATACACACAAAAATATGGCACAAATATCCTCGTAATCACAGTCGGTTATGTCTCAAGTGAACGTAAACACTTGAGAGATAACGCATGTGCAACAGTATATCGGATCTGTGCAGCTCTTAAAGTGACAGCAGCCTAAAATTCCTGCTGCCGTCTCTATAATAACGTTAATCAATCAACAAAAGACAAAGAAAATTCACTCGCTGTTCTTGACTGAATAACTTTTGTAACTATATTTGTAATGTATATTTTATTTATAAAGTGAAGTGTTATTTTACGATTACAGTTTCTGTACCTGAATACCTGAAAATCTTTAGTTCAGTCGTATCTTTGTTCAGATTTATTTATTGAACAAAGCAATTGCTAATTTGTTTATTTGTGCTTTTTTTAATTACTGAGTGTTTACTTGTCTTTAATAATGCTTGAAAACCATAGGCAGAATATCTTTAGCCTGCTGATTTTTGTTCATGGTATTCACCTACAATTATGTTTCGCAATAAGATTTAGAATAAATTAGGAATCGATAAGAATCGGCATCGATGAACAGAATCGGAATCGATGTTTGAAGGAGGGCAGCTCATTCGATTTTGAAGCACAGCCTCTGTGTGCTTTTACTAGAGATATATACTACAGTCTGTCAATCGAACATTTGTGTGATTTTCCAGAGAACTCCCTCGCAGGTCTTGTGGCGTACGAGTACAACAAGACCCTCGTCTAAGTGTTCGTGTGATGCTCGATAATGCTAAGCCCCGCCAGAGAAACTGCACATTAAGATTTCATGTCCTCCACCCCTCCCTCACTGCGAGGCTCTAACTTATTTACGCCTCTGAAATCCCCTAATAAGGGTACTTACATTGATTCTCTCCCTAACCAGGCTCCATTACAGATTAAACAGGTCTATGGAAGAGAGAATGACGAGTTGAATGAGAGAGAAGATTATAGGAGCCGTGTGATTTATCTGAATGTTATACACACCTCATTTTCTCTCTCTCTCTCTCTCTCTCTCTCTCTCTCTCTCTCTCTCTCTCTCTCTCTCTATCTCTCTCTCTCTCTCTCTCTCTCTCTCTCTCTCTCTCTCTCTCTCTCTCTCTCTCTCTCAGTGCTGTGGAGGTTGAACAGACAGAAACCTCACTCTTATGTCAAGCATCAATTAAAGCAATTTTCGCCTTGGAAGTAAGTGTCTTCCTACTCTGTTTGGGATTATTAATTTCTCCACTACAGCTTTGGTTGATTTTTTTTTTCCCCTGCTTAAAGGAACAGTTCACCCAGAATTAAAAAAATCATTCATTATTTACACACCTGTTCTCATGTTATTCCACACTTGTCTGTGGCACAATACAGAAGACATTTTTACATCTAAATGTACTGATAATACACGATTAAAAACTGTGGGGTAAAAAATTTATAAATTCTATCACATATATTATAAATATATAAATAAACACATATGTAACCCATATATAAATAAATAAATAATATATTATTTTATTAAATATTTAAAAATAACTTGATACTAAAATGGCTGAATAATAATATAAATAAATAATAATATGAATAATAAAACAATATTAGAAAATTAATAAATAATGATAAATATGTTAACTTTATATTAAAATATATATTATATATATTAAATATTTTCCTAAAATATTTTTGCCTTTTTATTTTTACAGGTACATGAACATGTAAAAACAATATATGCATACATATATATTTATTTGATATATATATATTTTTTTTTTTATATACATACATGTGTATATATATATATGTGTGTATGTATATATATATATAAAGCATAAATGTCTTTGAACAGCATAATTGAATGTATTCATCATGCAATTATCATTTTTAAAAATGATCTAATGTCTTCAAAAATTCTTTTTTTTTTTTTGTTCAATGACAAAAAAAAAAAAACTACAAATGTATCTATAATGACAAGAGGGTGAGAAAATGAAAGACTTCTCATTGTTGTGTGACTGATTCCTTTAAGGTGTGTCTCTTAAAAGCATTCACTGTAACATCAATCACATTGTCATAGCGATGCCCCCTATCTACCACATGATGCATCATCCTTGAAAACTTAAGGACGATCTCACTGGATCCAAACCAAAATTATTCCCAAAACTGTCCTGTGTTTAATTGATGGCGGTGGGAAGATGAGTTTGAATATTTATCGGTCGCGTTTAAAAGAAGTGTCAGAGACGCCAAGGGAGATTCCATTAGCATAGAGCTTCATTTAGCATCAGCGAGGAGTCTCATGTGAACAGTTTCCGAGGAAACTCTTAGACGGGTGTTTCTTCAACTATGGGCTCTTTTTGTCCCTGTGGACCTTTAGAAAGTAAACTCTCTTAAAACACATTTATTGCACACACACTCACTGGTTTACTAGTCTTCTAACAATGTCAAACAGTTGACATGCATGCATCACAGGAGAAGTCTGTCCTTTTGTGAATTATACAATATGTATTACACACATTTATTATTATTATTTTCTGAAATGTCAACAGTGTTATTTTCCATTACATCTCAATTATGTATAGTGTAAATGACATTCTAAACATTTTTAAAACAAATGGCAGATTCTATTGTCTTGCTAAGACTAATTTTATAGCTATCATTTTATGTATTCTAAATGCACATAATTACATGTAATATTTAATTATATTAAATATTTTTTTATAATATATTAATTATATATAATTAATATATATATATATATATATATATATATACACACACACACACACACACATATATATATATATATATATATATATATATATATATATATATATATATAATAACGTTTCATTTATTCTTAATAGAGCCCGACCGATATGGATTTTTGGGGGCCGATACCGATAAAAAAAAGCCAGATAGCGATATATCGGACGATATTATTTATGTGTATATTATAATACAGTAGCAATATTATGTATGTGTATTATAGTACAGTACCAGTCAAAAGTTTGGACACTTTTCTATTGGTGTGTACAAACTTTTGATGGGTACTGTATATAGAATACACAGTATAAACAGAATAAATATAAACGTTTTGCAATGATCAGTCAAATGTGGTGATCAAACACTTGTGTGACAAAGATATGTAATGGAGACAGGGGGAATGATACATTTGAGCTGTAACCAAACTAGTTTGCATTGCATGTTATATTATATTCTAAATACTGTTGCATAATCTTCACTAACGACTTTGTCTTTTAATTTAGTCACGTTATATAAAACATAACTTGTATCAATAAATATACCAAAAGTGTCTGACAAAACCTTATTATCTTCTATTTTTAGTCTTAATTCCTCTAATCTCTACCAGTGGAGGAAGAACTCGGATCTTTTTACTAAAGTAAAATTAATAATATCATAATGAAAATGTTTTAAATTACATATGTACAGTACTTTTATACTATTTTAAATAAGTAGTAAGCAAAATGTACTAAACGTGAAACAAAGTGTTATAATTATATAAATGATTGGAATATTGCATGATGTTGTAACGTAGCGTTAAAGGCAGAATGAGCTTTAACACGGTAGACAGCGGACGCGGCCGTTATCGCTTGGGTCGCAACAGCTGTTTACCCTAGACGCGTTACAAAGCAGAATGGGGCATCAGTTTACTGTCAGAGATTTGTCGCTCGCGCAACGCATTTTAATCAATTTTTCATCAACCAATTGCCTGGATTTAATAAATAAGAAGTAAATACAGCAGACAATATAATCAGGACTTCTCAGCTGCGCGCTTGCAATAGTCACAAGCTCACACAATACGTGACAGAGGCTGGTAGCAGAGAAATCAATTCTGTGAATTACACTGCGCAAATCAAAAGTAATAACTACCCACCGGATGAAGAAGGGTTGGCTCTCAACAGAACATAAAATATTAATTTTATTTTATTTTTCGTGTTCGCATTTATGAGCAAAAAACAATGTTACGGATGTGACAAGCTCTAAAAGCGCCACTAAAGTACTTTAAACTTTCACAGAGACCTCAGACAGAAATCACAAAGCCTTTCATTAAAGTGAATTTTGTTTTGTATTAATTGTATCTTAATTTTAATCAATGTTTCATCAACCAATTGCCTGGATTTAATAAATAAGAAGTAAATATAGCGGACAATAGATAATCTCGACACGGAGGCGCCGGCGCGTGAACTGCAACTCGTCTCATAAATGAACCGAAAATTAGCGTATAGACCTGAGAAATATATCTATATTGAAATGTCTACTTTTAAACAGAACAATTCAAAACGAAAGACAGACTGCTCTCTGCTGTAATCCGTATGAAATGTGCATTTCTCTCTGGCGTGCAATGTCTCCTTGCTATATTTGATGTATTCACAATCATTACTTTTGCCAGTTCTTTGTGACAGCTTTTAGGTGCTTTATTGGCAGCGCCACCCTTATATGAATCACCGCACCTGCATTTTTTAAAATATTCATTTATCGGCCATTATAAATCCCGATACCGATAGTTAGGAAAGTGCCTAATATCGGCCGATAATATCGGCCCGCCGATATATCGGTAGGGCTCTAATTCTTAATATATTTTATATTTATTTTCTGTTTAATTGAATATAAAAATACAATATATGCTTCATTTAATAATTTTTTATTTTAATGTTTGAAATGTTTTACTATGTTTCATTTAAAATATTTGATTTATTGTAACAAAATTACATGTAATATGTCCAGAGTTTTTTTTTTTTTTGTCTGTCTGGGTCTTGGAAAACATAAAATAATAAGACTTATACATATGACACATTTTCTAAGTACTTCATTACCAAAGGATGAACGTTTTTCACCTTCATATTATATAAAGAATGCTGAAATCTCTTTCCCCTGTACCCAAAGTTGAAGAATCATCCAGACGCGCGTGCATGTGGTCTCTGTTTGCTCCGTTAGTCAGACGTCTCCTCACGACTCCAGAGGAGCGGAGAAATTGGCTTTACTTAGTAGAGCAAGACACACAGATAGCGCGAGTCAACTACATCTAGACCTCCATTTAGGGATTGAATCATCAGTTTCCATTTGGACCTTCTCCGGCAAATCGAAAATGAATGTTTGTGCAGCTTGGCCTTGTCAGTGGTGCTCACCCCGAAGCTTAGAGTGCTTGTCTGATGATTTTGGAAGTGGACTGGGGACAGACCCCGAGCTTGGATGAGCCAGCTGATGCCACAGGTGATAATCACGCCGTGTGTGTGTGTGTGTTCAGGGTGGCTGTAATTATCAGCAGAAGGCTGTAGAGATAAATGAGAGCAAGCGACTGGCAGGCGGTGGTTATCTGAGGCGAGCTTGAGCGTCGATAGCCGACGAGAGAGATTTTAATAGTAGCGTGTCGGCTAAAGCCTGGCTTTGATGTTGCCCAATCCCGCCTGAGCCCTACAACATTTCCTTATTGGCGAGATATGAAGGGATAATGTGGATGTGTGTGATCATATCTGTTCAGTCATGTGGGAAATTCTACCACTTATTTAAACCAATGCCAGCTCAATAAAGGGAGTCCTCAGGTGTCTCAGATGGCCTTATTTCAGTTGTAAAAGTCAACTGTTTTGTATCACTTCCCTAAGTCTCCTTTTCCTTTAAAAGGGACGGATCATGAAAGACAGGATACTTTTTTTGCTAGTTGAGATTGGAAAGACAATTGAAACTCAAGCTTTTACAATGCAGAACTCCTCCTCAGTTCAACCACATTTCATTAAATGGATAGTTCACGTTAAAATGAAAATTAAGTAATCATTTACTCACCCTGGTGTTGTTCTAATGCCATATGGCCTTCTTTCTTTTATAGACCACAAAAAGAGAGTTTAAAAAAAAAAATTCCCGCTCTTGCTGGCCTATATAATGGTAGTGAATAGCGACCAGCCTCAAACTTTTTAACACAAAAGTATCACAGAATGATCTCATACGACACGTCAATATTCAGTGTTCTGGGGGTGTACGATATATAATTTAAAATCCTGACCTTGGCCGTTGATCTTCAGTGCTTGACTGCATGTTCGTCTGACTATTAGAACCACAGTTCACCGAGTCTCACCCAGAAAAAGCACACAAGTTGTGAGAAATCAAGATTACCAAAAGCGTGACTAAATAACCAGCATGCAGTGTAGATGGCTTCATTGATTATGTGGCTAGTGGTTTTCCAAAGTTACTAACCACTCAGCATTTTTACTAGCCACAATTTTGACACCTATACCATGGGGAAAAACTGCCATACAGATATTTTTAATATTATCTCATAATTTTGCAGCAGGTATATTAGGCTGCTGTCACTTTAAGACCTGACGCACTGATCCATTATACTGTTACACATGCGTTTTCTTTCTCAACTGTTTACTTTCACTTAAAACATAACTGACTGTGTTTAGGTGAATACTCACCAACAATGGCATTTTGACATTATTTTGACTGTTTAAGTGCAATAAGCTGAGAAAAAGAACTCAATTTAGTGCTGAGAGGCGGCTTTATGTGCTGCACTTTGGATGTGAGCATAAATCTGCGGGAATGAGTAAAATTATGAACAATCCCACGCCAAAATGCAAGCCCTGTAACAGCAACAATATTCATCCGCAGGAAATGAAACGAGTGAGTGAGGGGAGGCGGGTTTGTGTGTCACTCGCTGTCAGAGAGAGAGAGAGAGAGAGAGAGAGAGGCTGGTATAGTGTATCTATTCTGTGGAAAATGAGTATTGGAAGCTTTTCAGATATTTCAGTTTTGCTATGTGTTCAAAAATTATATTTTTGACAACACTACATTGCACTTACTTAATTTCAAATGCATTTTTAAAAGACTACAATTGAAAAATGTATATATTATATATAAAATTCAACCCGTCAAAGTGGCTTGTAGGAGTGACTGTGTTACACACCACTGCTGAAATACACACACATTTGGCAGGTTGGTGGGTGTTAATGTCAAGCCCTGGTTCCCAAAAACCACTCCAAGGAGACAAGAATAAAAAGCATAAACAATCTAATAAGTTATTATCTTGTTTTCATAGATATGCATTGTTAATTCCACTGTAGAGCCTATATATGTAGTAAATAGAATGTTTTGATATATGAATAACATTATTAAGTGAAATTGAGACAGTATTTTATTTATCCTAGAGTTTGAGAGTTAAAACCTGATCATGTAATAGTAATAAAGGCCATCAATCTATTCTTTTGAATTCAAGAACCTCTGATGTACAATACGACTCTTTTAAAAGCATTTGTAAAGCACTACTGAAGGAATCATCTCTCTGAATGGAGGATGGCCTGGCTCGCTCCTGACCGCCCGCTGTCAGTGACAGTTCCCTGATCATCTCCCTGATTTCAGAACCTAATTATCCGACACGTCTGCGCGTCACTCGCCACTATCACCCGCTGGATCAACAGAGAGATGGACAGAGAGAGCTAAAGCATAACTAATGTGATATGAATCCCACCAGCAGCAAAGCAGGAGAGAAATATAATTAAGGATCAGATGTCAGTGTGTTTGGATGCTTATAGCACTGCCGAGGGAAGCAGAAGTGCTATTTTTAGAGCACCGGATGACAAGAGGGGTCAAGCGTGACCGGTAGCCACTGTCCTTATGACACCTGCTCTGGCCCGAACCAGGTGTGCGAGAGATAAACATGTGTGAGAATTGCTGGACTGTGCAAAAAAAAAACCATGAGAATCACCTAGGTATAGGAGGAAAGCGTGCGGTGTTGCAGCTTCTGCGAGTTATATCTGATGACCTCTTTGTGTTGAGCCGCTTTTGTTGGAGTTTGTGCTTTTCGGCTGGAGACTTTCAGAAGTGCTGAGGGGACAGAAAGGGCCCGGGCGGCGAGAGAGGGGACTGGCGTGTGTCTGAGGGTTTACAGCGGTGACATTTGGTGGAGAGGGGTGTTGTGAAAGCGCAGACGCATGTATGTTGATCTTAAGGAAAGGTCAGGCTTGTCTCGACGGAGTTAATCAACTGCTCCTCTCTCCAAACCGCTGTGGGTCCCGCGCGCTCCACAGCGCGAAGCTTCATTTGCATGCATTTGTAAATGCGTGTGTGTGTGTGTGGTGAGGGGTTTGCTTTAGGTGTGTGAGCTGCACATGAACTTAATTGGTCAAAGTTGTAGTGCTGTTAATTACGGGGAAAGAGAGAGTGTGAGGGATCAGGACATGGGCTGGTTTAGATGAAGGGTATTGTGGGCCTGAAGGGGGTCGTGTGTATCAGTCCTGCAGCTGGAAGGTTTCCTTTTAACTCAAACCATGATTTGTTGCAAAACTTTGCAGTAATGGAGATACATTTTTTAAAGGTAAAATAATTTGGTTGAATCTATAGTTATACTTGTTTGTCTGTCTCTCTGTCGTTCTGTCTGTCTCTATCTATCTATCTATCTATCTATCTATCTATCTATCTATCTATCTATCTATCTATCTGTCTGTCTGTCTGTCTGTCTGTATCTGTCTATCTGTCTATCTATCTGTATCTATCTCTCTCTGTCTGTCTATCTATCTCTCTCTGTCTGTCTGTCTGTCTGTCTGTATCTGTCTATCTGTCTATCTATCTGTATCTATCTCTCTCTGTCTGTCTATCTATCTCTCTCTGTCTGTCTGTCTATCTGTCTATCTATCTGTCTATCTATCTGTCTATCTATCTGTCTATCTGTCTGTCTATCTGTCTATCTGTCTGTCTGTCTGTCTGTCTGTCTGTCTGTCTGTCTGTCTGTCTGTCTGTCCGTCCTTCCTTCTATTAAAAACAATATTTTCTTAAATGAGCACAATATTATCGCAAATAATTGTCAGAGTCCCGTTCCTACCAAGAACGATAACTATTACGATTATTATATTAGTGTTTACACCAGCGGACGATATTTTTCTGTTCTGCGCGCTGCAGTTTTGTTGTCTGTCATTTTAAATGCTCGAGCTCTTTAAAACAGGATTGATTCTGATTGGCTGTCAATGTTTTTATTGTTTATCAGCTAGGAAAAGTCATTCTGAACGTGATTCCAACGATATCGGTTATCTGTGCCGTTATAGTTGTAGTTTGGACTAACATTCACGAAGTTGAAACACTCACAATACACTTAAAATACTGAACACTCTTCTTATTTGAATGCTGGTAGTTTAAGGCGAGACACGGCAGGCAAAAACATCGTTTTTTTTTTCACTGGTCAATTTTGAGATTTTGGGATATTTGTCTTCAATAACATGTCTTCTTTCAGACTTGTGGTGAAAAAAAGTCCGAAATACACATTTAGGTCTTTATTTTACTACACTTTGTCTGTTTGCGTCTGTAGATTTCTCATAAATTCATCAAAACTTGTCGTTATAAATCATCATGCTGATCCGCGATCGCGATCTGCACCCTGTCATCACACACACCGTTAGAAAGCTCTCTCTCTCCTGAACAAGACTGCCGGATCCAAATATGGTCATTTCCTTTTCATCAGCAACCAATCGCGAAAGTAAAAGGGGGGATTTTACTCTAAATGCGCAATCTCATTGGCTGATGCTAAATCTTTAAAGCACGTTTTCTCAAAATGACTTTTCTGTCATACTCCAAGTCCGAAATCTCCACTTCAGTAGCACTTATATACACCAAACTTTCCAGTCTTGTACCTAGTTATATTATGAAGACATTTACAGAGGGATTTGTAAATATATTATTCGTAGCCTGATTTATATAACATTTTATTCCCAAAAACATGGCGAAAATCATTTTTTTAAGGCTATTGGCAGTATATTCTGATTTACAGGATAACAAAAGTAGATATCCATAAATCCCTCTGTAATTTTTTCCCCATCTGATATGTGAACACAATGAAAAAATAATTTTGAACCTGGCTTTGTCCAATACTCAGATTTCGTTTTTTAAAATATATGCAAAATAGCGCATATTTAATTAGACAATGCCTCTTTTGCATATTTAAACATTAAATTACAGAAAACTTGTAATACATTTTTTTCTCATCTTAATGTAGGTAATCAACTGGCAAAGTTTCATGGTGATATCTGATAGTTAAAAAAATTACCCTATTCACCTGTAGTGTCTCGCCTTAAATTCAAACGCCTCAGAAATTTCCTGCATTTTCCTGGTCTCTCTCTCTCTCTCTCTTTGTGTGTGTGTCTCAGTGCTGGTTTAGGGCTCTCATTAGTGCGTAGAGACCAGAGGGATTCGCTGAGTTCGGGTGGCTCTGTAATGCAGAACCATCACAGCCTGATAATTGTGTTTGTATTGCAGTTACCCAGCGGCTCTTTGACTGACAGCTCAGGAGCGCTGAGCGTTTTGTGCTGTCGGAGACTCCAAAATCAGAACCAGTAAACGTGCATAAAACGCACTACAACAGCTCTACACCTCGGAATGATATTTTTTTATGGAAAAGACACAGATACTGATTAAAGAAAAACATGTTTTGCATCATGCTCAGCATGCAAATGCAAATCCCCCTGCTATTATTACTATTTTTAAAGTGAAACGTCCCTGGTAAAATCGGTGAATGTTTGATATGTTATTGTGGCATGTAATTGTTCTAAACACACACAGACTCGTGGTGTTCGTGTCCCAGCAGAGCAGCGGTGTGTATCACTGTCAGTGACCTGCAAAGCTTTTATTGGCTTTATTTATTTAGCAGCCAGCGGGAGGAGAATCTGATTTCTCCTGCTCTCATCGTGTTGACATTCTGCCTGAAGATGCTGATGGCCAATTCAAAGCGCACAAGTGTTACAGACACGCTCTGATGTTCAGAAGAGTCTACAACACACACACACACACACACACACACACACACACACACATTCAGAGCTCAGTCACTACTTGTTGCTGACTTTCGACCCTGATTTCACAAGCCAAACAAAAGCGCTTGCTCTTTCTTTCTCTTTCTCTCTCTGACTCTCTCTCTATCTCCTGTTGCTGTATTTTGAATGGAATAGTGTGTACTGTGTTCGGTCACTCTCTGCGCTGCCTACAATATGCAATATGCAATACAAATTGTGTAATTGTCATCATAATAATGATGTGTTAACAGTTATACAGTATAAGTGGCATTGAATTTTTATTTTGTCATGTAAAATAAGTTATTTTGCACACACACACACACACACACACAAGGTTATTATATATTCATTGTTCTGTTCTTATACATGTATCATTATTATCTTGTATGCATTTTATTATTCATATACACATAAATATATATATATATATATATATATATATATATATATATATATATATATATATATATATATATATATATATTGCCTTTTTCAGACTGTGAAATTACTATTATTTCATTATTTTCAATGTTTTATTATTTCATTTATTTTAAAAGTAAATTTAATTATTTATTTTTTCACATTTTTTATTTAAAACTTGAATTTTCTCATGTCTCTTATTTTTTTCAGACTGGGAAATTACCTGTGTTGTGTTGTGTTGTGTTGTGCTTTTGCCTTTATTCAAACTGAGAAAATTACCATCATCCATTCATTCTTTTAATAGCCATTATTCGGACTACATTTTTTAAATTATTATTATTATTAATTTTTTTAATTTTTTCTTTTTTCTTTTGACTTTATTCAGACATAATAACCGTCTTACCATTATCCCCATCAATAAATCAGTCTAAAAGGCCAAGAATGAAAGCAACTTCTCTGTGAAATGGAGCCGTAGTAGAAGAATCAAGCTTCATGCTTCAACCGACGTAATGGATGCAGAGCTACTTCATTAGAGACAATAAGGTGTGTAATAGATTCACTGTGGCATCACAACAGTTTGAAGGGGATGACTGAAAAATGAGGGGAAATGAAATGAGGAATCGGAGGGATAGAGAAAGGCACGGAGGGAAAGGATGGACGGATAATCGAATGGGATTGGTGGAGAATTTCTCTCCACCGTTCCATTTTTAATCTTGTTTGGCCTGGGCCAGCTGTGTCCGCCGTCCACACACAATCTCTGCGTTCCCAGCGGACACTCGCCTCTGCCAGAAGGTGCAAAGAGGACCAGTAAGTGCTGGATCCAGTCCTGACATGTAGACGTGTGTGTGTGTGTGTGTGTGTGGGAACAGCTGGCAGCAGAGTTGAGAGGAACAATAACCCATCAGATGAGCCCAAATGTGTACGGGCACAGCGCTCTCACAACAGAGGTGCGCTCTAGTCCTCAGGCCAGACTGTTAATGGCTCTTAGCGCTGGCCCGGCCGCCATGGCCAACCGCTTGCGAGCTTCATCAAATGAAAATAAATGAAGAGCCGGTCGGGATAATCACTCATATGAAAATTCAATGGAGAGTGTGACAGGAAATTCACTGCGCACTTTCAGACCTGTTCGGCTCACAGGAGTGCTGAGGACCGCATCCAGCCCCATCATTTCATTTAGTTATTGTGCTCTTCATTTTCTCTTGTAAAGAATTGTGGTTCATTCTGTCTTTCTCTTTGTAAAACCACCGTGGAATCATGCCTGTTGGCTTTAAGGCTAACATCTGAATGCTATAGTGTACTCCTAAATGTTGACAACGGGCGTTGTCATCAATCGTTCTCTGGGAAAATGGATAAAAAAAACCCCGAATCAAATATTAATTATTTATCTAGTTCTATACTGTCCAATGCTTAAATCCCCTTGTTTTAAACTAATAAATACCTGACCCTAACTAGCATTTGCATACATTTATATCAATTTTCACTTTTTTCATTTTTTGTTTAGACCGAAAGTTACCATTATTTCAGTATATTTTTTGAAGATTATTATTATTATTATTATTTTATTTATTAGATAAACCATTATTTATAAAACTTTAAACTTTTAAATCTTATTCCAACTTTCTTATCTGGCTTTCCCAAGCCAACTTCAAAGTTTGTCTTGACAAACTTATTGATCTAATTATTATTATTATTAGTTTATGTAATATAATATAATTTTTTTTATATTTATTTTTTTCAGACTTTGGACTTTAATTAATAATGAAAAAATTAAAGTGTTTTATTATTATTATTTTTGTTTAGTTAGTTAGATTTTGCTTTTGCCTCAGTCAATTATCAATATACTTTTCTTTTTTTCTGTAGTATTATTATGGAGTAAATTTGGTATTAACCTGGTATTTACCATTATATCAATGTTGTTATTATTATTATTATTGTTGTCTTTTACCTTTATTCAGACCAGAAAAATACCATTATTTGATTGTCATGTTTTTATTTATTATTATTATTATTATTATTATTATTATTATTATTATTATTATTTCGGGGTTTGTGGGGATTATTGTGAATCAGACTGTGAAATTATCATACATTTTTAGTTTTTTGCCTTAATTCAGATTATGTCGGTGCATGTTTACTACCCGTCAGTCTACAGCTAAAAATGATCCATCTTTTATTAACACACAAGTCCTGTTCAGACCTCTAATAACTCCATTCTGTTTTCGAGTCCGCGCACACTTTCTGCTTGAGACGTGGCTTTGTGTTTATTTGACAGCTTGAACCCGACGGTGTCCTGTAATCTTCAGTGGCGCAGGTGAAAGACACGTGTGGACTTGCCTTGAAGGCTTGCGAGATCTAACAAGGCCGTTTTTCCTGCAGAGGCCTGTTTGGTAATGCAGCGCCGAGCTGAAGGGGTTATGTTCCTTCGCCTGACTGAGGAGAAAACGGGATTATCTCTCTCAGGCAATAATAAACCTACGCTAATGAGTCGTCTTTTCTCTCTCTCTGTCTCTCTCCTGGAGGTAAACCCCTCTGTTCTTCAGTACAGTTATAATTTAACACTCCTGGCTCTCCGCTTGGATTCCTCCAGATGTTTTTTTGCTTCATTAGTGCATTAGTTGTTTTGTTATTATTTATTAACGCGTTTTGAGAGCATGTTTGCTCTGGGCTAATTCGGTATCTGTCGTCAGGTAAATTAAAAGGAGTTTATCCGGCGGGCCTCGATGTCCTGATGGAGTGGGCCGCAGTGGTGCTGAGCCAGTTGGTGTTGAGCCCTGCTGCGTCAGTATTGCGTGATGTTGAGCCGCAACACTTTGATCCTGCGCAAATTTCAGGATTAGCAGGCGGATTAACAGCGCGTGTGATGGATGAAAGAGCCCGCCGCACGGGGACAGGAGACCGGATCCACACGCGATGACCTATAACCGCACATCTGAGGGAATTTGTATGGCAACAGAGGTTTTTGGGGCTGGATGTGAGCGATTTGCATGCATAAGCAAATTAATCTTTGAAGCTACATGCCGTGGAATGAGAGAGACAGAGCAGGAATTCGGTCACCCTAATCAGAGTATAAAGACTCTGCCTCTCGAAGAAGTTTTGTGTCAGGGAAAAGTTTCCCTTTACATGTTTTAATAAAAAGGTTTTTGTCTTTCATCGTGCTTAAACAAGGGAGTGCGGAGCCTTTTATTTTTCCGCCCTTCAGCCAAGAAACTGCTTTGCCCCAGTTATCAGCTGTTCGTTTGCAGTGTCTTTCATAAGACCTGTGTGCACTTTAGTCAGTGGGAATTTATGTTGTGTCCTGTGTCCTTCAATCATGAATTTACTTCTACAACAAAACACTAAGTATCAAAAATCAGCTTTTACTTGATAAAACAACTAATTTATTTGCTTGACCTTAGATGGTTAAGCATGGATGAAAAAGCATTGTCATCAGTGAAAACATCAGTCTTGTATTGCTAGTTCTGGGGGGTTTCCAGGGTGTTCTACAGGGTGCTCTGGGTCATCACTATGGTGATGCTAGGATGTTATAGGGGGATTCTATAGTGTTCTGTGTGGTTGCTAGGGTGTTCTCTGGGATTTATAAGGTGTTCGATGTGGTGTCTATGTTTGCTAGGTGTTTTAGGTCAATACAACACTTGTCCGTGCGACACTTCAGTCGCGCCGCGCTCCGCTTTATTCCTATGGGTGACGTCACGCGACTTTAACGCGCCCGCAAAGCATCCCGGGAAGGCGGCGCTTCATTTGAAAAAATGCTGCGCGTCAAAAAGCTGGCCGATGCCCATCTTTATGCAAATGAATTCCGTTGAACGCGACGCGACTATCCAATAGAAGCAGAGCATATGTAGACGGGGGGAAGTCTCTCGCAGGTCCTCTGTTCTAGACTGGCCGCTGGCTCAAAACCACACCCATACCGGTAAACTTGAGGAACGCCCATCAAAGTACAAATGTGGGGAGGCGTCGCGACACCACGCTACAGTCGTGTCGCAAAAGTGGATCTCTACTGTAAGTCAATGCAAAGACGCGTTACGTGCGTGAAAAATTCCTGCGGCGCGAATGAGGCGTAGAGCGCGGCGCGGTAGACGCGAATACGCCTCATTCGCACGTCAAGTTCGCGCGAATTGAGCGTATGGCGCGTTAAGCGCGAATGATTTAGTTAGTGCTATTTGTGCATTCACGCGTTTGACGAGAATTCGCATCTGCCACCCGAGTTGAAAAATCTGAACTTCTGCGTCAATTCGCGCCGCGTTAACCAATCAGGAGCCTAGCTGCTTGCTGCTGTCACGTGGTGAAGTATCTGGATGCTTCAATAAATTATTTTGTAATATGACTGTGGTTCTAATGCACAACAAAGCAAATATTTTATCACCTAAAACTTTATTTCAATATATGAGACATATTCATTTTGTATTGAATGCTATTTATTCCATATCTAGATTATATGAAATATTATTATAATGTAAAGACAACCAACATACTGCATAAGTTTGTGTCTGGACAGTGTTGTGTGAGAGAGAGAGAAAAATCACAGGACAGATTAATCAGTTTTGGAGGCTGGCTCCATTTATCATCAAAACAAAAATAAATGACAGATTAGGTGGATGAGGGCGAGGGTGATCCTCGCTTACATGCGGGACAACAGGTCATCAAGCTGGGCGCGGGACAGGCGGAAGTAACGCTGAAAGCCGCCGTCATCCATGCGCAGCTCCTGGAGGGAGCCAATGGTGAAACTCACCACACTGGGTTCGCCTTCGAAGGGTCTGGTGGACACAAATACGGCGACGATTACCCCTACGCCGCCGTTCTGCTCTTCAGAGCAAATACAGACCGGTGACTCTCTCGATGAATGCTCGATCAACATAAAAAAGATGGCCGCCAACGGGTTTCGATTCTGACGCGCGTAACACGCGTAAATTTAGCTTCAAACTTTTGTTTTTACACGCGTCAGTTTCACTCTTGACACGCGAATTAACACAAAGTGGTCAAGCGTCAAACTAGACGCGGTAGACGCGAATTTGACGCGCTATTCGCGTCCGGTGTGAACGCACCATTAGGGTGCTCTAGGGGGTTTCCAATGTGTTCTAGATGATTGCTAGGGTGTTTTGAGTCGTCACTAGATTGTTGGTTGGATGTTATAGGGGGGATTCTATGGCATTCTATGTGGTGTCTAATATTGTTAGGTGTCCTGGGTTGTCACTAGGGTATTGGTACTGTATGATGTTCTGGGGGGGTTTCTAGGGTGTTCTGAATGCTTGCTACTGTTCTATGGAGTTAATATGGTGTTTTGAATGATGAATGAGGGGGGGTTTCTAGGGTATTCTATGTGGGTGCTAGAGTGTTCCAATGAGTTTCTAATGCTTTTGTGGTTTCTAGTGTGTTCTGTGTGGTTGCTAATGTTTTCTAGGAGGCTACTAGGGTTCTCTGCATGGTTTATGGTGTTCTAAGGGGTGTTTGTTTCTTTGTGGTTGCTAATTTGTTCTGGGGGGTTTCTAGGTTTTTTATGTGGTTTCTATAGTGTTCTGTGGGGTTTCTAGGGCTTTCTGTGAGGTTGCCAGTGTGTATTATCGGTTTTCTAGGATGTTCTATGTGGTTTATATGTTGTTTTTCTATGGTTTCTATGATGTTTTGTGGTTTCTAGTGTGTGCTGCGTGGTTGTTAAGGTGTTCTAGGGGGTTTCTGGTTAGAAAAAAACTCTGGTAACATGAAAGATTGCGTCATCGCATCAAGTCTGGTTAGGACATAGTGTAAGAGATTTTTTTTTACATGTTTTATTGTCCAACAAGTGGAAATTGGAAGTTTGATTGCTTGTAAAAATTAACCTCTCCTAAACAAACCGCATGGCTTGAGCTATCATTCATGTTCATAGAGCACACCTTAAGTATGGGCAATAGTAGTAAAAGTGTTTGCCCTTGCAAGCGCTACTAATTGACCTTTACTTGCTTAACCATGAAATTCAACACCCCAACAAATACGATCTGAATTCTGCATTTTGTCATTTGCGTTAATTGAGACAGACGGCTAAATTTTCTCCAAGGCTACTCTCCGCACTGACGGCCATAACAGAATTAATGGACGCAAGCCAGTGCGTCTTGACCTTCTGTCCTGCATTACGAACACACATGTCAGGGTAATTGGATCCCTGAAGATATATGTGTGATTCTTAAGCGAAGTCTCTGTCGCTGATCTATATGTCCACGTTCCATTTCCTTTGTGTCCATGAGCTCAGTATTGAGTTAGAGCTGCTGAAATGTCCTTTCAGGTCTAGCGCTGTCAGTAAATGGTGTCATTTGTCTTCCTAGATTAGAGGTTAAATATTATATGATTCCTTTCAAGCACCTGCAGGCAGATGCATTGAGATGCTCTTTGCTCCTATAGTGCTCCTAAACCCAATCCCATAGTAAATCTCTAAGCAAAAATTTGATTGCTCATAGATTGCTCTTTCACAGCTCAGGAAAGTTCTCAGGAAGGGAGAGTTCTAATTTCAACATCAACTTTGTTTAGATGTTTCTCCTCAAAATCCTCGAACATGCACAAAACAACTGTTGACAGAGAAGATGTGTAGGACAGCTCAGATCATTTGGTTTTGGGAGACTTTGATGAGACATGTTTGAGTTTATATTGAGCTGACCTTTGATTGGGAAACTCAAATCAGTGTCTAAAGAAGTTATTGATCTCGTCTAAAACTTTAGGAAGATACTCATGGGATTTTGTAGGGTATTTTTCTCTTGGAAATAATCAGAATCAGGAGATTTTATCAAAATCTTGATAAAATCTTCTACAATGTCAGTCACACTTTTGGACACAAGGGAAAAAAAGTCTTGATTATCTCTCCATTTAATCTCTTAACGTTCTGAGACAAACAGTTGAGAAATTGGAGATCATATTTGTTATTTTTCTCTTCTACAGGGTCAGTCACTCTTCAAACAGAAGCAAAAGTCTCAATTTGGCCTCAATTTAATCTGTTTGTCATCTAGAAGAAACAATTGAGATATTACAGAGATGTCTTTTCTTTACAAACAGGGTCATTTATGCATTCACACAGAAGCAAAAATCTCCATTTGCTTTCCATTTAGCCTCATTGGTGATTTTTCTCTCCTATAGGGTCAGTCACACTTTCAAACCAAGCAAAAGTCTCAAATTTCTGTCCATTTAATCTCTTTGCTGTTTAGCTGAAACAATTGAGACATTAAAAAAAAGTGTGTTATTCTTCCCTACAGGATCGGTCACGCTTTCACATTCAAAAGTCTCTTTTACTGTCTTGGAGAAACAATTGAGACATTGCAGAGATCTCATTGGTGATGTATTGGTGATTGGTCGCACTTTGGCATCCATTTACACCTGAGTTACACCTAAACTAATTCTGAAACAAATCATACAAGAGCAAAAACATCCTCAGGACAAAGTAAAAGAATAACAAACCACTTCCCATAAAGAGAGCAAATAACGCAAACCAATTTAAGCCACCATTCCAAATTAAAAAGAATTGTTTAAGGGTATGAACTAAAAAGGGCAGCTACATTTACGTGAAGAAATGGAATTTGTAATAAATGAGCTTCGTGATCAGCAGGGAGAAGGGAAAAAAGATGAAAACTGCCAATAGAAGGGCAGGGGTTTTTATGTAAATGAATGTGAGAGCTGAAATTAACTCAACCCTCAGGGCGAGTGCGTTATCACTTCGCAGCGTCGATGGAACTCCAGGGAATGGCAGGTTAACATCATAAAACAGCCGCCCAGGTTTGAGCTTCGTTAGGCTTTTTAATTTGAAGAACGTTTTTCCAAAGGGGTGAATGAGCCGAGAGATTGAGCACCCTGGTCAAGCCAACCTGTAGTGACCTTCACCAACTGTTGTAGCCATAATGTGTTTGTGCCTTAACTTTGTGCACACTGTTAATGACTATTTTGCTGGTTGCTAGGATGTTCTAAGAAGTTGCTATGATGTTCTAGGGAGTTTCTATGATGTTCTGGGTGATTTCTAGGGTGTTCTAGGTTAAGGTTATGATGTTTTAGTAGGGTTTTGGGGTATTCTGGGTGGTTTCTAGGGTCCTACAGTGTATGAACAATTATAATAGTGTTGTCTATCTTAGAAAACAATACTAATTAATTATTTCCCTGCCATTGATGACATTTTCTCTCTTTTATAGACAAGGTTTATCCACCATTGACGGCATTTTCCGGCTTTCTGTTTTTTCACTGTTATATAGTAGGGGGCGCTATTATGCATCTTCTTGAAAGATGTGTTTTATATTTAATTTTATATTTAACAATATTATTACAACATTATTTTTCTGTTATCTCTGTAAAGCTGTTTTGAAACAATCTGAATTGTAAAAAGCTCTATATAAATAAAGGTGACTTGACTTGACTTGAAAGAGTACTGAATCTCCGGATCAGAACACAGGCAAAAAATGTGCAGAAACAAGTGATAAAGTGTTGTTGTCTTTGAAAAAATAATTCTCATCTTTTTGTTCAAAATGTTGCTTTTTTTTAATTAAACTTTTATTCAAGTGTTGATAAAAAAAGAATGCATGAAACTAGAATAAAATGTGGTTTTGGGTATAAAAGCAGAGGCACTGTTCAGATATTCATACAACAAAATATTCTGGGGGCCATTCAATTTTTGTGAAAATTATCAAAAACGCTGGTGGGGAAAGAGTTGACATCTTTATACTCACTGACACCCCAACATCTTAACTTTGCATTTTGTCAGTTATCCTAATTCAAAATCTTTCTTTTTACAGCAATGGCCACCTGGTTACCAGCGGTCCTACTGGTGCTACAAGTAACCGCTGCATCCTCCGAAAAGCCCATACTCGAGTTTTCCACGGACACGCCAATCAATAACGTGGCACGGGACTCCCAGACCGGGCGTGTTTACCTTGGTGCGGTCAATGCTATTTATCAATTGGACTCTTCATTGAACATTGAGGCCAGATCTGAAACGGGGCCCAAGAAAGATGCGAGGGGTTGCACACCTCCAGTGTCTACTTGCCAAGACCTGAAAGACACCAACAACACCAATAAACTGTTGCTGGTTCATTCGGCTAACGGATCGCTGATAGTCTGTGGGAGTTTATACCGAGGAATCTGCTCTCTACTCAACCTCACCAACGTCAAAGAGCAGATTTACTACAGCGACAGCAAAGGGGAGCGGACTTATGCTGCCAGCACCGAAGAGCACGTTTCGGTGGTGGGCGTCATGGCCACGTTAGAATTGGATGACAAACAATTCAATGTCTTTTTGGTCGGGAAGGGCTACGGAAGCATGGACAGCTCAAAACTCATCAGCACCAGAATTGTGCAGAACTATCGCGACTGGGTCGTGTTCGAGAGCATCATCGAGGCATCTACAGTCCAGGCAGTTCCCTTCGTGCCCAAGTACCTGCACGACTTCCGCTTTGCCTTCAAAAATGACAACTTTGTCTATTTTCTCTTTTCGCGCACTCTCGGTGGAACGGACAACAAGAATTTTACTTTCGTTTCACGCCTCTGCGAGAACGACAATCACTACTATTCGTACACGGAGCTTCAGCTTAGTTGCGGCCAGAAGAATCGCTACAATAAAGTCCAGGCCGCGTATTTGACTGAGCCGGGGAAAGAGCTGGCCCAGGCCATGTCTGATTCCGGAGAGTATGGGAATATCAGGGAATGGGATAAAGTCCTCTTTGTGGTTGCTAGCTCTGAGGAAGGGGCCACTGAATCAGCTCTGTGTATGTACCCCCTTAAAAACATCAACCAGAAACTGTTGGCCATCGTTACCGCTTGCTACACGAACAACGGCAAGATTGATGACAGATTAGTTGTGGAGAGTCCCTACACATCCAGTAAAGACGAACCATGTGTCAAACACGATGTAAGTAGCAGCTTTTCTTAACATTGATCAATGACACAAATGCCTGTTTTGAAGCTAAAAAGTTATTTGTGTCATGACAACTCTCTGAGAGATTGTTATGGTAATGGATATGGCAATGTTAAGGTATAGGTCTGGAATCGATCTGCTACGCTGCTGCTGCAGAGCAAGTACAGAGACTTGCTACTGGCAATACATTCTCAGACATTGCTGTGAGCATGTAAGACATGCAGCTGCTGCACATGTAACATACATGAAATAACCCCCATAGCAGATCTATACAGGTGGAGCTGGGGAAGGTGGAGGATTTTTGAAAGCGCGCTGCAGACTGCTATTCGGCAACACTACCGGTATTTGTTTGAATGTTGAGCCACAGCTTATTGGCCGCTGATAGGTATTTCTTTGCAGTTTAACAACTTACAATGTTAAGCTTTTTTAGTAGACCCAACAGTGTATGTATTATGACCCTTTACCAAATATTTAAATCTCCTTTAATGGTTTTTAAAAGGACATGAAATGTCGGAAGTTAATTCTTTATCATTCTGCTTCGACATCTGTCGTTTATTTGGAAATAAAGGAAAATGGAAATTTTCCCTCAAACATATGAATGAAAATAGATTGTGTTTAGCTTTATATTTGATAAGTTTTGCTTGCTAACTTGTATAATATATCAAACACATTAGTGTAATAAACTAATATGTAACTTGCTTATCTGTTTAATTTTTTTTTCTATTACACTTTCTTTTTATATGCTTTCTTTTGAAAGAACCCCACATTTTTTGAATGATTTCACCGCTCCATACGTCCTGAAATTATCCCGGTGAAGATGGTGTTTTAGAAAACTGCTGCTACTTTTGTGCTTAACATACAGCACCCGAAGAGTAGAGATGTACAAAATGTGCTCTTTTTCAACCTGTTTTACTTCTGTGATGTAGTGAAAGAAAATACAAGAAAACATTTAGACATTGTAAAAAAATATCTTGGAGTCAGAGCAAATTATATTTTGATGAAAGATTAACAAGACAGTAAGTGCAGGGACATATATTTAAAAAGTACATTTAGTACATTTCATGTGTATTTAAGTGTCTGTTTCCCTTTATTCTTTGTTATCTTGCAGAAAGACATTGTGAACCAGTATAAGTGCGGAGCCGATTTTCTTCCATCTCCGTTGGCCAGTCGGCAGGAGTTTGCCTTGAAGGCCAATCCAGTCTTCATCAGACAGAACCTGCTGACCGCAGTGGCTGTGGCTGTCGAGAACGATCACACCATTGCTTTTCTGGGCCACAATGCTGGAGAGGTGATCAAGGTGAGGAAAGTTCTGTTAAATTCAGGAAACTACATAAAGTACACAAGGTGCTCAAACCGTCATCTGAGGTGCTATAACCCATATAGTTGAGGTCTTGATGTTCATTTGTTATGTAAAAATAACAATGCAAAATGACTTTTGAATGTGAACTATAAACTATTCATTTAAAGGTATGGTTCACCCAAGAATGAACATTTACTCACCCTGATGTCATTCTGAACCTGTATGGCTTTATCTTCTGTGGAAGACAAATGATTAATGTTTCTGTTCAGTTATTTTCAATATAATGAAAGTAAATGAGGCCTGCTGCTGCCAAGCTTTAGATTGACAAAAAGTCATCATAAAACTATCAATCAATCAGTCTGTGTTTATTTATAGAGCACATTTAAACACAATCGAGGTTGACCAAATTGCTTTACAATGAATACAAGAATCACAATAAATTTAAGAAATATAAACAAATAAAAAATCTGATTCAGTTCTTGTAATTGACCAAATGCAGCAGATCACTTAAGGAGAATATTATTAGTAAATGACTTAAAAAAACAACAAAAAAACACACAAAAAAAATTTATGACTTCAGAAGACTTGAAATATGGTGCAAAAGTCATGTTTGCTTTTTTATGACACTTTAGTGTTTTTGAAGCTTAAAAGATTAGAAGATCTTGTTGTTCTTCTAGAACAGCTGTTGTTCAGCTGAAGTCAGTTCAGTGTTGTAATTATTAAGTCAATTTCATATATAAAGCAGTTCTGCAAAAAATGTCACTGTCCAGCTCAGTTTAGTTCTCATACAACAGCGTCAGTAGATTCAGATCAATAATGTTGAATATTAAAAGCCTCAGTCCTCATTAATTATAATTGCACAGTAAATGGCACAAGAAGTACATGCGGACTAGTAAATGTCCTCATGTACTCATCCTCATTGTGTCATTTACTCATAATTATGTTGTTCTCGTGTCATTTACTCGTCCTCGTTGTGTCATTTACTCGTCCTCATGTACTCTTCCTCATTGTGTCGAGTAAATGACACAACGAGGACGAGTAAATGACACGAGAACAACATAATTATGAGTAAATGACACAACGAGGACGAGTATTTGATGACGAGTAAAGGACACGAGAACAACATGATTATGAGTAAAAGACACAATGAGGATGAGTACCTGATGACGAGTAAAGGACACGAGAACAACATGATTACGAGTAAATGACACGATGAGTACTTGAGGACGAGTAAATGACAGAATGAGGACTAGTAAATTACACTGTGAGGACGAGTAAATGAGGATGAGTAAATGACACGAGAACAACATGAGGACGAGTAAATGACACGAGAACAACATGAGGACGAGTAAATAACACAATGAGGACGAGTACATGAGGATGAGTAAATGACACGAGAACAACATGAGGACGAGTACATGAGGATGAGTAAATGACATGAGAACAACATGAGGACGAGTAAATGACACGAGAACAACATGAGAACGAGTAAATAACACAATGAGGATGAGTACATGAGGACGAGTAAATGACACCGTGAGGACAAGAAAATGAAACAAAGAGGACGAGTAAATGATGCATAGAGGACGAGTACATGAGGATGAGTAAATGACACGAGAACAACATGAGGACGAGTAAATGACACGAGAACAACATAAGGATGAGTAAATGACACGAGAACAACATGAGGACGAGTAAATGACACAAGAACAACATGAGGACGAGTAAATGACACGAGAACAACATAAGGATGAGTAAATGACACGAGAACAACATGAGGACGAGTAAATGACACGAGAACAACATGAGGACGAGTAAATAACACAATGAGGACGAGTACATGAGGATGAGTAAATGACACGAGAACAACATAAGGATGAGTAAATGACACGAGAACAACATGAGGACGAGTAAATGACACAAGAACAACATGAGGACGAGTAAATGACACGAGAACAACATAAGGATGAGTAAATGACACGAGAACAACATGAGGACGAGTAAATGACACGAGAACAACATGAGGACGAGTAAATAACACAATGAGGACGAGTACATGAGGATGAGTAAATGACACGAGAACAACATGAGGACGAGTAAATGAAACATAGAGGACGAGTACATGAGGATGAGTAAATGACACGAGAACAACATGAGGACGAGTAAATGACATGAGAACAACATGAGGACGAGTAAATGACACAATGAGGACGAGTACATGAGGACGAGTAAATGACACGAGAACAACATGAGGACGAGTAAATGACATGAGAACAACATGAGGACGAGTAAATGACACGAGAACAACATGAGGACGAGTAAATGACACGAGAACAACATGAGGACGAGTAAATGACACGAGAACAACATGAGGACGAGTAAATGACACGAGAACAACATGAGGATGAGTAAATGACATGAGAACAACATGAGGACGAGTAAATGACACGAGAACAACATGAGAACGAGTAATTAACACGAGGACGAGTACATGAGGATGAGTAAATGACACCGTGAGGACGAGTAAATGAAACAAAGAGGACGAGTAAATGAAACATAGAGGACGAGACACAATGAGGACGAGTACATGAGGATGAGTAAATGACACGAGAACAACATGAGGACGAGTAAATGACATGAGAACAACATGAGGACGAGTAAATGACACAATGAGGACGAGTACATGAGGATGAGTAAATGACACGAGAACAACATGAGGACGAGTAAATGACATGAGAACAACATGAGGACGAGTAAATGACACGAGAACAACATGAGGACGAGTAAATGACATGAGAACAACATGAGGACGAGTAAATGACACGAGAACAACATGAGGACGAGTAAATGACACGAGAACAACATGAGGACGAGTAAATGACATGAGAACAACATGAGGACGAGAAAATGACACGAGAACAACATGAGAACGAGTAATTAACACGAGGACGAGTACATGAGGATGAGTAAATGACACCGTGAGGACGAGTAAATGAAACAGAGGACGAGTAAATGAAACATAGAGGACGAGTACATGAGGATGAGTAAATGACACGAGAACAACATGAGGACGAGTAAATGACATGAGAACGAGTAAATAACACGAGGACGAGTACATGAGGATGAGTAAATGACACGAGAACAACATGAGGACGAGTAAATGACATGAGAACAACATGAGAACGAGTAAATAACACGAGGACGAGTACATGAGGACGAGTAAATGACACCGTGAGGACGAGTAAATGACACCGTGAGGACGAGTAAATGACACCGTGAGGACGAGTAAATGACACCGTGAGGACGAGTAAATGAAACAAAGAGGATGAGTAAATGAAACATAGAGGACGAGTACATGAGGATGAGTAAATGACACGAGAACAACATGAGGACGAGTAAATGACACGAGAACAACATGAGGATGAGTAAATGACACAATACTCATTTTTTGGTGAACTAACCCTTTAAACTAACTTTTCCACAATGTAAAAATAACCAAAAATTGACAGTCCGTAGGAGGACGTAGAACCAAGAGCAGAATGTTAGGTATTGTTAAAGAAATGTTGAGGAAACGAACATCTCTGGAAATTTGAGACAACCAATTAGTGAACTGCTACAAGCAGCTCGCTACCTGATGTCACACACCTGAATTAGCAGGCGTGTCACAAAGCTGGAGTTTAGGCTTTGGCAGGTGAGGGAATTGGTGGGTGAACGTGGCGAATCTCTGACAGAGGGATGAAAGTGAAAAAGATATCACTGACGAAACCCCTCGCTACCGCAGACACAACTAAACCCTGTTAGACGTTATATTAGAAATAATGAACAGCTCGCTCAACTTGAATCCAATTCTTACTCTCAAATAAAAAGGCTTTGTTGGAGCTGATTATTTGCAGGACAGACAGGTGAAATTGAGCGATAGATGGATAAAAACCAGTCCGGATGCAGGTTTTTTGAGTTCTCTGTGAATGGAGCTGTGGTTTTATGGTCATTTTGTGGCTTGTAGGCCGTTAGTTGAGGGTTGACATGTTGTCAGGTGTGGCTCAGGTGCGCTGAGGGGGGTTTGTGTGTTCTGTGAATATGACAGATGTGTTCTTTCCTGTGCTCGACTTAATTGTGGGTTTTTCTGTGTCTATTGTTCTCTCTTTACCCAGGTACATTTGTCAAGCCAACCAGAGGCGTACAACCCCGGTCCGGGCTACAAAACCAGCGGCTATGTAAATAAGAACCTTTTCTTTGACAAAACCAAGGCGCACTTGTACATCACCACTGAGAAAAAGGTACGAGGCTGGAGTCATTTATCACAGACGGTGTGCTCAGTTGTAGCTCTTTGATTATCGCCGCCTCAACCTCAGGAAACACATGATTGCACCTATTTGAGTGCCTTTTATTGTTACCAAAATATACATGATACATTTTTTTAATGCAATTTGAAGGCATTGGTATAGTGTACGTCTTGCTGAGTCTGACCATACAGTGATGTAATTGCAGTGTTTATGAGGCGGTGATGTATTGAAATCGTTCATGCTTTCTTGTTTGTTGTTTTCTCTGTAATTTTTTGCAATTTATTCAGCTTGAACCACTTCACATACAGGCTTTGTTTAGATCAGTTAATTTCAGTATAAACTTCATACTTTTCAAGAAACTATCTTGCTTTTTATGGTTTTAACAGTTTCTCCGTGACTTTTTAAAACAGTGATGGCATCATTATAATTTGCCTTCTGAATTGTGATTGGTCTTGCATTGCATTCTTAGATGCTGATTGGTCAGTACAGCTTTCCAGCATTATTTGAATCATTTTATGATTTTGTGGTTATGCAGATCACGAAGGTGCCCGTACAGGCCTGCTATCTGAAGACCGACTGCCAGACCTGCGTCACTCAGAGAGATCCATACTGTGGCTGGTGTGTCCTGGAGGGAAGGTACCTACGTTTTTTTTTAACATTTTTAAAATAGTGCTTATGTCTTTGGCATCCTGGTGCTCATATGGAAGATAAAGGTTTGAATCCAGCAATGGGTCCCTATTCCTCCATCTCTCACTGTTTTCCTGTCTATTCCCACCATACTTGCCAAATAGTATAAAAAATTTTTATATATATATATATATAACATGATAATAATAATAATACAAATTACTTCTGTGTGAGTGTGTGTATGTATATATATATATATATATATATATATATATATATATGTGTGTATATATATATATATATATATATATATATATATATATGTATATATAACTATATATATATATATATATATATATATATATATATATATATATATATATATATATGTATATATATATGTATATATACACTCACCTAAAGGATTATTAGGAACACCTGTTCAATTTCTCATTAATGCAATTATCTAATCAACCAATCACATGGCAGTTGCTTCAATGCATTTAGGGGTGTGGTCCTGGTCAAGACAATCTCCTGAACTCCAAACTGAATGTCAGAATGGGAAAGAAAGGTGATTTAAGCAATTTTGAGCGTGGCATGGTTGTTGGTGCCAGACGGGCCGGTCTGAGTATTTCACAATCTGCTCAGTTACTGGGATTTTCACGCACAACCATTTCTAGGGTTTACAAAGAATGGTGTGAAAAGGGAAAAACATCCAGTATGCGGCAGTCCTGTGGGCGAAAATGCTTTGTTGATGCTATATGTCAGAGGAGAATGGGCCGACTGATTCAAGCTGATAGAAGAGCAACTTTGACTGAAATAACCACTCGTTACAACCGAGGTATGCAGCAAAGCATTTGTGAAGCCACAACACGCACAACCTTGAGGCGGATGGGCTACAACAGCAGAAGACCCCACCGGGTACCACTCATCTCCACTGCAAATTACAAATAGGAAAAAGAGGCTACAATTTGCAAGAGCTCACCAAAATTGGACAGTTGAAGACTGGAAAAATGTTGCCTGGTCTGATGAGTCTCGATTTCTGTTGAGACATTCAGATGGTAGAGTCAGAATTTGGCGTATACAGAATGAGAACATGGATCCATCATGCCTTGTTACCACTGTGCAGGCTGGTGGTGGTGGTGTAATGGTGTGGGGGATGTTTTCTTGCCACACTTTAGGCCCCTTAGTGCCAATTGGGCATCGTTTAAATGCCACGGCCTACCTGAGCATTGTTTCTGACCATGTCCATCCCTTTAAGGCCACCATGTACCCATCCTCTGATGGCTACTTCCAGCAGGATAATGCACTATGTCACAAAGCTCGAATCATTTCAAATTGGTTTCTTGAACATGACAATGAGTTCACTGTACTAAAATGGCCCCCACAGTCACCAGATCTCAACCCAATAGAGCATCTTTGGGATGTGGTGGAACGGGAGCTTCGTGCCCTGGATGTGCATCCCACAAATCTCCATCAACTGCAAGATGCTATCCTATCAATATGGGCCAACATTTCTAAAGAATGCTTTCAGCACCTTGTTGAATCAATGCCACGTAGAATTAAGGCAGTTCTGAAGGCGAAAGGGGGTCAAATAATCCTAATAATCCTTTAGGTGAGTGTATATGTTTGTGTGTGTATATATATATATATATATATATAGTGTGTATATATATATAGTGTGTATATATATATATATATATATATATATATATATATATATATAGTGTATATATATATATGTGTGTGTATATATATATATATATATATATATATATATATATATATATATATATATATATATATGATGGATGGATGGATGGATGGATGGATGATAGATAGAAACACAAAAATAAAAAAAATGCTTATATTTAATGATTGTGAAATTATTTGTAAAGACAATCATGTTTTCCCTGAAGTGTTGTATTATAATATTGTTGTATTTAATTGCACGAGAAGCTTTTGTTTTAATGCGTTATTGATTGTGCAGATGCACCAGGCGATCGGAGTGCAGTCGTGCGGAGGAAAAGAACGGGTGGCTATGGAGTCCAAGCCAACAATGTGTGAAAATCATCTCTTTCCACCCGCCAAATCTCAGCTGCTTGAAGTCCCAGCAGGTACTATCCTGAGTGTCGCGGACACAATTACCAGAGTCTTATTTTTAAACCAGACTGCTCAGCACTGATTATGAGAAAAGCTGAGCATGACTCCCACACAATGAGGCCATATTGGTGAACAGACGGTGAAAACACAATGGCCGCTGATGGCATGTTTACAATTCTGTTCTAAAGGTGCTGCTGTTGTGTTTTGCACTTCATTGCAAAACGTTCTCTGATTATGGCCTGTGTGTATTAACTGGACCATTCCAGCTGTTTTATTGAGAGAAATGTTTAGAAGTTATTTGTAAAAGAACATTCTTATGGAATGGCAATTATTCGAGCAAAGTGAGGAAATTTTATCTTATGAAGCCATAGCCTAGAAGTTCCACCTCAACACATTGAGCTTCTTTCTAAAACACGAGAAGAGCAAAATTTTCCTCATAAATCCATAATTTTTTAATTGGATTGCATGGAACAAACCTAACCAGTCATCTCCTTATAATATGTATAAATTAAAATGGCAAAACAAGGAAATGCTATGTATTGGTTTCAAAGATTTAAATGAAGGATTGTTTTGCTTATTTCTCTCATATGAGTTCAGAGTTTGTCAAATGTCCCTCAGGTTGAGATAAACGTCCGATCGCTGCCGATCCTCAGAGACTCCGACCGGATCCACTGTGTCTTTGGCTCTCATCACAGCGCCGGCAGGATGGTGGACGGCAGAATCAGTTGCCGTTTACCTGAACAGTCTCTTGTACCCTCGACACCTGAACACCAAGGTACATCACTCGTCACAACACATGAAATCTGAACGGCCTTTAAAATGTTTATTTTAGTTAGTTATTCTATAAATAATTTTAGTTACAGGTATATAATATTTAGTTATTTTATAAAGAATTATTTAAAAAGATTTATTTTATTTATTGTTTGGCTATATGTAAAGTAGCAATCCTGTTTGAATGGGAGTTTAAAGCAGTAGTTTAAATTGATAAATTACAATATATATATATATATAATTATTATTATAATTTTTAATTACTACTGTATATTATATGATTAATTGTATTATTATTATTATGATTTACATGTTTTTTCAAACTCAAATTCTGTTATTTATTGTGGAAAATCAAAAGGAGATATTGTTGCTCTCCTGTTTTTCAACACATCTGTCAAGCTACAAAAAGAGCAAAAATCACCATTAAAAAGCCCATATGACTGTGAACTCAAATTAAAGCTGTCTGATTTGTGAACTCCATATCAGTTCAAATTCAGCCTGTTCCTCATGCAAAGCTTTGGAATTTAGTTAATATAGACATATGAACTACATTTATGGTGCTTTTAGTTTTTTTTTACGTCTATTTAGGATTCTTGCACCAAAGAAAGATCATAATTTAATGTTTCATGACCATTTTTTTTATCCTCTCTCTGACCCACAGGTTGTTTTTGCTACTGTATCTTTAAGACATCTATGTGCAGATGACCTTTGCTATGATTGGCTAATCTGACCCCCTGTGTCTGTGTAGATTTCGTTGCGGTTCCGGTCCTCATCTTTGTGAACAGTAGCGTGGAGGTCGCGTCCAGCGAGTACAAGTTCTACAACTGTGCAGCGGCAGTCCGGAAAGCAGAAAACACACCGTACGTTTGCTGTCTCGCCTTCTATTGTCAGCGAGAGTGTGTGTGTCTCTCCGCTTTGTGCTGACACCACTGTGTGTATAATGAATACGAGCATCTGTAACGATGAGGTTTACTCATAAATTGTAATGCATCACTGAAGCTGGAATTGAATTTGCTTCTATAGAGACTTGCTTACGTTTTTTTTTTTCTCCAAGAGCAGGAAATTGCTTTCGTTTCTCATTCATTCATCACACATGAAAGTCGATCTCTCATCTCTTTTTTCCCCTTCTCCTTGTGTTTTTTTAAGAGCTCTGGGACATTGCTGATGAATGAGTATTATTTGAAGTGCACTGGGACTATATGTTTTTACTCCAACATTTACACGCTGATTAAAAATGTAACTGGAAACCTCTGGTTTAATGGTTGTGCGTGTTTCTCCGCAGATGCACTTCCTGTGTGAGCAGCGCTTGGGGATGTCAGTGGAACATTGCGGCTCACACCTGCACGGATCTGAGCGACGCAGAAACCGGCGCCAATATAATCAAACCCAGACAGGTACTGAGATGAGAGTCAAGCGAGCTCACATGCACCATTTTCTTTCTTTTTATCAGTAATTCTGTCTATTCCTACCCCAGTTAGCACACGTGCACTGCCGTTCAAAAGTTAGTTTTGAAAAAAGAAATTAATACTTCAATTCAGCAAGGATGTAAACATTGTAAACCCGAACAAGTTAGCAAAACTTCAAAAATTTGACGTGATCAGTTACATAAAAAAAGTGAAGTTAAGAAATTCAAAGTTCGAATAAGCAGAACTGGCAGATTTTTATTTTTTACTCGTACAGTTTAATTACTCTTAACTTGAAATATTTGAGTAAGCTCGTTCATTTATTTAACTTAAAATTATCATGTAATCTCAACTTAAATATTTTAGTAGTGGAAACTTGGCTGCACTGTAAAAAGTGATCAGTTGACTTAACTTAAAATAGTGAGAAAATCAGTTGCCTCCAAATTATTAAGTAAATAAACTTCATGTGTAAAAAAATTAAATTGTGGAATTTTCAAGTTGACACAACTTAATTTTTTCAACTTTATTCACTTTTTTAAGTTAAGTCAACTGATAATTTTTCACAGTGAGCTTTAACTAGCTAATTCAGGAAATGCTAACTTGTTAATTGGTAACACAATGCTTTGATAGAATAGCATATCAATTGCTGAATTGCATTTTAGATAATTTAACATATATCTGTTCTCAAACTAAGCTTGTGCTCCGCTCATCACCATGATGGTAACCCATAAAAAAAAAACAGCAGTGTAAAATTAGCATATAAAAACATGAAACACTGCTGAATCTCCCACTTAAGATTAATCTTGCACAATTTTTTTTTTAATTTAACACTTAATTTTAGCATTTACTCTCCCTTTCGACTGCCATGGCAAAGCATGCTTGGAAAAAGAAATCCCAGTCCAGTTCCAGTTAAAATGAAGTTTGTCTAAATTAAAAGAAACAAGTTCATGAAACTCAAAACAATGAAACAATTCAGATTACTGTAAATGTGTCATTTCTGTGAACTCAAAAGAAAAAGAAAGTTCTAAATACTCATAAAAGTTAATTTGATTGAACTAATTTGTTTAATTTAAGTTTGACCCTACTCAAATCATTTAATTATTTTGAGCATTAGGGTTTACAGTAAACTAAATATTTTAATCAAAATGCAAAAATTCACTCAGTTGGGATTCGGTTAGTTTAGGAGGGAAACAGGGAAAGCACACCTCCTCCGCTTATGTAGACATAAGTTGTCTTAAAGATGTCATTTTGAATGAAAAGCTGATTATTAATGTATTTGATAACTTTTTCTTTCAATAAGACCAGGAATGTGTGTTAGAAAAATAAAAACATTTTCTGAATGTCATTCTAACTTTAGACAGGAAGTGTTTTAGCAAAGTATTGCAGATGAGGAAACGTGCTAAAAATGACATGTATGAAAAAGCAGACATTGAATAAACGTCTTAGTGATGTATGTGTGCTATCAGCACCATTGATTGGGCCGCTTTGATTAGTTTCATGCGATTCTCATCTTCAAACACCAGGTCCAACTGGTCCAGACATTTTATTTATTTATTTAATCTGTTTCTTGGAGCATAAAGCTGAGTTATTGATATCCAGTGCCAGCAATTTCAGAAATGGCCTCCACACTGTTTGATATTTGCTGTTTCCTGGAACAGTCACATGTGGCTGATGAAATGTGGACACAAAGTAAATGACTTTACTCAGAAAGTTTTAATGTGAAACGTATTAGCTGAATCAGCAAAATGAAAAAAACAAATGGATGGGGAAAAAAATGGATTATATGCAATTAAACCGAGTCGCCAATGTCAGTGAGGATATATTAGATTTCAGCTGTAAATAAACGGTTTCATTCATGCACGTCATCATGGTTAATGAGTTTTTCAGTTTCATTGTACGCTCGTTAATTTATGTTGGATGTAAATAAAGAATCGCTCAGAAGATGGAGAAATCTGTTCTGCTGTACAGGAAAGTACTCATCCATGGCAATCTTCTGTGTGATCTAGAACAAGAGCTGTCCACGCTTCGAGAACCCAGATCCCGTCCTTATCCCGGTCGGACACAAAACCCGGATCAGTTTTGAGGGCATCAATCTGGACCCGTACAAGGTGAGGTAAACTTCCTGGCCTCCTTTTAACAGTAAATGTCTTCTTCAAGGTCACTAGGGATACAAAATCAAATCAAACCTAAATAAAAATAAAATTGTAAAAAATAAAATAAACCATCAGTATTTTGTTGTCAGTATCTTGTTTTCCAAAACAAAGTTGCATAAGATATTAAGTAGATAAAATATGATCATTATAAGTAATCTAATTACAAATAATATTACATATAATCACAAATAATTATTAAATACATGATATTTACGGAAGCTTACAGAATATAAAATATATTATTAAATAATTAATAGAATCAGCATATATTAACATTTGTTTAGAAAAGGCTCCTAATTACGATAATTCAAAGACTTTATTTTTTGAAATAATAAAAATACTTTTTTATACAATTAATCACACCAAAATAATATGCTTAGTTAACAGCCCTAATATTAAGACTTGTTTTCTGATAATATATCCATTGGATTTTTTTTAAGGTACAATAATAATAATAATAAGTATTATTATTATATGTATAATTATATATACTTATTAATTTATTTATTTTTTAACTATGAAAAAATGGCAATAAAAAATAAACTTCAACATGTATTGTCATAGTCATTATGGTTTGCTTCAAAATTTTGCTTCAAGTCAGTTTGTCTTTTTTTTTTAAGGATGTCTTTATATTTTTTCTGAACATCAAGAGACAAATACTGATTGAGAAATTTCTTTTTGGCAGTCTATTCATAATCTGGTTATAGTTTTCCTCTAAACGGGTCTCAAAGTCCGGCTTCTTCCATCATTTCCTGTCCTCTTACCTGTGAATAAATGTAAACAAAGGGTTTTCAGTTGATGTTTTCTGAACTGTGACTCATTAGGATCGTGATTTCACCATCGGAACGGAGCTGATGAATTTAGATCAAGATGTCAAGACAGAGTCGGGACCCTTCTACTCTTTCAGCGGACATGAGGTTAGCTTCAGTTTCTCTCTCTTTATTTTCCCTCATGTAGCCCAAGGTAGTCTGTTGTTCCTGTACTGTAAATATTTTTGTATTCAAAACTCTTGCTAAATGATACACAACCAATTACCAACATAAAGATTCACTTCTTCAATGGCTCTTGTGTGAGTTTGAGATTATAGCTCCCTCTGTTGGAAAGTGTCCAGCCTGTAAATCATCCCTAATCTTTAATGTGGAGGAGAGAGCCGTCGGTGTTGACTCACCCTGTAATCTCTCTTCCAGTTTTCCTTTGATAAAGCTCACGAGACCAACGTTCTGTTCCATGTGAAAGACAAACACACAGGAAAGAAGATCGACAGCAGTCTAAGTGGTAATCGCTCGCACTCGCTTCGTTCCAAACCCATAGGACTTTCTGTCTTCTGTGGAACATAAAAGAAGATATTTTGAAGAATGTGATATTGATCAATAGTTCAATAAATAAGAAGTTAATGTATTATATTTTAGACACACAATATTGTCTGTTTTTCATATTGTAAATGCTGTGGAAATGCATTCATGCCACCTCTGAGCTGCAATAAATGTCTGTAAATATACAGTATCTGAATACCAATTAAAAAAATCATGGCAGTTGAAGCCTAAACGTTCATGTGTAATAAACTATATGTTGAATTAAAAAAAAAACGATTAAAGCTACTTTCTGTAATTTTCTCATTTAACACAATAATGATTTTTTGGGTGTTTTGGCGTGTTTGTTTGTCTTCCAGTCACTCTGTATAACTGCTCTCTGGGACGTAAAGACTGCAGCTTGTGTAAGAACGCCGACCCCAAATATCAGTGTGTGTGGTGCAAGCAGACCAGCTCGTGTGTGTACGACCAGCTGTGTGCCTCTAAAGAGCTGGAGGAGTGTCCCGACCCCCAGATCACTGACGTGAGTACCCAATCATGGCTTTTATGGGACACACGAGACATTTTCCAAGTTCCTGTTGTGCTTTTAACAATCGTCAATACTCAAAACACAACTCAGAAAGTTCAAGCAATAATTCATAAATTCTCTCATTCTCCTTCCCCATTTTTAAAAATGTTGAGGGTAAAAATCAATATAAACCTCAGATCACATTCTATTTATATGAGTGAATTACTGATGGGAATAGAAATAAATCATTTTTTACTGTTGTTTTAGTGAGATTGGTTATCTCAGCTCATCTCTGTGGTCTTTTCTCAGAGCGGTCCATGATTAGGATCTTTTTGTAATGTATTTCAGATCACGCCGAGATACGGGCCGCTGAAAGGAGGAATAGCTGTCACGATTAAGGGCTCAAACCTGGGCGTTCAGAAGGACGACATTAAAAACATCACAGTGGCCGGAGTGCCGTGCAAACACCTGCGGGAACGCTACTCCGTCTCAACCAGGTAACATCAACAGAAGCTGAGACACTTTCCATGAATGGTGTTCAGAAAAAGGTTGGTGTGTGTGTATATATATATATATATATATATATATATATATATATATAATTTTTTTTTTTTATGATCCTCCTATAAAATGACACTTTCTGCAGTTTAGGCACCTATATATATACATACATACACTGTATAGCTATATCTCACCTATATATATATATATATATATATATATATATATATATGCTTAATCTGCAGAAAGTGTCATTTTTATTTGAGGATTGCAAATTTTGCAACCCTGTTACAAAAAACGCAGTTTAAAACACTGATTTTTGTCTTTAGCTGCAAACCAAAAAAACCCTCAAAATTAAACAAACTATTTATACAAATGCAAAAATGTATGCAAAAGTGTGTGTGTGTGTGTGTGTGTGTGTATGTGTGTGTGCGCAGACATATGAATGTATATAAAGTATGTGTAATGTTTAAATAAATAAATAAAGCAAGTTAGTAAGTTTGGGACCATATATTGGTTTATGTCTTGTTGATAAACTTATATTCCAGCCAACGTAAAAAGTTTTTCATAAACTCTTGCACAAACGGTGTTCGGTATTGAACAAGCTCTTATAAAATGAAATCCCTGCTTGACTTTGAGTGTGCAGATCTCTGTGGTACCAAATGGCCTGAATTTTTTTTTCTGTTAGCAAACGTCTTGTTTGAGAAATCTGGTTCATTCAAAGCCTAATAAAAAAATAATTAACCAGAATTCGAACATTTAAAAATGCCCTCAAGAATGATCTAAATAATCTTTTAGATGTTCTGCTCAAGGCTTCATATCATGTTTGTCTATCCATGGAATATTAAATGTGCATGAGTTTGCCCTTGCGTTCCCTCTTGTAGAACAACATTACATTTGTACGTTTTTGAAATGCGGAACAAGTTGTGTAGATTCAGAGACAACGATGAGGCAATGTCAGGCTTGGCTGAGTCAGTGATTCTACATCAGGGTTTATCAACTCTGTTGTGAGCGTTCAGCCTGACTGAGTGTTTGTCTGGCTGTTAACAAGTTTGAAAAGGATCTTTGAGCAGGAGAGTTTGGCTTCAGAATGGTAAATAAGCTCTCGGAGAGATCACTGTCAGAAGAGTCTGTCTGGGGAGGTTGATGTCCAGATTTCAGGGCAACAGAATATAAGTTTTCTGATTTGGCACATTTCAGACTTAATGGATCTGGAATCTGTGGGTTTGGTGTTAATTAATTGCATCTTTTCGGCATGTTTTATGTTGTCTTAGGTTGTTTTAGGTTATTTTGTCTTCTGCTCATTTTGACCTTGTCTGGAATCCATAAAGGGTTAAAGAAATGTTTCAGGTTGAATGCAAAAATTATTACACCTCGTCCTTCAGTTTGTAAAAACATTAAGTTAGTTAGCATAGAACATGTATTTTCTAAATGTATTAATTTACTGTTTTATTTATAGTATTTCTTATGTATGTGTATATATATATATATATATATATATATATATATATATATATATATATATATATATATATATATATATATATATATATATATATATATTAGGGCTGTCAGTTAAACGCGTTATTAACGGCGTTAACGCAACCCCATTTTAACGCGATAGATTTTTTTATCGCGAGATTAACGGCCTTTTTGGCCTAGCAAACTTTGTAGTTTTTTTCACATGCTTTTGCAACAGGACGCGGCATGCGCAGCGCTGCGCTATCAATCAACCCCATTCATTTCAATGGCTTGCGCCGCACGAGGACGTTTTGATGCTTCGTCGACCAAAGCGCAAGTGGATCTAGCTAGACCGGAAACAAAACAACAGGCACGCGCACACACTTGTTTGGGCTTGCGAGCCGGCCAAATAGGTTAACGTTACGTTTTGAGTGGATGACGAGCGCGAGACGCCGAAATTGATGCCCATAAGATTCTGAATGGAAAGTTTACTTTTAAAAAGTTGCCAAATGGTTTCATTGACAAGACAAAGTGATCTGTGTGTTTTGTCGTTATGAACTGAGCTATCATCATCGTAGCACGTCCAGTCTGAAACACCACTTGATGATGGCCAAGCAGACACACACACTGATGATGCGCATTCTCCGCCCCCTCGTCAATATCAGTACCTCGTCTGTATTTATTTCACCCTTTTATTGATGGACAGTGTTACATTGTGTTACAAAGATATTATTTGCTCCAAGTGAGAATGTTAGTGTGAAATTGAACACAGTATTGTCAATGTTGTTTTCAATTAAAAAAAAATATGCACAAAGCAAGCAATCCACTTTTTTCATGTTGATAAGAGCATTAAAATGAGAAAAAATAATGAACAAAAAGAAATCAAGAGACATTTAGAATAGATAAAAATGTGCGATTAATCGCGAGTTAACTATGACATTAATGCGATTAATCGCGATTAAATATTTTAATCGTTTGACAGCACTAATATATATATATATATATATATATATATATATATATATATATATATATATATATATACAGGTCCTTCTCAAAAAATTAGCATATTGTGATAGTTAATTATTTTCCATAATGTAATGATAAAAATTAAACTTTCATATAGTTTAGATTCATTGCACACCAACTGAAATATTTCAGGTCTTTTATTGTTTTAATACTGATGATTTTGGCATACAGCTCATGAAAACCCAAAATTCCTGTCTCAAAAAATTAGCATATCATGAAAAGGGTCTCTAAACGAGCTATTAACCTAATCATCTGAATCAACTAATTAACTCTAAACACCTGCAAAAGATTCCTGAGGCTTTTAAAAACTCCCAGCCTGTTTCATTACTCAAAACCGCAATCATGGGTAAGACTGCCGACCTGACTGCTGTCCAGAAGGCCATCATTGACACCCTCAAGCAAGAGGGTAAGACACAGAAAGAAATTTCTGAACAAATAGGCTGTTCCCAGAGCGCTGTATCAAGACACCTCAGTGGGAAGTCTGTGAGAAGGAAAAAGTGTGGCAAAAAACGCTGCACAACGAGAAGAGGTGACCGGACCCTGAGGAAGATTGTGGAGAAGGACCGATTCCAGACCTTGGGGGACCTGCGGAAGCAGTGGACTGAGTCTGGAGTAGAAACATCCAGAGCCACCGTGCACAGGCGTGTGCAGGAAATGGGCTACAGGTGCCGCATTCCCCAGGTCAAGCCACTTTTGAACCAGAAACAGCGGCAGAAGCGCCTGACCTGGGCTACAGAGAAGCAGCACTGGAGTATCCACAGTCAGTGATGGTCTGGGGTGCCATGTCAGCTGCTGGTGTTGGTCCACTGTGTTTTATCAAGGGCAGGGTCAATGCAGCTAGCTATCAGGAGATTTTGGAGCACTTCATGCGTCCATCTGCTGAAAAGCTTTATGGAGATGAAGATTTCATTTTTCAGCACGACCTGGCACCTGTCACAGTGCCAAAACCACTGGTAAATGGTTTACTGACCATGGTATTACTGTGCTCAATTGGCCTGCCAACTCTCCTGACCTGAACCCCATAGAGAATCTGTGGGATATTGTGAAGAGAAAGTTGAGAGATGCAAGACCCAACACTCTGGATGAGCTTAAGGCCGCTATCGAAGCATCCTGGGCCTCCATAACACCTCAGCAGTGCCACAGGCTGATTGCCTCCATGCCATGCCGCAATTTCTTTCTGTGTCTTACCCTCTTGCTTGAGGGTGTCAATGATGGCCTTCTGGACAGCAGTCAGGTCGGCAGTCTTACCCATGATTGCGGTTTTGAGTAATGAAACAGGCTGGGAGTTTTTAAAAGCCTCAGGAATCTTTTGCAGGTGTTTAGAGTTAATTAGTTGATTCAGATGATTAGGTTAATAGCTCGTTTAGAGAACCTTTTCATGATATGCTAATTTTGGGTTTTCATGAGCTGTATGCCAAAATCATCAGTATTAAAACAATAAAAGACCTGAAATATTTCAGTTGGTGTGCAATGAATCTAAAATATATGAAAGTTTAATTTTTATCATTACATTATGGAAATTAATTAACTTTATCGCAATATGCTAATTTTTTGAGAAGGACCTGTATATATATATATATATATATATATATATATATATATATATATATATATATATATATATATATATATATATATATATATATATATATACATACATATTATGTACATATAAATAATACGTGTGTGTGTATATATATATATATATATATATATATATATATATATATATATATATATATATATATATATGTGTGTGTGTGTGTATATATATATATATATATATATATATATTAAAAAAAATTATGCAATTAATGCAGCATCCTTCTGCTGCGTTACCTTAAATACATATGTTGACAGGCAGGTTGGACATCCTATCATTGCACGGACCGAATGCAATGATTGGACGAATATTTTTTGGTCCTGAGACTTCAACACAAGATATATGTGGGCCTATATGTTTTAATATTTAGACCACTTCTATTATTGATTTCTATCAGGATGTGAAGAGAGTTTCAACCACTATAACAAAAAGTGTTTATAAAAAAGTTTGTGTTTGTTTGTCTGGCAGTGTGGTGTGTGAAATTGGGCCGGTGACACTGTACAGAACCGGAGAGGTGGAAATAGAGGTGGGCAGAGGAAAAAAAGGCATATCTACAAAAATGGTCCGCTTCACTTACAGGGTGAGTCACGATTCTCCATTACCCAGCATGCACTACACACATACTAATTCTGTGAAACTCCACTTGAGATCTCATCCGGAGGGCTGCAACTGTTTGTGTGAGTCAACGGGAGCTCTCTGCATCTGGTGTGTGTAGTGATGGGCTGGTGTGTGTGGTCACCGGTCAGATGCTCCTGCAGGAGTTACAATTATCAGCGGCTGACGGCTTTAGCAGAAATGATTGCATCAGTTTTTCAGGGAGATAGGCTGTCTCAGTCGCTCCCACAGGGAAACGCTGAGGGTGTGTGTTTGTTCAGAAAACTGATGGGTCTCGGACAGCGCGCTGATACATTTCGTGGGATTATGTAATCATTACAATGAAATGGTAATGCTTAGAACACATCTGTCATTGCTGGGTATTTGCAGCTCTTGTGCACATCATTATTATCCCCGTTCAAACGGTTTCTCCAAAATTATGCATGCCAGGCCAGTAGATGGCGATGTCACTTTGTAAAGAAACACACGCACCTATAGACTTAACATGTAATACACATTCGCATGACGTCACTGTTTTCACAAATTCACATTTTTGTAGTTTAAACAGAGACGATAATGGTACTGTTTTCAAAAACTTGCACTTTAAAACCAGTTTTCAGACCCACAAAACGCTGCTGTCATGTCAATGAACGACCAAAATGCATTTCCCGTTTTTAGTTGAAAACAGTGTAGTGTAAACTCCCCTAAATATTATCTTTGTTTCTGTAGGACCCCATAGCACAACACGTGTCCCCTAATCGAGGTCCTAAAGCAGGAGGAACCGTCCTGACTATTACTGGGATGGGCCTGAACACAGCTTCAAAAGAAGACCTTCAGATCTTCGTGGGCGACGTGCCCTGCAGAGTGTGAGTGCATCATGGGAAATGTAGTTTCTGTCTTTTTCATTAGATTTGCCATTTTTGGATTCATTTTTCCATCTTCCTCTCTGTTAGTGAGAGCTTTGGAGATCAGATCACCTGTAAATTGTCTGAGTATCTGGGAGATACGGTTCCATCAGCTCGCCTCGACGTCAGAGTTCAATACGGCAAACACACCACAACCAGCATTACGACGATCTTTCAGTTCTCCAGCAACCCTTCTGTGTCTGACCATCAACCCAGGAGCAGCTTCATCTGGTCAGTTCTGTTTGCCAGAAAATACGGCATCCAATATTTTCCTTGCCACACAAAGCCATTCTTATGTCATTACCCCATTTGTACACTTATGAATTATTAACTTTTTCCCCGCCATTGAAAGAATTTTCCAGCTCTCCGTGTTTTCACTGTTATACGTTAGAGGCTGCTATTATGCAACTTCTGAAAAAAGTACTGAATCTCCAGATCAAAACACAGGTGAAGAAGGAGCAAAAACAAGCGATAAAATTGCGTTGCGTATGCACGTTGTAGGGGGAAAGAATTAAGACATTATATTGATATGGATATTTAATATTTTGAGAAATATCTTATTTATTGAGATAAAAATGTATTATGATAATGTTTACAATGATAATGTTTACAAGTATTTAAATATAGGTTTGAATGTATATTTATAATTAAAATGTGTGTATTTATTTATTTAATTTCCTTCCCCTTGGTTTAAATTTAGACAATCTGTATTTTTTTCTTTTCATTGAAAGTACCATTATATATTGTCTTGTTAAATACCACCAAAAAAAGATTATTATTATGTTGATATTATGAATATTTTATCAGTTTATTATTATTTTGTATATTAACTCTTTCTATATATTTTTTGCTTTTAAATTTAATTCATAATATAATAATATATGGAAAAAGTTAATAATACCAAATAATATATATAAAATTTATATATTAACTGTTTATATATATTTTTGTTTTTAAATGTAATATATATTATATTTTAAATATATTTTGTATTATTAACTTGTACAATGTATATAACATTTATATAATTTATATTATTATTATTATTATATTTTTTATATTTATAATAAACAATTATGAATTTATTTTTATATTATCTTTTTATACATATTTAAATCTATAATATATATATATATATATATATATATATATATATATATATATATATATATATATTATTTTTATTTTTTTTGTATTATTAAATTATATAGAATAAGTTATACATTATTTATATACAGTTTTGTGTATTTATTTTATTTAGAGACAACATCGTATAAACAAGACAAAATGCTTATTTATTTATTTACACTAATAATTAATATAACTTATTTTTATATAAATTACTTTTTATATAAATAATGACTATTTATTATTTTAATTTTAATACATGTATATATTTTGCTGCCCTTCAGCAGTGTAACCTCAAACTTAGTTAATATATATATATATATATATATATATATATATATATATATATATATATATATATATATATATATATATATTATTGTGTTATGATTGTGTGTATATTTCAGTGGTGGCAGAAAAATCCTAGTGGTCGGTTCTGGATTTGACCTGGTCCAGAAAGCTACTATCAGGGTGGTGGCGTCCGCTGGAGAATGGTCTGAACAAGGCGTCCCAGAAGAGGTGAGTACCAGAAACCTTCAGGGGCTCTCAAGGGAAACGTCACTTGCTGTTTGTTTTTGTTTCATCTGTTCTTCTCACTGTTGAGTTTCCGTCTTGCATTACTTGCTCAGGTTCTGATTGAAATGACGAGAGCTTTTCTGATTTGAAGCGCTCGACGAGACGGAGATTAAACGAGCGTTTATCTAACGAGAAGCTTGAAACGCTTCATTTCATCTCCCTTATCTGAGGAGGAACTTTTGTGCTCCAGACCTTTCTCAAGCGGTCTCACTTCTTCCATCGCTCTTTCTCCATCTGTCTATCTAACAGATTTTTCCGCCCCCACTTTTAAAGACTTTTGCTGCTCCCCCTCAGAATATCAATATATTTCCCAACAGCAGTGAAATCTGTTCCTCTTTGGTTTTGCATTCTGAGGGCTTTTTGGTCCAGGTGCTCGCAAAGACTGCTGGGAAAAGAGTCAGAAACCAGGGGAGAGTTACATTTACAGAAGTGACATAAACTCAATCTCTCTCTTTCTCAGTTTGTCGAGGGTTTCACGCACAAAAACGACAGCGTGATCATGTTCATGTCCCCTGCGGTGAACGAGTCTCAGTTGTTCAGGACGTACGTGCAGCTGGATAACCTCCAGACGGAGCTGACCCCATTCCAGTATCATCCCGACCCAACGTTTGATCGCCTCAGCAAGACTGTCATCACTGAAAACAGCATGATCATCGTCACCGTGAGTATCTGCTCCACTGTCAATCAAACACCGTTTTTCACGCTTGTAAACGTGCATTTGGTGTGTCTCAGGGTCAGGGTTTTTCACGCTTGTAAACGTGTGTTTGGTGTGTCTCAGGGTCAGGGTTTTTCACGCTTTTAAATGAGTGTTTGGTGTGTCTCAGGGTCAGGGTTTTTCACGCTTGTAAACATGTGTTTGGTGTGTCTCAGGGTCAGGGTTTTTCACGCTTTTAAACGAGTGTTTGGTGTGTCTCAGGGTCGGGGTTTTTCATGCTTATAAACGTGCGTTTGGTGTGTCTCCGGGTCAGGGTTTTTCACACTTGTAAACGTGTATTTGGTGTGTCTCAGGGTCAGGGATTTTCATGCTTGTAAACGTGTGTTTGGTGTGTCTCAGGGTCGGAGATTTTCACGCTTGTAAACGTGTGTTTGGTGTGTCTCAGGGTCGGGGTTTTCACGCTTGTAAACGTGTGTTTGGTGTGTCTCAGGGTCAGGGTTTTCACGCTTGTAAACGAGTGTTTGGTGTGTCTCAGGGTCAGGGTTTTCACGCTTGTAAACGTGTTGGGTGTGTCTCAGGGTTGGGGTTTTTCACACTTGTAAACGTGTGTTTGGTGTGTCTCAGAGTTGGGTTTTTTCACGCTTGTAAACGTGTGTTTGGTGTGTCCCAGGGTCGGGGTTTTCACGCTTGTAAACCTGTGTTTGGTGTGTCTCAGGGTCAGGATTTTCACACTTGTAAACGTGTGTTTGGTGTGTCTCAGGGTTAGGATTTTCACGCTTGTTAACGTGTGTTTGGTGTGTCCCAGGGTCGGGGTTTTCACGCTTGTAAACGTGTGTTTGGTGTGTCTCAGGTTCAGGGTTTTCACGCTTGTAAATGTGTGTTTGGTGTGTCTCAGGGTCAGGATTTTCACGCTTGTAAACGTGTATTTGGTGTGTCTCAGGGTCGGGGTTTTCATGCTTGTAAACAAGTGTTTGGTGTGTCTCAGGGTCGGGGTTTTTCACGCTTGTAAACGTGTGTTTGGTGTGTCTCAGGGTCAGGGTTTTTCACGCTTGTAAACGTGTGTTTGGTGTGTCTCAGGGTCTGTGTTTTTCACGCTTGTAAACGAGTGTTTGGTGTGTCTCAGGATCAGCGTTTTTCACGCTTGTAAACGTGTGTTTGGTGTGTCTCAGGGTTGGGGATTTTCACACTTGTAAACGTGTGTTTGGTGTGTCTCAGGGTTGAGGTTTTTCACACTTGTAAACGTGTGTTTGGTGTGTCTCAGGGTCGGGGGTTTTCACGCTTGTAAACGAGTGTTTGGTGTGTCTCAGGGTCGGGGGTTTTCACACTTGTAAACGTGTGTTTGGTGTGTCTCAGGGTCGGGGTTTTCACACTTGTAAACGTGTGTTTGGTGTGTCTCAGGGTCGGGGGTTTTCACGCTTGTAAACGTGTATTTGGTGTGTCTCAGGGTCAGGGTTTTCACGCTTGTAAACGTGTGTTTGGTGTGTCTCAGGGTCAGGGTTTTCACGCTTGTAAACGTGTGTTTGGTGTGTCTCAGGGTAAGGGTTTTCACGCTTGTAATGTTAACCCTCTGAGGTCGAAGGATTTTTTGGGGTCCTTGAGGTGTTCTGACATGCTCTGACATTTGAGCTTTTTTCAGTTATTTATAAACATGTTAATGGCAAAGGTGTAAATTCACTCTATATAGCACAAACGGGGCTACCGTAATATGTGAGCAACATGTATGTACATGTTTGTATTTTTGAGAGAATATTGCTTATGCATGGTTATTGAAAAAACTAAAACTTAAAGTGTCTGAAATAAGGCCACAAAACACATACTAAATATGTGTCCACAAGACTTTTGACTAATGAGTGTTGTTGCCTAGAATTTTTGCTTCAAAATGATCTGAAAATCATCCTGCCTAATCATTTACACAAAACAATACATTGATTTAAATTTTATAAGACACCTTTTGTTTGGAAAGGCAATATGCGTGGAGGCGTGTTCACACCTGAGAAGACAAAGGCCGGATAATGAGCCCTATAATGAGCTGCATATTAATTAGCCCTTTCACACAGGTGAGTCACAGGATCCCAAAGAATGCAAGGACAAAAGAAATTATATATACATATTTTACAATTAGAAATTGTAACCAATTACAAATAGGTTACAATTACAACAACAATTACAATTTTAACAATATTTCAAGTGTATTTCTTTGTAAAAAGTATACATTGTATCATACGTATTAAAAAAGGTAAGGATTCATTAGTTTGAATATTGGAACAAACACTATAATAACATCTTAGTTGATAATTCAATATACCTACTTTATTTTTGACAAAACATCATACTATAGTATATTTAACTATGAGCAGAAATTGGTGAACAAAAGCTTAACTATTTAATGTGACAGTAGTCTTTTTTTACAGTCAAAACTTTATAATCTATCCAAAACTAATCACAAAATCTTGTCTAAACATTCATATTTAGTCTGTAACATATTGTGTATGATATATTAGTATATACATGTGAATTTGCAGCTTGTTGCTTATACAGACATTTTATTTCAACATATTTCAGTCTATTTTTACTCATCTTAATAGGCTATAGCAATATAGTTTGGATGTGTTCATGTAAACATAACGTTTACTAATGTAGGTGCGAGAGTGAATGAACGGCACAGACACGCACTGTATAACTGTAGTAAACAAAGCGCGCGCGCCTGCATGCCGTTCATTCATCATTTAGCCTACACACAGACACGCAATTCATATTTAAACAGTCTTTTTGCGGTTTACAGTCAGACACTATTCAATATCGCGATTAGAACAAAGCACTTAAGAATAAATGACTTACTACATCAGCTGGATACGTTGCTCCTCCAAATGAAACTACCAGCACTTCTATTCCAGGGTTATTAGATAGCGTATCCTTTCGCTGTGAGGAATAATACTGTGTACACAGCTGTACAAGATACTTACTAAACACAGTGTGTTTTATAATCCAGCTGGTGGGCGTTGGCATGTTTGAATGGCTTTCCTTAGATCATTTGCGTTTGAATACCGCGCGCGCTCTCCGTGGGCGTGGCACATTAACGCGTAATGAGGTATAATGAGCTGGAAAGAAAAATACTGACATCTCTCTCTTTTCATACAGATTACATAAACTGAGAATATTTGTTTTTTATATAAATTCATTTAAAAGAAGAGAGTTCAAGCTTCATTATGGAAAAACACTCGTGCCTGTATGACAAGTATTGGCGAAATTACAGTTAATTTTCGGACGCGTTTCAGAATGGACTTAACTGACAGAGAGAAGGCAGAACGCGCATCATGTTTGTTTTTCTTTATTTGGCGAAAAGCACAACACTTTGTTTTTATTGTGAGTATCCAGAAAAAAAATAGACACTTATCAGGATAGAATGATGTACAACACTTAATATGTAAGATCAAAATCAACAGAGTGTTTTGAGTTTCTTTTGCACTGATAAGAAAAAAAGCGAGACTATCGCGCCGACCTCAGAGGGTTAAACGTGTGTTTGGTGTGTCTCAGGATCGGGGTTTTTCACACTTGTAATGTTAAACGTGTGTTTGGTGTGTCTCAGGGTCGGGGTTTTTCAAGCTTGTAAACGTGTGTTTGGTGTGTCTCAGGGTCAGGGTTTTTCACGCTTGTAAACGTGTGTTTGGTGTGTCTCAGGGTCAGGGTTTTTTCACGCTTGTAAACGTGTGTTTGGTGTGTCTCAGGGTTTTTCACGCTTGTAAACGAGTGTTTGGTGTGTCTCAGGGTCTGGGTTTTTCACGCTTGGAAACGTGTGTTTGGTGTGTCTCAGGGTCGGGGTTTTCACGCTTGTAAACGAGTGTTTGGTGTGTCTCAGGGTCAGGGTTTTTCACGCTTGTAAACGAGTGTTTGGTGTGTCTCAGGGTCGGGGGTTTTCCAGCGCGATGACGGCGAGGGAGGCGCAGGCGTTTGTAGGGGATGTTCAGTGTAACGTCAACACACTACAGGAGGATAAACTATTCCTGGACCCGCCCTCCACTGTACCCAGAGCTCGATCCAAGAGACTGAGGAGAGACACCGGCTCTGACCCGCTGGACCTGCTGGTGAGAGAACAACTTCCATGCATCCATACATCCATCCATCAATCCTTCTGTCCTTCCATCCATCCATCCTTCTATCCTCCAACCACATATTCATCCTTCCATCTGTCCTTCCATCCATCCATCATTCTGTCCTCCAGCCAGATTTTCATCCATCCATCTGTCCTTCCATCTATCTATCCATCCATCATCCATCCTTCCATACATCTATCACCCATCTATAAACCATCCTTCATCCATCCATCCATCCATCTATCCTTCTGTCTTCCAGCCACATATTCATCCATCCATCCCTCCAGCCACATATTCATCCATCCATCCTTCCATCATCCATCAAACTTTCCATCCCACGAGCCACATATTTATCCATCCATACATCCTTTCATCCTTCCAGACACATATTCGTCCATACATCCGTCTGTCATTTCATCCATTCATCCATCCATCTGTCCATCCATTCATCCTTCCAGCCACATATTCATCCATCCATCCGTCTATCATTCCATCCATCATCCATCCTTCCAGCCACATATTCATCCATCCATCCTTTTTATATTTTAAAAAATGTATTTGTTTTTGTTTATTTATATATCCATCTGTCCATTTATCAGTTATCTATCTGTCTACTTATTCATCTATTTTGTTTATATATATAATTAAATATCCATCCACCTATTTATCTATTTATCCATTTCTTTATATTCTTTACTTTTTATAAATAGTTGTTATTAAACAAAGTAAAATAAATACATTTTTATATATTATTTTATATTTTATTATTAATTGTATTTTGTATATTTTTTTGTGTTTATATATGTATATATTTTATTAGTTTGTTGGTGTCTTTGTTTATTTCCATCCAATTCCAATTTATTCATTTATCTATCTGTTAATTCACCCAACTATCTATTTATCTGTCCATCTATTTATCTGTTCATTCATCCATCTATCCATCCATCTGTAATACAGTCTCTCTCTCTCTCTCTCAGATTAAGTTTGGCAATGGCGAGTGGATGGTCGGCTCTGTTCGGTACGAGAGGAGGTACAATCTCCCGTTGCCCATCATCATCCCGGCGGTGGTCGTTCCCATGCTGCTGATTATCGCCATCTCCGTCGTCTGCTACAGGTTTCAAAGAAGAACTGCTCTTCCCACAATGCCCTTGAGGTATGAACGTTTCATGTAATGAATTCATGAATTCATCTGATCATCTCTGTGTAGGAGGAAGAGCCAGCAGGCAGAACGCGAGTACGAGAAAGTGAAGCATCAGCTGGAGAATCTGGAAGAGAGTGTTCGTGACCGCTGCAAAAAAGAGTTCACAGGTCACACATGCACACATTATCCCGTTATCATGGCAGCAGGGGTGTTTTTAGCATGATTTAAACTAGAAAACAGCAACAGAAATATTATATGTCTGATTATATTAATCAACTATTCATTGAAGATATGTAGAAGATATCTGTCTCCATGTGTATGGCTTCTGTAACATCTTTGAATTGCAAACTGTCTCGTGACTAAAGCACGCTAATGAAGCACGACCGCTAAAAATATCAAAACGTAAATAAATAAGAAAATCTAAAGCTAGTAGGTTCGTTGTTGGATGACCATATTCCTAGTATGCTATTTAGAGAGTAGCTGATTTATTTATTCATTAAATAATTTATTGTTTATCTGAACTTCCAGCTATTTATTAATCAATTAATCAATTCTTTAGTTAATCTATCGTCCACCAATTTATTTTTTTATTCAATTAATCTATTGATGTCTATTGTTTATCTGTCCATTTACATTTATTTATTTTTCAATTAATCCATTATCGATTCATCCACCTAATTTTTTATTTATTTATTTGTCAGTTGTTTATATGGCCATTCAAATTATTATTTTATTTATTTGTCTATCAACTGTTTATCTATTCATCCACCTATTTATTCATGAATCAATTAATCTGTTATTTATCTATCCATTCACCTAATTTTATTTATTTATTTATTTGTCAATTTTTTATCTGGCCATTCACATTTATTTATTTATATTGATGTTATATATCTTTCAACCGTTTATCTATAAATCAACTTATTTGTTTATTTAATTTATCTATCAATTGTATCAATCAACTATCTATCCTTTCACCTACTTATTTATTTTTATATTTATGTATTTATCAACTGTTTATCTATCCTTCCGGCAATTTATTTATTTATCCATAAATGGTATTTGCAACGCTGCCTCAAATTTTGGCCAGAATGATTCATAATTTCAGATTGTAGTGTGATTCTGACACACAAATTAAAATAGGATCTTTAATTCTGAGTTTGAACTGATTGAATAAGTTTACCTGGATTTAAAGTGTCGATTTGGAAGCCATGCTGACGTAGACCATGTCATTTTCTGCGTAGATCTAATGATCGAAATGGAGGACCACTCTAACGACATAAGCGAGGGCCGGATCCCGTTCCTGGATTACAAGACCTACACGGACCGCGTCTTCTTCCTGCCCTCTAAAGATGGAGCCAATGACGTCATGATCACCGGCAAACTGGATATCCCAGAATCCCGCAGGGCTACGGTCACCCAGGCGCTGAACCAGTTCTCTAACCTGCTCAACAGCAAAACCTTCCTCATCAATGTATGAAACACAAACACACTGTAATTATGATCCATTTCTAGACATCTACAGCACTTCACCTGCTCATTTTAAACAGTTAATAGCGGGAAAGGTCAGTAAATTAATATTTGACGATAAATGTCAGGGGTTTTCTCAGACAAACACATGCATCAGTGATGGAGCCCTATAGACATCTAGCAGACATTCGCTCAATTATACCGAATGACACTAAAAGGGCCCCAGAGGACTCAATCAGCTCCTGCACTCTCATTAAGGTCTTTTATATTCATGGCCCAAAAACAATTAAACTTTTACATCTAATGAAACGCATGAATACACGTAAACAACCACACCGTCAGTGTTTTAAGACTGGCCTGTAATTATCTTCCCAGTGTTTACATGGTTACGCACGACACACAAAAGTCAAAACATAACCAGACATCATTAAACATAATAATCATTAGAGTATAACAAGACGCTCGTTTAAGAAACTCCACAGTTTTAATCATACAGGAAAGTCGATTTTATTTAATTAGTGCTTGTAAACCATAATTTGTGTGTGTAGTTTATCAGAACGCTGGAGGGCCGTCCAGATTTTAACGCCAGGGCCAAAGTGTATTTCGCGTCTCTGCTGACCGTAGCGCTTCACGGTAAACTGGAGTATTACACAGACATCATGAGGACGCTTCTGCTGAAGCTCATGGAGGATTACGTTCACAGCAAGAATCCTAAACTGCTGCTCCGCAGGTGAGACGACGTCTGACCCAAGATACTAATGTCTTATTGCATAAAAATGGCAAGAATTTTTCAAATACACAATCTGATTGGCTGGCTTCATGCGCAACACTCACCAGCGCCTTGTTTGATTGTCATAGTTGGGTGCTGATGCTAATTATCGTTGTTTGTTATTGACTCAAATTAGTGTACAAGTGTTCATTAAAGCAGTAAGCCACTCGAGGCCGTGGGTTATAGTGATCTTACCACAGTTAAGGAGTGTCGTTGAAGCAGGAACCACTTAAAATCTCTGTAATGTATGGCCTCAAGTGGCTTATTGCTTTCATTAAAAGGCAGCAACCGCAACATAATAAAAACACATAAGTGTTCAATAAATAACTATGTTAATTCTTCATAGTAATCATAATACAATTGTTCTGTCATGTAATCTAGTTCATTAGCCTGACTGAAGGCTGTTCAGCAAATTGCTGTGTTATTAAAGTGTTTAACTAACAGGTCAGATTGAATAACGGCTTCAAATGTGAGTCGTTCAAGTTTTCAGAGCCAGAACTGTCAGTTTTATAATAAATAATGTGTGTGTCTGTGTGTGTTTTCGCAGGTCTGAGACTGTGGTGGAAAGGATGCTGAGTAACTGGATGTCCATCTGTCTCTATCAGTACCTCAAGGTAAAATATCAAACAGGACGCACATTCATAAAGATTCGCTCATATTTCATTTCACAATACATCAGGATTTTATTCAAGCTTGTTTCCACCACGGAATAAAAAAGTAAAAAAGGTAATTATGACTTTATATCTCACAATTCTGACTTTTTTTTCTTGCAATTGCAAGTTTATATATTGCCATTCTGACTTTATAAATCGCTATTGCAAGTTTATATCTCACAATTAAAAAAAAAAGTCAGAATTGTGAGATATAAACTCACAATAGTGAGAAAATCAATTGAGATATAAATTCGCAATTGCAAAAAAAGTCAGAATTGTCAGATATAAACTTGCAGTTGCGTGGAAAAAAGTCAAGATTGTCAGATATAAACTTGCTATTGCAGGAAAAAAAGTCAGAATTGTGAGATATAAACTGAAAAATAATTGCTTTTATTTTATTATGATAAAATAATAATTATTTTACAGGTTGTATTACTTAAACGGTTTGGTTTGGATGTGTCCTGATCACGGGATGTTTCAGTAAAGCTTTGATATTCATGAGTGTGATGATGAATGCTGATAATGAAGGAGCTTTTGTTCTTCATCTGCATGAATCAGCACTTCAGTCAGTGGCACACTTGAACTGTAAATTCTTCAAAGCCACAGCTGATTTCCTGGTCGAGTTACGATAAATCGCTGTCGTCTGTGGGTAATGAATAAAAACAGTCCCAGCAGGCTTGTGCTTAAAAGTGCTTGTGTTTGTTCAGGACTCTGCCGGAGAACCGCTGTACAAACTCTTCAGGGCCATAAAGCACCAGATTGAAAAGGGGCCGGTGGACGCACAGGTTAAGAAAGCCAAATACACACTGAACGACACGGGCCTTCTTGGAGATGATGTGGAGTACATCGTGCTGGTGTGTGTTTTACACCATATATTATGTTTTCAGATTCTTTCCTGAACAGTGTTGTTATTGTTAACTAAAGCTAATTTGAGTTGTTTGCTCTTTGACCCCAGACTCTACAGGTGCTGGTTCAGGGCGAGGGGCCTGACATCACCCCGGTAAAAGTGTTGAACTGTGACACGATCTCTCAGGTGAAGGAGAAGATCATCGAGCAGGTTTACAAAAACCTGCCGCACTCTCAGAGACCCAAAGTAGACAGCGTCACCCTGGGTGAGCGAGTGAGCGAGTGAGTGTGTGCGTGTGTGAGCGTGTGAGCGTGTGATCTCAAACACAGGTTCAGCATCACACTATCTTTATCGTTGTGTATTCTGGTGTCTTCCACAGAATGGCGGCCCGGCTCCACGGGACAGACCCTGTCGGATCTAGACGTGACGTCACAGAAGGAGGGCCGGTGGAGACGCATCAATACGTTGGCGCATTATAACGTGAGCGCACCCATCATGCTTTGTTTTTTTTTACATGTTTCTAAATGTGATGATGTGCTTGTTAATGATGATGTTATGGTACATTCAATATAAAATCATCATGAATAAGTAGGTCATCTGAATAAGCAAAACCTCTATAAGTGCACTTCTCAAGCCCTTTTAAAATGTATATTATTTAGAAAAATTATGTAAATGTGATTTTTTTTTTTTTGCAACTGAAGCAATCTGAATCAGTATGTTTTACAAAAATATGTATAGTGTGCCGCTTAAAAATAAAATGAAGGAATCAGTTACCAATTTATTAATTAAATACGACAAATTATTTCAAAACAAAAATAAATTATAAATTACTTTTCAAATTGTTTCAAATTATTGAATTTGTGTTTTAAATTTACTTATTTATTTGTCAGTTTAAAAGTGATTTATTTACATTTTTTAATGAAAATAATTTTTTACTGAATATACAACCAAAATTGATTTACTATGTATTTTCTTAATTTATGTAAATATATTGTGAATACATACTGTTATATGCTGCATTATGTATATTATTTACTATATTCAAATATATATATATATATATATATATATACATATAAATATTTATAATATAGTATTTATTTATATATTATGCATATATTTATATAAAATATATATGTATATTTTACAAATATATGTGCATAATATATAAATTAATATTATAAATATTTATGAGAAAATTTGTAATCAATTTTATAATTTATATTTATATAATTTTTTACAAATAAATTCGTTGTAAATTAATTATAATAAATAAAATATTTTAAAACATCTATAATGATTTAAAATGCATACTAGGTTTTGGACAAAGCAAATCCGTTTCATTTTTGTTAATTTGGTGAATTTTTTTTGGAGTGTTTTTTTGTTTCTAAAAATGCCGCCGCTTCCTTTTGTGTGTGTGTGTGTGTGTGTGTTATAGGTACGTGATAACGCAACAGTGGTCCTCTCCAGGGTTCAGCACACTCAACAGTCGTACGACCAGAATCACGATAACCATGAAGAGAGTGAGTTGAAGTCTACTTTCTAACTTCCTGTGACATCTCTACACGCTCAGTACACACTCAGATGGGTTCGTCACTTACACACTCTCTTCACCCAAACTCCCAGGAAACGCCCTGCTGGATGATGATAAAGTGTTTCACCTGGTGCGACCGGCTGACGAGCTGGATGAGATGAAGTCTAAGAGAGGCAGTATAAAGGATAAATCCATGACCAAAGCCATCACTGAGATATATCTCACCCGACTGCTCTCCGTCAAGGTACTGAGCGCTTCCTGCTACTGAAGGAACTGTTGTTGAATGACATTTAACTTCCATTCTCAGGAAATAATGTAGGGCAGGGCGGGACTTGATTTAATCCATTGGGATCTGATCGGATTGTGAAATGTACTGTAGGCTATGATATTATCGGGTCATTTTTATCCCACCTACGTGGCTTTAGTATACTTGGATAGAAAATTCTTGTCTCGTTTTTTTGGTAAAAAATATTTAAACTTTTTTTTATAACAATTAATAAAAATATATAGAAAATTTACTTTAAAATCAACACCGCATGGATGACTGAGTGTGCCACTTAAAAATAAAATGAAGCAATCAATTACAAATGTATTAATTAAATAAGACCAATTATTTCAAAAGAAAAATGTAAATAAATTACTTTTCAAATTGTTTCAAATGATTTAATTTGTGTTTAAACTTTACTTATTTTTGTCAATTTAAAAGTGATTTATTTGTTTTTAATTAATATGTTGATAATTGATTTAATTTATTTTGTATTTTTAATGATAATAGTCCTCCATATCGCCTGAGATTTCAAGAATTTGTTTATTATTACGTTTATTATTCTTACATCAAAATTTCAAGATTTTTGCTTACAACTAGAAAAACTTGTAAAGAAAAATGACAAAAAATAAACTTGATTCAAGATATATTCTCTGAAAAGTTGATCTTATATTATATATATTGTCAATGGAAAACAACAAAAAAGCCATCTACTGATTAAAAAATGATTTTTGCCGTGAAGATAATGAAAACCGTGCATAATCAGTTTTGATTTAATGTTTGTGATGAACAGTCCAATTCTACAGCCGTATTTAATATGGGACACATGTCATACAGTTATTATAACCTCCATAAACCTTCAGGAACTATTCTGAGTGCTCGCATGTTCTCTTAACTCATCTAATTCTGTGTGATTGGTTCGCATGGCCTTGTGTCGGAGGCCGTTGGTCGTAAATTGGCCGATTATAGAGGCTAATTACTTCACACGTCTTTCACCTTGTACAGAAGTAATTCAGCAGCACGTAAAGCTGTCAGTGCCGATAGGAACAAACCGCAGTGGAGATGAGAAACTTCACCCGTCAGGCCGATCAAAGCGTGGAAACAGCCATGTGTGGCTGTCAGTGTGTGTGGGGTTGGGGGGGGGGGCATCATTTTACATTTATATGACATGGAAACACCAAATATACAAATGTATAATATCTCTGGAGGTTTATACATATATACAAAGTGCATAAAAAGTACTTAAATTTAAAATGTCAAAAACTTTCTGGAATAATAATAATTATAAAATACTAAAAAATTAAATGAAGAAAAAAAAATAAATAAATAAAAAAAGTTAAACATTTTATGAGGTTCATGGCATCAAATCTTTGAATGATTTTTGACTTTTTAGAGTAAATTTTAGTGATATCTGTCAGTTTTTAGAAATATTTTATGTTTGACTGTCAAAAAACTCTTTTTTTTTCCTTATTTAAAATATTTAAAGGGTTAAAAAACCTATACTTAATATATTTATACATGTATACATCGTACATAAAAAAGTTTTAAAATGTTTTAAAAAATGTAATCGGTCTGAAATAATAATAATAATAATTATTATTATTATTAAATATTACTATAATTAAAATATTAGATAAATATTAAATAATAAGGAAATAATATGAATAAAAAAATAAGAAATAGAAACAACAATGTTTTTGACTTTTTAGAGACAATTTTAGTAATATCTGTCAGTTTTTAGAAACATTTTATGCTTGACCGTCAAAAAACAAAAAAACACTTGCAGCCATCTCCAAACTCTCTTTTTCTTATTTAAAGGGTTTAAGAAACCCTGTTATACATATATACAACGTACATAAAAGTACTTAAATTAAAAATGTTTAAATCTGTCTGAAATAATAATAAAAATGATTAAGAATAAATAAATAAGAAATATACTGTAGGCTACATATGTTCAATCTTTTACATGGTTCATGGCATCAAATTTAGATCTTGACTTTTTAGAGAGCCACCGGCATTGCAAGGCCAATTTCAGTGAAATCTGTCAGTTAGTAGAAACTTTTTATGCTTGATCCTCTAAAAAACACACTTCCAGCACTCATTTCTAATCACTGAACTATAATTAGCTTGTTTTTGTGCCTGCGTGTGTTTTCAGGGAACGCTGCAGCAGTTCGTGGATGATTTCTTTCGCAGTGTGCTCTGTTCTGGCTCCACCGTCCCGCCGGCGGTTAAATACTTTTTTGACTTCCTGGATGAGCAAGCCCTGAGACACGAGAACGTAGACGAGGAAACCATACACATCTGGAAGACCAACAGGTGGGAAAGTGTGTGTGTTTGCGGTGTGCTAGTCACAGCGGGCGTCTCTGCTCTCTGATTGCCGCTTCTCTCTGGAGACGCGCGGCATATGCTAATGTCAGCGGCGCGTTCATTTATTCCGCCTGATGTGCTGCTGCGGATGCGGCGTGATTGACAGCTGCCGCCGAGATGTGAATAAATATGACGAGTAATATCATCACTCCAGCAGCTTCACCAGCGATTCTATTAAATATGAAACCGCTCACAGCTAAACAAACACCTTAATTACGTCCCTGGTTAATTTAATTGTTCGGTTATTATACACCTTTTGTTTTTTTTTCCTCTGCTATTCTCCACGGAGATACAACTAGCCAATATATATTCCAAAATCAGTCATCTGAATGAGCCTTTTTTTTAAACCGACTCTCATGAAACAAAAGCCAGAGCTGTTTAATAACCTGTTTGAAATTCCAAAGCCGTCTGTCCGTGTTCATGCTCCGACGGCGCGAGTATTGAGGGGCGGATTGAGTGAATTATTTGCTCTGTTCTGAGTTTATGCTCCAATTGCAGGAAAGACTCAGTATCAAATGGATTAAATACATAATTAGTAGTGTTTGCTAAGGAGAGCATCACTGTTTCTCATGCTTGCTGAGGGTTAGAGATTTAAAATAAACCCCTGACCGTGATTAATAAACATGTTTGATATGAATGATTTCACAATTAAAAAAGCCCCACATCATCACATTCCCTTCACCATACCTAGAGATTGGCATGGGGCACTTTCCATAAGATTATCTTTCAATGCAAATCATACCAGCTATTAGCCTAACTGAAATAAAACCATGCAAATCTCTAGGTATGGTGAAGGGAATGTGATTATGTGGGGCTTTTTTAATTCCAAAGGCCAAGGGAACTTTATCAGGATGCATATTATCCTGGATCCATGAAACAACTGGCCTTTAAAAATAAAAATCTGCTGTCTCTATGGGAATTTAACATAGGGGTGTCCTGACTTATGCAACCTGTATTTTAAGGAAGAACATTTATTTATTTATGATACATTATTCATACACAAAGAAAATGTGGTGTCCTTAAAGGTTGGATTTTTCCTAATTTTTCCAATTATGGCATTAAGATCAATTTCCAAAAGATGATTTTTTATTCCTCTTTTTAGGCAACTTTAGGATGGGTGTCCTAACTTATTCACATCACTGTGTATATATGTATATATATATATATGGAGTATTGAAGGTGAAGTATTTCTTACATATTTCACAGCCCCCTAATCCGCTTCTCTCTGCAGTTTGCCGCTGCGTTTCTGGGTGAACATTCTGAAGAACCCTCACTTCATTTTCGACGTGCACGTGAGCGAGGTCGTGGACGCCTCTTTGTCTGTCATCGCTCAGACCTTCATGGACGCCTGCACGAAAACAGAGCACAAACTCAGTCGGGTGAGTGTTTGAGCATCAGCTACAGGCACATAAAGACCAGAAATACTTCATTTATTGACTCACTCGCTCTCTCTCTTGCCTCCAGGATTCTCCCAGCAACAAATTACTCTATGCAAAGGAGATCTCCACCTACAAAAGAATGGTAGACGAGTAAGTGCTCCAGCATTGCACAGTCTCAGCCTCCAGCTGAACGCCCACATATGGTTTACAGACTGTCTGATGCGTGTTGTGCTCAAAAATGGCGAGAACTTTCTCAACATGATGATTGACTGGGTTTATGCAATATCTCGGCAATTCGGTGCGACAGGTTTTTATAAGTCTGCCGGCAATCAAGGTTGTAATTATGTTCCCAGGCGGCTACGATGAGTGATTCTGAGCTCTGCTAAAGTCTATAGGCATCAAATCTCTGAAAGTTGTTCATGATTATCTTATGTTTGAGACACTTTAGCAAGTAATTAAGATATACTTGAGTACAACAGTATATTCTGCTTTGTTGTTATTGTTGTTTTAGTTATTTATGATTTACCAGCCCCTAAATGTCAAATAAGATAAGTAAACATGGTTTGTTGCTTTACATGTCAGTCAGAAGGTCTCTTTCTTTACTTCACTTTAAGTAAGTGTTTTTTTGCCAGAATAATCATCAATTGTATGGTGTGTTTTTCCACAGCTACTATAAAGGAATCCGTCAGATGGTGTCAGTCAGTGACCAGGAAATGAACACACATCTGGCTGAAGTGTCACGGGTAAGTGTGTGGTGGGCTTTCTGTGATTTTTATGGAAAATTAAGAGACTAGTGTTGATTTATGTTTGTTTTTTAGGCACACACAGATAAATTGAACACACAAGTGGCTCTTCACCAGCTCTACCGGTACGCCAGTAAATACTACGATGGGGTGAGTACACACACACATACACACATACACACGCGCACAAATACACAAACGCATGCACACACGCACTAACACTCACACACACCTGTACACACACAGGATATTAAAATGGAGGGACAACAGTGACATGCTTGATTTCATCTAAAACTTTTTTAACAGCATTTCCTAATTCTTCTATAATTAATATGCATGTGGTTTTATATGAATTGACAGACTATATGGAATAATTGAACAGTTCAAATTAATTTGTCACACAGCAGGACCATTTAAATAAATAGATAAAAGATGATTGAAAATGGTGTGGGGAAAACTTCAAATAAATGGTGGCAAAGTAACAGAACCGAAAGTATACACTTTAATTAAATACACACTATACATATTTTAACATGAATGAATGAATATACCAATGCGATGGATGGATGGATGGATGGATATATGGATGGATGGATGGATGGATGGATGGATGGATATGTGGATGGATGGATGGATATATTGATGAATGGATGGATGGATATATGGATGGATGGATGGATGGATAGATGGATGTATGGATATATGGATGGATGGATGGATGGATATATGGATGGATGGATGGATGGATGGATGGATATATGGATGGATGGATGGATGGATATATAGATGGATGGATGGATATATGGATGGATGGATGGATGGATGGATGGATGGATGGATATATGGATGGATAGATGGATGGATGGATATATGGATGGACGGATGGATGGATATATGGATGGATATATGGATGGATGGATGGATATATGGATGGATGGATGGATGGATATATGGATGGATGGATATATGGATGGATGGATGGATGGATGGATATATGGATGGATGGATGGATGGATATATGGATGGATGGATGGATATATGGATGGATGGATGGATGGATATATGGATGGATGGATGGATGGATATATGGATGGATGGATATATGGATGGATGGATGGATGGATGGATGGATATATGGATGGATGGATGGATGGATGGATAGATGGATGGATAGTTTTAACTGCCTGTGAACTAAAGGCTGATGGTCCTTCACTGTGTCTGCAGATCATCATGTCTCTGGATGAAGACCCTGCCGCTCAGAGTAAACAGTTAACACTGAGACTACAACAGATCGCCGCAGCGCTGGAGAACAAAGTGACCGACCTCTAACCCCGTCAGCTGGACCAACACCCTCAGTGTGTATTTAGCTCATCACTATAATCAGATGTTCATTTTCTTCCTGTGTAGAGACAAAAGGTTTTAAGAATTGTATTCTATATTTTTTTTAATGTGCAGTCTTTATGCAGAAAGCTTTATAAGAGGAAAATAACTTTTTAAATAGACGCCCTTGTGTCAGTTGTTTTTAAAGCTTCTGTGTGTGTGTATGTGTGTGTGCAAGAGTGTGTGTAAAAAGATGCCTATATTTTGACCAAAAGGGAGCTGCCCATGACCCTGCGACGCGTGTATGCAGGGGGTGTGCCTACAGTGAGGTCATATCTGGTATCGTCCAATCAAAAGCAATCAAGGTGACAGTAGGGATTGCATGGGATGTGTTTGGAAAAATCATACTAGCATACTACTCATACTACAGTATGTACTGTATTGGTATAGTGTGCAAATTATCTGTATCAGTACAATTAGCCAAAGCATGCAGCATAAAGCTGCGGTCACATTTACAGTTGTTCTGCTATTTTTTTGCTGGCAAACTCCAGTCATTTTAATAGGAATACATGGGATTGCGAATTTAAGTTTCAGCTGAAGTACTCCTTTTTAACTCATTATTTGACTGCCAAAAGAAACATTACTAGACAAAATTGGTTGTACAATTTCATAATTATATAATATAAACACAGTTATACTGCAGTTTGCTAGCATGTGATTCCAAACATATCCATTTAGACGATCAAACGGCCGTCCATTTCATAACCACCTGTTTCAGTTCAGCCAAATGGACTCACTAGTAGATCCATAGATAATCAACACAGGCAATAATAAATAAAAAAATACGATGTTATTAGGCATTTCATTTTTATGTATGATGGTAGCTATGAAAGGTCTTTATTTCAGAGGTGTTTCATTTCAGAAAGTAATTTTATTGTGAAAGCTGCGCTACTGACTGACTTCATTTCCGTACGGCACAAATAGTCGATGCACAGGACAGATTTTTGTCTGATATAAACGTGTCTGAGGCCTGAAACAGTCGTAAACTCCATTTCAACTTGCACAGAGTGTGTCTGGCCTTCGAGATGTTTTTGCGCATAGCTGAGAGGATTGACTCAAAGCTTCTCATTTAACTCTTTGTGGGTCCATTAGAAGGGTTTAGAAGTGTGATCTGGAACGTTAATGGCTTTATTTTGGCAGAGATGATATTGACACACTAATTTGTTTGTTATTCGCCACTAAACAAGATGGTACTTAAGAACTCAGCCAAATTTCTGCTCCGAGAGACGCTTTTATCTTTTTACGAAAAAAAAAAAAATTCTTACTATTTTTTACATATTTGTGGCATTTGCATTTAATTTGTGTCTTAAAGACACCAAGAAAAGCTCAAAGCTTTTTGTTTTACGTTACAGGCTGGGTTTTTTTCTTCTAATTGCTAATGTTTGTCGGAGCAGGTGTGTATAAGTTAGGAGGAAGGGACACTCTCATTCTAGAGAGCTTTGTGGACCAAAGGACAAGAGTCGTCAATAGTTTTGGTCTGATTGCCCAGATAACAAAAGGTGATGTAAATGCATGCATATACACTACCGTTCAAAAATTTGGGGTTGGTAAGATTTTTTTATGTTTTGAAAGAATTCTCTTTGCTCACCAAGGCTGCATTTACGGTATTTTATCAAAATACAGTAAAAACTAATACAATTGTGAAATATTATTAACTGTTTTCTATTTGACTGTATTTTAAAATGTAATTTATTGCTGTGATCAAAGCTGAATTTTCAGCATCATAACTCCAGTCTTCAGTGTCACATGATCCTTCAGAAATCATTCTAATATGATGATTTGATGCTCAAAAAACATTTCTGATTATTATCAATGTTGAAAACAGTCATGCTGCTTAATATTTTTGTGGAAACCGTGATACCGTGTAACCATTTTTATCAGGATTCCGATGGAATTCTGATGAATAAAGTTCCAAAGAGCAGCATTTATTTGAAATAAAAATCATTTGTAACATTATACATGTCCTTACTGTCACTTTTGATGAATTTAATGCATCCTTGCTAAATAAAAGTATACATTTCCTTTAACAAAACAAAATCTTACCCCAAACTTATGAATGCTAGTGTAATTATGCCAAAATTAAGCAATAAGGTACGAGAATATAAGCTGTGTCCCAGTTCAGAGGCTGCAAGGAGCATTCGAATTGGGACAGCCTTCGTTGCGCCGCTGTGACTCAATCGGCCTTCGAAGAATGCCACTTCTGAATTAGGACGCAGCTCTAGTTACGGCTTAAGGGTATTGTTAGGAGTTACATAAGATTTTGTTAAACTGTTTCTACGTAATATAAAAAGTACTTTTCATTAAAGCATTAATTTATTAATGTTTCCGCCAGAAAACATAGTCCCTGACATGTAAACTACTGAGTACATTCGCATGTAGATGTAGGCCTCATGACATAAAAACCACAAAACTGATATTAATTTCACAGGGTCTTTAAACAGGTGAATGTGGCCCACAGAACTCGTGTTTTTGAGCGGTTCAAGGAGTTTCAGAGCCTCCTCCTGTCTGAAATCGCTGTCGAGAGCACGATAGCAGATGGCTCGCGATGTCGGGTGTTGAGATTCCTGCGTTTCTGTTGAGAGTTGGGCGGCACTGCTTGGCGTGAAGCTCTTTTGCACGGCCCTCCCTCTCTCTTCCCTTCCCTTTCCTTCAGCTTTAATACAACCAGCAGGAGCTGCGTTTGATCCTAACTGCATGTGTGATGCTGACTCCATGCTTTCCAATCTACCCTCGCCCCTTTCTCTTTCATCTTAAAGGCTTAAAGGGATTGTTCACACAAAAATGAAAAATTTAATCATTTGCGTAAACTCGCACTGAAAAAATTGAGCGAGTTTTTCAAAGTTTCCCTTCGAATTACGTTTTTTTTATTTTTACCCCATTTGGCAGATATTCTTGTTTTCAGCATAAACTCATTCATTTTCAAGTCATTTTGCTTCTCAAGTAAATGTATCTTGATTTCAGAATGACCAAAAATACAAGGAAAATAAATCATTTTTGCCGTGCATGTCATTCCGAATTCCATGGAACACAAAAGAAGGAATTTCTGAAGAGTCTTCACACATTTCCTGCCATAAAGAGACAAAAAAGACATCTAAACCTAAAAAATTCCTACTTTTGTGTTCCACTGAAAAACTAAAAGCATGATCCGGTGAGTAAATTTTCATTTTTTTTTAATGGTGAACTATCCCTTTGAAGCACAAGCACAGATGCAAGTCTCCGTAGTCAAGTGTAAAACGCTTCTTTTAACGCCTTTCTGCAGCCAAAACGTGCCTTAAAAGTGTTTAAATGTGCTGGTGCGGTGGTATTGAAGACGCAGGGTGGGTGGGGTTTCGGCAGTCGTGGGGCTTGTAGAGGTCAGAGGTCGTGGCGTACGTGAAGTGTGGTGTTAGACATCAGTAAGTGCAGTATTCAGAGGTGTGCTGTAGCCAGAATATGCCAATATATTTGAACATGCTGTATGTATAGAGCAAAAGCACCGTTTTTAATACCGTGCAGATCTTTTGGGTGTTTGTGGTGAGTGTGTGTGCGCTTTTTAGGAGTTTTACTGCATTGGGAAAAACGCTCGAGCTGAATAAATGTGTGGAGGAGAATGTCAAAACCTTCCCTCCGGACAGCTGCCATTACGTTTGGTCTTTATGCAAAAGGAATTATTGATTAGCACAAATGTTTTTATTATTGTACCGACCTGAAATTGTGTTTCAATGGTGTGTATGAACAAACAATCTGTACACGACCTTTTCTTACTGCTGTGCAGTTAATATCATTATTTTATGTCCTAAAGAAAATATATGCCTTTGTATTAAAATGCAAATCTGTCTACACTGTTCTCTTGTGTGTTATGCTCTGAGAAAACTTGTTTGTTGTTGTCGACATTACCCCCACCCCCCCCCCCCCCCCCCTCACTTGTGAATGTGCCGAAAGCAAAGTATTCTGGGATTGCGGAGGACAACGAATTGTCTTTCGGACTCTCGGAGGACTGATGTCGTATGTGTGAACTGTGCCGCCACAGGTCTGATCCTTATGTGAATAAATATACACGTCCATTTCTTGAGTGTTGGGTTTCGCCTCTTTTCTGGCCCCTGATCTAAAAGGTCTCTAATGAATCAGGTGCTGTAAAAACATTATGTGACCTTTAATGATGAGATCTACATGACATTTTGGTGTCAGTACAGAAGTTAATGTCTTGAAATGAGAGCGGAGCACCAGGAAGAAGCTTCGAGAACCAGATTTTGTCTTGGATGTTGGAAGTGGGGACAATATTCAGAATTAAGTTTGTATTATTTTTTAAATGTATCTTAAATTGATTTCATGCCCTCAGCAGGCAATATTAACCACACAAACCGTGTTAATCTTATTTTCACATATTTTTGTTCATGAAGGTGTTACACAACCTAAACATCTGCTTAGTTTGATTAGCCTCTAACAAGCAATAACAAAAAATATGGGAAGTGTTTTCTTCTCTGTAAAATGTAACAAAGTAGAGTTCAAATTTACGCAAATAAGTCCTCATGGGAACCAATGGGAACGACTTGTAGCAATTAATGTGAGGCTGCATCTGAAATCGTACATATATTTTGAACGCGTAATGTCTTCGAGACAGCAATAAAAGTATTTTCTTCAATGTAGTATGGAAGTAATCTGGATGGACTACATTCATCATGTTGTCATTATCACATGACCAACCAGCCTCAGTTAAGTCTTCACTGCCATTCACAAATCCTATCCAATAGCCTCATGGGATAAAGTGTTCATCATATGCACACTTCAGAATCTCGCCGGTAGTAGATCACTCTTTTATACTGTTTTACTGTTTTACTATATAGTTGGGAAGTATGCGAGTTTGGATGCAGCCTGGGTTTAGTGTGCGTTCAGGGCACTGCGCTTTGGCATTTTTAAGACATGGGACAGTCTTGCGCACACACTTCCTGTCACATTCTCTTAAGTGGCCAAGGCCGCAAGTGTGGGTATTTGGACAGGCCCAAACAGTATAAGTATTGTGTTGTCATTTTAACACCCCCAATGAGGGCTTAAATTGGGTCTGTTGAAGAAAAATTATATGCAAAAAAAGTTAACATCATTCAAAAGTGTTTTTGGAGCGGTAAAGAAATAGAACCAACACATCTGAAGTTTTGAGCCCACCAAATGGATCTAAAGAGTCGGTGCCAAACCCAAATATGTCAAATCAGATTATCAGAAATCCCCTCACGATTTACACCGCAGACAGAAATCTAATCACACCTCTTCCTTATTAGATTTTTAGAGGCGATGACGACACAGTTTGAATATAAAACCTTCACCTTTTATACCTCTTGACTTATGTAAATTCATAAAGTCTCAGTAATAAGCATTATACGAGTCTCTGTCTTCTAGTTAAACACAGGGAAGAGCAGATCTGCGTGTGAGACTTTCTGTTTCATAAGAGCTTCTGCTGCTACCCTTGATTCTATAACCGAATTAATCCGATCAGACCGTGCGGCCCCCCTGCATGGGCACTGAATTAACTTAGTCACGATTCTATGCAACTGGGCTTGAGCCTCGAAAAAACAGCTCAGATTTCCTACACGCTGGGAAAATAAGAAGTTCGGGCCCTTTCATTCTCGCTGTGAGAGCCATCACTCAAGAAAAGCCCACTCTGGCAGGTGTTTGTGTTTGTATTCACCTGCAGTGGTGTCTAACCCTCAGATATTAATGAGATTTCTTTGGCTTTGCCTTAAAGGGAGACACGGACCCTCAAACTCACACACACTCAAGGATTCTCCCTTGGCTGCGGCCCAAGAAAACCTCAGAAACTGAAAAGGGAATTGTCATGATTAATAATGTAGTGCTTGACCACAAACAGCTGTAGCCTGTGGACGTGTTCGAGGCATCTGCATATCTCAGAGGAGCCAGAGGGAGAGTTTGAACCTGAATGGAGTTGTTGTTCCTCACACTTCAGGGACATCTTCCCCTACTCTTCTCTGGCTTGTTAGAAAGTTCACTTTTTGCTCTGTTTTCCCTTCGGGCGAAATGAACCAGCCTGTCTTTGACTCGTCCAGCAACAGGAGACCAAATACATCTGCATGGAAATGTAAAAGTTAATTTTGTATATTAAACCGTATTATTACCAAAGCATTCAGAGCCATTAACCAAAACAATACTACAAGATTTATAAACAACTAACGACTTGACATGTTGCCTATAGGGTGAATACAAAATTTAGTGTACTCAAAGTTTTATGCACTAACAGTAACCAGGACCACATAAATACTTTTAAGTATGCACTTTCAGCAGCATCTTGACTCGAGTCATTTTAAAAGAATGTTTTTTTTTTTTTTATGAGAAATAAAATATTAATAATTAAGAGAATGTGTATCGCATATAGAAAATAAAACTTCGTATGAATGTAAAAATATTCATACATTTATGGACATCTTGATAACATAACAAATGCATTATTATTCAACGCGATGCCGCTAGCGGACGCTCTATCAGGAAGTGTGTACGTCATAATACAGACAGTGCATATCAAACTTGATCCAATGAAATTAGGTAGTGTGCGCCCATATGTCTCTGGTTTAGCCAATGAATGTACACTCTCTTACGTTTCATCCAATGAGAGTACAGAGAAGGCGGGACTTGGGTGTCTAGCGCGGCGGTTAAGGAAATCTAGCTCGTGTGTTTATAGGCATTAAATGCTTATTTTTTTATTGCCAATAATATTATTCACTAATGCGGAATAAACATTTGCAGCTCGGACAGCTTAAGCTCGAGTTTCAACGTGAGTAAATTATCTCAGACACGCATTTGTGAACGCGCAGGCGTTTGTACGCTGCAGTTGTGTTTGTTTACTGCCTTCGGTATTAAATACGTCAAATACAATGCGTTTATCTGCTTAAAAAACAATAATGAGTCTTATAAACCTTAACTATTATATGTAAGGACATATTTAGCTGTTTGCTGTGGCTATTGGTTTTGGATCATGTAAGTTATGCTTCATTCATTGAAACTGAAAGATGTAACGTTACTCATATTACACAAATAAGATAATAATAAACAAAAGGTATTAAGACACTTTACCATTTAATACAAAAATAAATAGAAGCGTAATTAAGGACATGGTGACAATTGATATTTTCAAGAACTGTGTTTATCCACTAGTATTAAATGAATTCCATAAATGTAGTTTTTTTTTTGGCGCAGATCTCGCTGTGTCATGATCCCGCGCTCTCGCTGAGATGTCCAGTTGCCAAGGCAACAGCAGCAGCATCACGGGACTGCTGGGCGCGCTCTGCGACTGCTGCATCTCCGGGTTGTCATGGAAACGTTGCGCTCCGGGTGCAGTGTCGCGGGAGTCGGCGCGTCGAATCCTCCGCAAGCGTGCGTACGGGGCGCTGCTCGCGGGACTATTCCAGGACGGGTTGTCCAAACCGGCACCGAACGCCCTGGCGAAAACACCGTCCCATAATAAAATACTAATGATCTCCTTTGACCTGCGCGTGTCTGGGCACGATGAGGAGGCCGAGAGGTTGGAGGAGCTCCTGGGTCAGCTACGGGACGGGGCGGGACTGTCCGAACTCGATTCCGCCCTGGAGCTCCTAGTGCAGCTGGCCGGGTCCGTGGCTCCGCCCCTTCTGTCTTTCAGTCGCGACTACATGCGGCGGGAGCGTCCCGTGCAGCGCAGACCCCCGTTGGGTGGGTACCTGAGCAAGGACACGCAGCGCTTGGAGGAGAGGGCGTGGTCTTTGATCTGTGGGGAGGAGTGGGGTGTGTTCGGGGGTGTCTGCAGTACCCTGAGCATCATGGACGCCCCACCAGGCACCGGGCTGCGCGGACTGGGGCGCAGACAGGATTTTGAGGAGAAGTTTGAGAGAGAGACCCGACTGTCACTGTTTGGTGCCCTACAGCACTCCAAAACTGCAGATATGGACATCCGACTGGACCTGCCGCCCGTTCCCAGTAACGCAGACATTACTGGACTCAGCATACGGGTGAGGATACTAAATTGATCTATTCTTCTTTATTATGTTTTAGTCTTGTCCTTCCTGGTATCGTATATGTTGTTGTTTCTGCAGGTTCCTCTGTGTCTGGATCAGTCTGATGATGAAGGCTTCCAGTCTTCCTCTAATCTGACTCCTGATTCCCAGTCCGAGGCGAGTCCCAGCCCTGAGATCGACGTGTGGGAGGCCCTTCGGACGTTCGTGCCCGGCAGACGACGCTGTTGGGAGAACATTGGCTGGTAAGAGAGAGTTGAGAAGACTAGAGTCGGACTGTAAATATCTGTTCTGACTGACAGTGGTTTGATTCGATTAGGATTCTTTTTAAATCTGCACCAAAGCAATCAAATTTAATTGACCAAATTTCAGAACATTTTTTACTTTCAATTATGTATAAACAATCAAATTATGTAATTTTAAAAACCTGATCTAAAGGTTTACTCTTAAAGGGATAGTTCACCTAAAAATGAATATTCTGTCATTAATTACTCACCCTCATGTTGTTCCAAACCCGACTTTCGTTCATCTTCGGAACACAAATGAAGATATTTTTGATGAAATCTGAGTTTTTTTCTCCCTCCATTGACAGCTACACAACTACAACTTTGAGGCTTCAAAAAGATCGCTTTATATGATGAACAGATTGAAATGAGGCTTTTATTCAAATATAAACATTCATCAACTCACACATCAGTTGTGGTAAACAGAAGCTCAAGCATGAGAACCAATGAGGTTTGTTCTCGCTCGTCAAGCTGGTTCGGTTGAGCTTCTGTTCACTTATCAATGTTAATATGTGAATAAAAGTCTAAATTCTGTTCATATAAAGCGATCGAGTCTCTTCAGAAAATTTGGACTAAACCACTCAATTCATATGGATTAGTTTTACGATCTCTTTATGAACTTTTTGAAGCGTCTAAGTGGTAGTTGTGTGGCTGTCAATGGAGGGACAGAAAGCTTAGATTTCATCAAAAATATCTTCATTTGTGTTCTGAAGATGAATGAAAGTCTTACGGCATGAGGGTGAGCAATTAATGACAACATTTTCATTTTTGGGTGAACTATCCCTTTAAAGGGATGGTATAATGCCCCATTTTACAAGATGTAAAATAAGTCTCTGATGTCCCCAGAGTGTGTATGTGAAGTTTTAGTTCAAAATACCCCACAGGTAATTTTTTATAGCAATGTTAAAATCTTCCTTTTTTTGAGGATGAGCAAAAATGCGTCGTTTTGTGTGTGTCCCATTAAATGCAAATGAGCTGCTGCTCCCGGCACGGAGGGCGGAGCTTCAACAGCTCATTCTTAGCAGAGCCATATAGACCCCTTTGTGTGGGTTTATGTAAATTTTGGGGTTTGTGATGTCGCTAACCCGAGAGGAAGCTCATGTAGTCCCTACCAGCCGTTTGTTGTAGTCCTTAAAAAGTGATTTCTGTTAAAGAAAATATCTTCCTTTGTTTTAAACTTTGAGGATCGTAACTTTGCAGATGTTGTTTATGCTCAAACTGCAATATTACACACTAACTAAAGTTAAATAAGTGAAATCATAATCAACCACCCCTTTAATGAATACCACAGTCATGCATTAAGTTGGACAAATGAATGCATGCATTATAATGCACCCCTGCCGACTACTTTAAAAGAAGTAGTTTAAATATGGTCCATATTTGTCATCCTTTTTCTTTCTCTGCTGCAGCCCGCCGGGTCAGAAGGACTCCCCGTACCTGACAGAGGCTGGCAGAGAGGCGTTTGATCAGCTGTACCGGCTGTGGGAAGGAGAAATGAGGAACGTTCTGTCCACACAGACACCATCACCACTCCTGCCTCTGCCACTGGACTGCCAGAGTCAGCTGGTCAAAGACGTGCTCAACGTGCTGATCGGGGTCTCCTCTGCCACGTTTCCTCTCAACGAGGTCATTCAATATACATCCAAAAAATACATTGAATTGTAAATGTAAAAAATGATCACATTTTATTGATAAGAACTTTTTTCTTGACTTTCTCTTTGTGTCACTCTCCACTCAAGGCTAGTGTACAGTTTGACGTCCGTCCGGATATATGTGTGTCCGGGACGTCCCCTGAGAGTGTGTCTCGTCTGCTGGGTGAGCTGGCGCAGTACGGCACACACTATCTGCGTCTCAGCCGCTTCTCCCTGAGCAGCGGAAGTCAGAAGGGACTCGTCTTCCAGGTGACGCATGCTGTCGTTTCTTACAGTACTTCAGGATTTTTTCCCCATAACAACAACGTTACACAGATGCTTGTGTGTGTGTGTCTCAGGCCTTCACAGGTGGGCTGCGGCGTTACCTGCATTACTACAGAGCGTGTGTGCTGAGCACACCGGCCTCTCTGAGTCTACTAACTATCGCTTGTCATTTCCGCAAACTGGGACGTCAGCTCAGGTAAATCTCACCTCTTGTCATGCAATCCACAAAGCTGTGTGTGTGTGTGTGTGTGTATTTATATATAGATGATTATGTATTAAATTATATAATGTAAGTTATATATTAAATATAATTTTATACAAAATAAATGTAGTTATTTATATATATAATTTATATATAATTAATTCTGTGTGTGTATATATATATATAATTATTAATTAATTTTGTATATAATTGTGTGTAATATATGATAATTTGTTTTACATAATTTTTATAGATTTATAATAATTTATATCACATAATAATTTAATGTTTTGTACTGTGTATATATATATATATATGTTATTGTTTTATTTTTTATTATTATTATTATTATTTTTTCATTTTTGAATAGTACATTTAAAATGATAAAAAATATTATAAAAAATAATGTAAAAAAATCTAAAATTATATAATAAAAAATGTGTAATGTTTTTTTATCGGGGCCAGTGAAAGTGTCGGCAGGGCAAATAGAAATCTAAACTACCGGCCCGACTGGTTGAGCACAAACAAAATTATTACTGATTCCTAAGTGTCATTATTAGTGGACATCAGGAGAAAAAAAAGTCAAATAAATATGTAGTCTGAAAGAAGAAAATCAGTTTCAGCAGATGTTAATCCATGTGTTTATCAGGTATCTGTCAGAACTGTGTTGTGTGGATGGAATCGCCGGTGTGGGACGAGCAACATTCCCCATGGTAAGAAACACTCTCATTCTTCTGACAGACACAATAGCTTTGAGGTACAGTTTGAAGACGTTGTTTTCAGCTCAGAAGTGTTGTAGACAGGTGGCTGTTGCAGGTCTGCGGTGCTGTTTGTGTAATTGGCTGTGTGATGTTCTGTGTTTAGGGTGTGAAACTGCTGTCGTGTCTGTATAATGAAGCTCAGAGTAACTGCAGTAATGAGAATCACCCGGTGCTGCTGTCGCTGCTGAAGAGCAGCTGTGAGCCGTACACACGGTGAGAAACTCATCTCCTCTATCGCTCTTTACTTATTTATCTATTATTCAGCTCAAGAAGGTCACTTAAGAGCAGAGTGGTTTTTGACACACTATATTTTTCCGAGTGACTGATACTATGAAATGGTTTCTGTAGTGTCTGGCTGCCATTAAGTGCACAACAGAGATTCTCAGCTATTATTTACTCATCTTCAACTGTTATTTTTCTTGTGCAACATCAATCCTCATACTGCTCCTTCCCTTACAACCACATAAAGACCATTGTCTGTCAAGCTGCATTTTGCAGAAACAAATTTGTGCAGATGAATGTGGTTCTTTCTCATAACTAAAAGAGAGAGAGATTTTTGAGAAGAATGAATGTATTGACTAATTTAACTTCAGCTCATTTTGAACAAAAATGTTACATAGTGTACATTTAACTAAATGTACTGTATGTGTTGGTGTGTAGGTTTGTTTCAGACTGGGTGTACGGTGGCGTCTTCCGTGACGTTTATAAAGAGTTTATGATTGAGGTCAATGAGGATTATCTGACCTACAGAGGTGAGTTTCTCAATCTCACGCTTTAATTTTATGTTGAATGTTTAGATTTCTAGATAAATCCATTGATTTTCTGCTGCATTATTAGATTAAAAATAAAATGCTGATGGTGTGTAGTTAAATCAGTGATAATAGTCTTAAAATCAATATGTCATTTATGCAGAACTGCCCAAAAATGAATGAATCTCTGTCCCCTCAGATAAGAACTTTTGGATGCAGGGCTACACTCTCATTTCGCGGGATGTAGAGGACTGTGTGCCGGTGTTCCTCAAACACATCGCAAACGATGTTTACGTCTGCGGGAAAACAATCAATCTTCTGAAAATCTGCTGCCCACAGGTGCCTCTCAAACACTTTATAATGTTTACTGCCTTTCAGAAGTTTGGGGTCAGGAAGAGTTTTTTTTATGTTTTTGAAAAAAGTCTACTCACCGAGGCTGCATTTGTTTGGTCCAAAATGCAGTAAAAACTGTAATATTGTGAAATATTATTACAATTTAAAATATATTTTAAAATAGAAAATAGATCATTTATTTCTGTGATCAAAGCTGAATTTTCAGCATCATTACTCCAGTCTTCAGTGTCACATGATCCTTCAGAAATCATTCTAATATGCTGACTTGATGCTTTAATGAAGAGAAAGTTTAAAAGAATGGCATTTATTTGAAATCTAAATCTTTTGTAACATTATAAATGTCTTTACTCTCACTTTTGATTAATTTAGTGCATCCTTACTGAATGCATTTTTTTTTTACTGGAGGTGATTTTTGGAAGTTCTGATTTAACTCCATCTGTCCATTAAACAGCACTACATCTTCTGGTCGGATATACCAGTGCCCAGGATCGCTGTGACGTTTTCCCTGCAGGAAGTTGAGGAGATTGAGAGAGACTGTGCCGTATACCGAGGGCGAATGGAGACGATCGCTAGGCACAGCGCCATCAGCAGGGAGGAGAAGGTACTGCACCTGTCATGGTGCTCCGCTTGCCACTGATATATAATAAAGTAATTATGAGGTTTTCAAAATAGCCTATCCAGGTTAAGTGTTTATATGTCTGAAGTATGCTCACTAAATTTAGAGACCCAATAACGGTGTGGTGCCCGTACTGTTGGCATGGCAACAGATGAGATTTTAAAATCTGGTCCATTAACCCAGTTTCATCAGGACACTGTGAACTGGGCTAAAATCTGCTTCATTGTTTTGTGTTGAAGTCTGTCTTCCTTTATTTTCCCCTCTCTCTATAAGGCCATGCGGACTGAACAGGCTCGACAGGAGCTCATTAACCAGGTCAGAGAGACAGCGGCCAAGACCCTGGAGAGAATCAGAGGTCAGAAATCTGTCCCTTCAAAACCCAAGCACGCACACACATGCACCTGATGCTGTTAGCAGCTTCTGTCTGGGTAAAATTAGTCTTGCGTAGCCAGACTTGACTTTCATCATAGGCCCTGTCCCATATAGCAGCCTTCTGAATTATAAAAGGAGAAATGGGACACCCTAAGGGCCAGGAAGTTCATGTTGAGTAAGCCATTTGGGACAGATACACTTTTCTGCTTATCATGACTAAAAGCTTTTTGTTTAGTTTAAGTTTAAGTTTAAAAATTTGAATAAAAACAAAGTGTATGGATAAAATCTCATTTGAAATATTTTTAAAAAACTCATGCTATTAAAATAACACTGATGTGTAAAGTAAACAATGTTTTTTACGCGAGGAGGACACAGTTGTTCTCCTCATGGAGGTCAAGTATTAATTATCAGGACGACCAGCGAGAGGGAGTTCCTCCCCACAGGGTCAGATGAATGAAGTTTACAAGCTGACGTCCCGCTGTTTTCACTCTCGCCCCCTGCAGGCCGCCAGGTGTCACAGCGTCTGGCGGAGGAGGCCCAGAAGAGAGAGCGATTTGAAGAGATGAAACAGCAGCTGGAACTCGACCAGGGGGTAAGGAGCATATTAATAAGCAGTCAGTAAATGTGTCTTCAGCAGCTCTAACTTGTGCGGATGTGGTTTCAGTGGCGTAGTGCTGCGAGACGGAAGGAGCAGGAGGATGATTTCAGCTACGCTCGAGAGCTCAGAGACCGAGAGCAAAGGCTGCAGGCCCTCGAGGAGCAGTTGGAGCGCCGGGCACGGTGGGCGGCATACAGTAACACTCAGAAAAAAACAACGATTGAGGCTGAGGCTGTAGAGCGCAGCAGTGACATCCCTCAGGAACTTTATTTCCCTTTCAAATTCTCCAAAGGCATTTGAGCAAATTATTCAGTAAAGCATTATGTGCCATGAACCAAAACAGCTCTCAGATGAATCATAACATTACAAAATTGGATTAAATCCAAATAAGTATTTAGGAAAAAAGACAAAGGTACAAGATTGTGCTCTTTTATGAGGAAATTAACTACTCAACCCATAAATCATCGCAAATTATTTATTTTTTTAAGTTATGTGTTGCCCCATACTTGGAATTTGTGGTCTGCATTTCACCCATCCAAATGCACACACACAGCAGTGAGAATTGAACACGCACACAACACACACCGTGAACACACACCTGGAGAAGTGGGAAGCTATTTTTGATAGATAAATACACTGAAGACAAATCCCCCCCCCCAATACAGTAAAACTGCACATTTTAGAGTGGCTTTTTATTGTGGCCAGCCTAAGGCACACCTGTGCAATAATCATGTTGTCTAATCAGCATCTTGATATGCCACACCTGTGAGGTGGATGGATTATCTCGGCAAAGGTGAAGTGCTCACTAACACAGATTTAGACAGATTTGTGAACAATATTTGAGAGAAATAGGCCTTTTGTGTACATAGAAAAGGTCTTAGATCTTTGAGTTCAGCTCATGAAAAATGGGGGCAAAAATAAAAGTGTTGCGTTTATAATTTTGTTCAGTGTAGAAAAAAATCTATTTCACTGTGAAGATAATTAATAGTATTTGTTGCTCTGTTGCACTTTATAAAAGGACTCAAATATCCTGAGAGATCAAAAAGGCATTAAGGAAATTCGGAATGAAATATATTTTCTGTGTGTGTTTAGGATGGATCTGATCGCTCAGTATGGTCAGTTATCAGAAGCCGCTGCTAGACGAGAGCTCAGAGCCATGTGGAAGGTGCAGAGGACGAAACTCGACGAGCGCAGAATGAACTTCCTACAGCAAGAGCAACAGAACGTACAGGTCTGATATCATTCAGCAGTTTTTATTGTAGAGTTTGTGTTATTGCATTATTATTGCAATGGTTTTCATTAGTAATATTACATTTGTATTAATTTTATAATTATTTTGTAACTTTATTAAACATATATTTATTTTAAAAAAAATTGCATTTGTATCTTTGTTTTGTATCTTTCTCTGATAATTGCAATGTGGATATAGTTATCATTTGTCATTTTATCAATTTTGAATCAATTATTTTTACTAAAATATCTGTAAATATGAGAATTTTTAGTTCCTGTTTACTAATGCAAAAGTGTCATCATAATCATCAAAATTATAACTTTTGCACGATATTCTAATTTTTCGAGTTTCATCTGTATGTTAGTATCATCCATGAAAGTACTGTTTTAAAGTGATAGATTAGGGGACATCTTTATCTCTGGGGTGTTATGATTTCTGTTCAGGCGCTTCTGGAGAAGTTTCCTTTAGGTCTGGAGGGCTCCCATCCGGAAACAGCCTACAAACAACAGTCTGCACAACTACACACTGAGGTCTGTGTGCTGTTCTTAACATATACACAGTTATAGCGTTATGAATTTAACTTAAACTGTTGTTATTGTTTTCATTTTACAGCAGAATCTTAGGGAACAGCAAACAGCAGATCCTCCTATCCCAGAATCCTCTGCTTCTCTCTGCTCTGATGCCAATGATGAAATGCATGCTCTCATATCAGATGGAATTGACATTGCTGACTTCCTCCCCAAGCCTCCACGCTTCCCTGACAGTGGTGCTGTGACCCAGGCCCTCCAGGACATTGGTTCTGACCTGTTGCAGTTTCCTCAGAAACCCCACCCACGGAAGCCACACTCAACAACCTCCCACAAATGTCTTGGACAAAATGTTTCTGAAGTCCTAGAGTCGGTCCCTGTGCCTTGTCCATATGGACAAGCATCCAAGTCCAGCTTCCAATTGGGTCAGTTCACTCTAGAGGTGTCAGTAGGTCAGCCGAAGGCTAGTGTTCATGGACACCCTTCACAGAGCTCAGTGCAGCTGGGAGACTCCACTGCCTCGGGGCGGAACAAGGGTCCAATCCACTCGGAGTCAAACACCCCTACACAAACCACTCAAGAGCGAACATGTGAGGCAGAGCGCGATACCCAGTGTGCAGAAAAACAACCAACTGGAGAAGAGACAGGAACAGAGCCCTCGGCGACCAGCACAGGTTCAGAGCCAAAGCAAGACACACAGGAGCCAACAGAGAAAGCCAAGTCCTGTGAGAGTGTCAGCCAGCCCTCTCACTGTTCTCAGCCAGAGGAAGAACAATCTGTGTCTCCTCTCATAAGCTTCCATGAGTCAGAGTCTGATACTCATACGAGAAATAACAGCCGTGATCCTGATCCAGCACTGATCTCATCCCAGCCCTCCTCTGATATCCGTGGCCACGCCTCTGACGCCCATATAAGGGTTGGTGAACATGTTTCTAAGATAACCCCTTCTCTTCCAACCCCTAACATCCATGGCCACGCCTCTGACGCTCATATAAGGGTTGGCGAACATGTTTCTGAGATAACCCCTTCTCTTCCAACCCCTAACATCCATGGCCACGCCTCTGACGCTCATATAAGGGTTGGCGAACATGTTTCTGAGGTAACCACTTCTCTTCCAACCCCTAACATCTATGGCCACGCCTCTGACGCTCATATAAGGGTTGGCGAACATGTTTCTGAAGTGACCGTTCTCATCCCCACCATGAATATTCATGGCCACGCCTCTGACGCTCATATAAGGGTTGGCGAACATGTTTCTGAGGTAACCACTTCTCTTCCAACCCCTATCATCCATGGCCACGTCTCTGACGCCCATATTAGGGTTGGCGAACATGTTTCTGATGTAACCACTTCTCTTCTAACCCCTATCATCCATGACGCCCATATTAGGGTTGGCGAACATGTTTCTGATGTAACCACTTCTCTTCTAACCCCTATCATCCATGGCCACGCCTCTGACGCCCATATAAGGGTTGGCGAACATGTTTCTGAGGTAACCACTTCTCTTCCAACCCCTAACATCCATGACGCCCATATTAGGGTTGGCGAACATGTTTCTGAGGTAACCACTTCTCTTCCAACCCCTAACATCCATAGCCACAGCTCTGACGCTGATATAAGGGTTGGCGAACATGTTTCTGAGGTAAACACTTCTCTTCCAACCCCTAACATCCATGGCCACGCCTCTGATGCCCATATAAGGGTTGGTAAACATGTTTCTGAGGTAACCACTTCTCTTCCAACCCCTAACATCCATGGCCACGCCTCTGACGCCCATATAAGGGTTGGCGAACACATTTCGGAGGTAAATACTCATATCCCTACTGCTAATATTCATGGCCACGCCTCTGATGCCCATATAAGGGTTGGCGAAAACATTTCTGAGGTAAATACTCATATCCCTACCGCTAATATTCATGGCCATGCCTCTGACGCCCATATAAGAATTGGCGAACACATTTCTGAGATAAATACACACATCCCTACTGCTAATATTCATGGCCATGCCTCTGACGCCCATATAAGGGTTGGCGAACACATTTCTGAGGTAAATACTCATATCCCTACCGCTAATATTCATGGCCATGCCTCTGACGCCCATATAAGAATTGGCGAACACATTTCTGAGGTAAATACACACATCCCCACCGCTAATATTCATGGCCACGCCTCTGATGCCCATATAAAGGTGGGTGAGTTTGTGTCAGATGTTGACGCCTCTCGCCCACTTTTGGGCAAATTTGGTCACTCTTCTGACAGCACTCTTAAAGTGGGTTGTGTGATGCCAGACACTGCCCCTTCATCCACCCCTCTGCCTGGCAGCGCTTTCGGACATGCGTCGGACTCCATGCTAACATTAGGATGTGTTGTATCAGGTGCAGACCCTCAGCGCTCTGCATTGCCTGGAAGTGAGTACGGACATTCCTCACAGTCTACCTTGGGTAGTGGGTGTGTGGTCAGTGGGATCGAGACTGTTCGACCCAGCTCTCTATACAGCGAAGGCCGTGCGCACACATCAGACTCTGCTCTGGGCATGGGCTGCGTGGTTGGTGGGGTGGTGCCAGGGAGTTTGTACGGTGACAAACTACCAAACAAATTTGACCGAGCATCAGGAGACAAAGAGACACCAGCTGACACAGACACCCAGGGTGAGAACGCAACTGCACAAATGTTTAGCACCCTCAGCTACTTTCAGAAAAAATTCAGAATTTTAAAATGATAAAAAAAACTGCCATTTTCATTAGAAGTGACATTTTACTCATAGGTACAAATTTCTAATTTTAAGAATTATTTATTTTATGATTTTATGTTTTTTTTTTTTTTGATGTCTGTTGGTCATACACAAAGTAAATTCACTGTGGTTAATGATTTCTTATTTGTATTTGTTATGTTGTAATGCAGCGCCCCCTAGTGAGCTGTTCTCCCTGGATGAGGGACTGTCTGCCTGGGCTCTGGGACTAGGATTGTCCCCTAAAAAGAGTCCAGAGGATCGCTATCTTCTCAGCCTGGCCTCACAGTACCAAGTCGAGCAGTACCAGGATTCATACGGCCTGTTGAGTGAGTACCGGACCAGCTGTCTTCATCCTGAACCACTAGAGCTTTCTTTCTTTTATATATCAGAAACAGAGAGGTTTGTGTTGTCGTTCCTGCTCTAGCTGCGGCTCCAGAGTCTGAGCTGCTGCTTCAGGTCACACGGGGCCCGAACGGCCTTCCTGTCGACCCCTCCCTGTACCGGGCCACCGATGCCACTGCTGTTCAGCTCAGCGAGATGATGCCACTTCCTGTGCTCATGAAACACTCTGTTACAACACCACTGATTACACAGTATGTAAACTAGAGCTGGGTTAATATAATCACAATCTTTATTTGAACTATACAGTTTAGCATATGCAAATATCAAGCACGTTATGGACTGTAATCAGTCTATGAATTAAATGAGGCACTTGTGTACTTTGACTTCTTTACATTGTAATACAAATATATTTTCAATTGAATTAATGTTAAATCAAAATCCGAATGAAATTGTAATATCAGTGCCAAATTGAGCCCTGATGTAAACCATAAAAAAGCAAAAATCCCTGTACACTAAACATCCAAATTTGTACATTTGAAACACTCTCTTTCTCTTAGTGTGTCCATGGTAAATAAGGCCGTGGTGGATTATTTTTTCGTGGAGTTGGGTGTGGAGAAGCATTTTAAGACTCTCAGGCATTTCCTGTTAATGGAGGATGGAGAGTTTGCCCTCTCTCTCAGCGATCAGCTCTTCGAGAAGGTTTAAGCACAGTTTTCACTTACACTAAGCCCAGAAATCTGATGTGAAGAGCTTGTTAAAGGGGTCCTATTATGCATTATGCTATTATGCATGTTAATCTTTCTTTAGTGTGTTATGTTGCTGTTTGAGCATGAAAAACTTCTGCAAAGTTACAAAGTCCCTCCAGTGGGAGTTATTCTCTATATCAGTAAACACTTTTTCTGAACTCCCTGAAACGCCTCCATTGTAGTCTTGAGTTTGCAAACAAATTACAATATTCCTCATTAAAATAATTCCCGCCTAATACGACCAATCAGAGCGCACAGTGCTTTTCAGAAGGAGGGGCTTCATAGAGACAGGAACTAAAAGTGTTACTGACAGACTGGGAAGAGAGGAGCTGCAACAAAGTAAAATATGTGAAAAATATGTGTTTTGAACATTCAAGCATGAAAACTTATTATAGTGCCTAAAAACAAGACTTTGAAAAAGTGCATTATAGGACCCCTTTAAGACATTTTTACACAAAATTAGATTTAACATTGGCACATAAGTGTAGCATACAAATATTTAAAATGCTTCTTATTGTGCACTGTGTGTTTAGCTGGGCAGTGGTCAGACCCCCGGCGAGCTGCTGACCCCGCTGGTGTTGAACTCCATTCTGAATAAGGCGTTACAGTACAGCATTCATGGGGACAGCGAGCTGGCGGCTCACTTCACGTTTGCTCTGAGATACCTTCCTGAGATCTTCCACCCTCACGCTCCAGACTCGCTGAACTGTCTCGAGCTCCGATACAAGGTCAGAGACGTTCACTGTCTTCCTGTAATCTGAAGTTTCTGAAGAGCTGGACATTTTTTCATGATCTTTCTCTGGTTCTGTAGGTGGACTGGCCAGTGAATATCGTCATAACAGACAGCTGTCTGAATAAATACAACAGACTCTTCTCCTTCCTGCTGCAGCTCAAACACATGGTGTGGTCGCTCCGAGACGTTTGGTTTCACCTCAAGAGGACGGGTAAGATTTCTACTGTTCTACCACTAAATGTATGAAACTCTTCCCACAGGTAATCTTCCATCCGATTCGGTTCTCATCAAAGCTACTGTTATCTAAATCTGTCAGAATGAGTCTGTGTATAGCTTTGTTCCAATACTTAGTGAGCTGACATCAAGACCACATATTAAAGTATGGGAATTCCTGGATCTGGTCATTCATGTGGATGTAAATTTGACATTGTTACAGAGCAGGTACAACCCTTCATGGCACTGGCGTTCCTGGTGGAAGTGGCTCTTTCAGCTGGATAATGCACTTTCACACTGCACACATTGTTCAGGAATGGTTTGAGGAACATGATGAAGAATTCAAGGTGTTGCCCTTAATAATAACAATGAAAACTAACTTTTCCTCCGGTCTCTCAGCGCTGGTGAAAGGTGCCGGTCGCTCCGTTCAGTTCCATCAGCTGCAGCTCTACAGACACGAGATGCAGCACTTTGTGAAGGTGATCCAGGGCTACATCGCTAACCAGATCCTTCAGGTGTCCTGGAGCGAGTTCACACACAAACTGAGCAGTGCCAACGATCTGGACGCCATTCACCGCACACACGCCGAATACCTCAACAGAGCCATCTTCAGGTGAGGACTTGTGTCCCACATGACATATTCAGTGATTAATATACAGACATCTAGAGAAGTGATTTATTCTTTCAGGGGTTTGCTGACGGAGAAAGCCGCCCCCGTCATGAACATCATCCACAGCATCTTCAGCCTGATCCTGAAGTTTCGTGGTCAGCTGATCGCACAGCCGTGGGAGCTCCAGCAGGGGGAGCCGGTGCACCCCAGCTTTATCGCCATGCAGCAGTCATACAACACCTTCAAGTATTACTCACGCTTCCTGTTCAAAGGTGAGCTGCTGCTACAGGTGTAAACGCTGAGAGATCACAGGTGTGACTAGGGGTGTGCTAAAAAATCGATACAGCAATACATCGCGATTTTTATATTCAGGATATACTACATCGATTTCCAGCTAAAAAAATCGATGTTACAAAAAAAATCACGTTTTGAACTACAACCTCCGTCTTGCAGATGTCGCATTACGGCGGCTTTAGTTTTCCCCAACTTGCTGGCTGCCACCATAGAGCGCCACTTTCGGTAGTGAAAGCTGGAAGCGGCATGGCAGACTCAGCCGACAAAATTACTTCGGCCCCTTCACAATATAAAGTCGATGTGTGGGTGCACTTCGATTTTAAAACAAACCGAGCATGGACTTGCAGACATCCCAAGTCTCCCGGAAGTTACGGGAGTCTCCCTCATATTTATAGCGGCTCCCTGATGCCCGCAAATTAGTTAAAATCTCCCGGAATCTAGTGCGAGCGAGAAAGAGCGCGTATGCGAGACAGAAGAGACTGAGCTCCAAACGGCTCCAAACCGTATAGCGCACGCACGGCGGAGAGGGAGAGAGCGAGAGACCTTGCGTGCATGTGTGTGCGTGTGAAGTGCATGTAAGACAGCGCATGAAAGACAGAGAGCATCCTGATTGGCCTTTTTTGGTAAGTCAACCAATGCACTTTATTTTAATGTTTTCAATATAAGTGTGTCCATTGTTAAAAGTGCAAGTCTATTTTGTTATGGCAGCTAAACAATAAAATGGAAAGGAAATTTTTTATTTTTTGTATTATTTTAGGTCATTTATCAATGTGATCCGATGTAAGACTACTCAGATGGCACATCGTAACTTGTATTTTATTTTTACATTTTTAGTTAACTGTGTGGAATATCGCAATATTTATCGTATCGTGATGTATCGTGATGTAATCGTATCGTGATCCATGTATCGTGATGCGTATCGTATCGTGAAGTCCTTGCCAATACCCACCCCTAGGTGTGACATGGGCCGATAAGATTAGAGCGACACACCTGCTAACTCAGATACAGACAGAGAGATGTGTGTGCCTTACAGTCATCAGAACAATGCGATAATGAGATATAGCTGAAAACAACTATTCCTCAATATGGTCAGTATTTGTGTACTTGCTTTGAAATAGCTTAGAACATTTGGACAGGACAACAATAAACAAGTACATTCAAAATACAAAAGTAAAAAACAAAAAAAAAAAGTTGAAAATAATCAATGCAGGTTTTTTTTAAATAATTGTTGGATATTTTATCATGAGATACACTGAACAAAATTATAAACGCAACACTTGTTTTTGCCCCCATTTTTCATGGGCTGAACTCAAAGATCTAAGACTTTTTTTTATGTACACAAAAGGCCTATTTCTCTCAAATATTGTTCACAAATCTGTCTAAATCTGTGTTAGTGAACACTTCTCCTTTGCTGAGATAATCCATCCACCTCAAATGTGTGGCATATCAAGATGCTGATTAGACAGCATGATTGTTGCACAGGTGTGCCTTAGGCTGGCCACAATGAAAGGCCAGTCTAAAATTTATCACACAGCACAATGCCACAGATGTCGCAAGTTATGCATAATTTTTGAATAGGCCAGTAGTTTTTCCCAATAATTTGACTTTGTATACTGGTTACATTTAAAAAAAAAAGTTTTTTAATTTATTTATTCTTCAATAAAACATTTTTAGAAACATGTTTTATCAACTAATCAAAAAATATATATTTTCTTAGTTTCTATTAAGTAACTCCAATAAGTAACTGTTGGCAATGCTTAGTTTATTAGCATTTATTATTTGCAATAATACATGACAGTTATAAATTCATATACTTTCACTTGAAAACGTTGGCAAGACATTACAGATTTATTTATCATGTTGAGCTCATCCATGCTGAAGACCATCTCAGTTAATTAATCAGACATGTTCAGTTAATTAATCAGACATGTTGAATCTGTTGGCATCTTTTTTGTTGTTGTTGAGAATTAAACCACAAATCCCACAAAAATATCTCTTTATTATTGCTGTCATATGCGCAGTTTGCGAGACGAGATGACGCTGTAAAATCAACCAGATGGCACAGTCTTTAGAAAATTAAACTGGCTAAATAAATACTGTATTATTGCCAGCAAAGTCGTCACAAATACAGCTGGTTCTTGAGCAGAGATCCATACAAGCCAAATGTTCCAGCAGGACATTCAGACGTGTAATAAAACAGCTATATTAGTCTAAAGGGTTCATATCACACACTTTTGTAGCGTTTTATTTTTCCTTAAATGTCAGTCAGGATTTCTTGTGCCAGAATAATTACCATAACTTACTTTTACATGATCATTTTGCTCACTAGTAAAAAAGTGTAAGCTCTCAAAAGAAGAAAAATCATATTTTCAATTACATTTTTTCAATGGATAATTGTTCCTTTTAACCCGAGTTAAATAAGTGTATATGATTTTCTACAGTGGTGACCAAACTGGTGGATAAAGGCTATCAGCCCCATCTGGAGGACTTCCTGTTGCGGATCAACCTCAATAACTACTACAAAGACTCTTGATTGTCCTGTGTGTGTGTGTGTGTGTGAGAATCAGACCTCCTGCTTCAGTGTTCATGTCAGAATGTGTGGTGTGTTTATCACCAAAGCTGTCTGATAAACTCAGATCATGTTGTGCGGTGACGCTTTAATCCACAAAAGCTGAACGATGTGATGTGTAAAATAAAATATTTAATTTTCAGAATTTCAGCTTTCTCATAACTCTTAAGTTAGAAATGGTCACAGAGCTTTATTAAAGAGTTTTACATTCTGAAAAGATGATACATGGGCAGAATCTGACAGTCCAATAACTGCTGCATATCATGTTGATGAATGATTTTATTTTTAAGCATTTTTTTTCAGCATTTATTTTTCATGCTCAAGCTCATCGCAGGTTAAATGTCAGATTGTTACTGAGGCATATTTAAAGTTTGAGGAACACTTCAGGATCAGTTTGTGATAAATGTAAACAACAGTTCAACTTTATTCAAATCACTAGCAAACCATTTTCAGAACGTTATTTCCACACGTTACTTCAGTACAAACAAACGATTACAGATAAATGAGTATGTACTTAATGAAGTGCAGTGGATGTGCGGCTCCTCCTGCACAGACCAAACTGATCACACAGGAAATACTGAGGGAGAAAAACAACTAAAAGGTTTGGAACAACTATTTCGTTTTGTTACCCGACTCAACCTGAGATTAATATTTCCACAGAATGAATGTTAAAATATATGCTGCAGTTTTTTTCATCTACAGGATTTGTCTGAATTTCCTATTTAAGTATTGTAAAAGGTATTAAATGTAAACACACCACAGGAAGTTAATGTTTTAAATTAAAGTGTTTTAAAAGCACCTAAATTGCACGTAAATAAAAATGACAACTAAAAATAGAGAAAAAAAAGTGCAATTTTGTTCTGCATTCTGCTGAATCCCAATGTGCATACTTCTGCGTAATAAGAATATTCACTGGTGATGGTTAACTCGTTAAATCTGCATGAAAGCATTGTCATGTAGCAAAATCAGTTACCTTAAAATTCATTAACATTTAGGTTTACGTGTGTATAAACTGCTGCTTCAGCTTTGTATTCCTCACCATTTTACCAACAGCAACACAAACGTCTCTTTCAAAGTAATATTAGCATGCATAAATCCATATTTCAAAACACCATCTGAAACATTCAAGCAGCTGTTCAATGTGCTGAGATTTGAGACGCAGTATGCAAATTGAGATTCATTCCAGATTTGCGAGACTGAATTATAAACAGAATCACAATAAAAGTGGAATGGTAGCTGTATGGAATGTTAATTATGATGTGCTGAAAAAACCTGTCAGATGCAACAGGAACCAAGAAAGTGCAAATAAAGGTTCAGGTTTCATTGTGTTTGCTGACAATGTAGTGTGAAAAATAAGAAATTCTCCTGTATTATGATTGAACTAGGTATTAGGAATTAAAAAAAAAATCAGCTTGTAGCTGAAACTACATCTGACGTTATGAAACTATTTTAACTGTAGAAATACAATGTAAATCAAAATGAAAATAGAATTGATAAGACAGAGCCTTTCTTAAAGGGACAGTACACCCAAAAAAGAAAACACTTGAGTTGCTCTTTTCCATACCGTGAAACTGAAGCTGTTTAACTCTATAAAGTACCATTTCCATAATAAAATTGGTTCATAGTACTCATGCACTATATTCCGAGTCATGCAATACTATTGGCATGAGGAACGAACCAAATTTGAAACTATTATTTGCTGAGAATTTTTATTTTTGGGTGAATTATTCCTTTAACATGTAAACCCGTGTCTGATGTTTTTGAACTGAAAGGTTAAAACAAGACTGACACCTTTGACCTTCATCTTTTCTATCGTGAGCATCTAAAACTGGGTAAGTGTTAAACAAACGAGTGGTGTTCCCTCGACCACCTGTTGCTTTCCTTCATGTAGTCTGTCTGGAGAGAGGGAGGACAGGAGAAGAGCAGCAGGTTGTGTGTGTGTGTGTGTGTGTGTGTGTGTGTGTGTTCAGATCAGGCCTCTGACTCCTGGTCATCCTGTCCGGAAGTTTCCGCTGCGTCTCCCGTCTCGCTCTCCAGCAGAAGAAACTTCCCATCGTTTGTCAGGGGCATTAACTTCATCAGCTTGGCCAGCGCTTCAGGGTCCTGATACACACATGAGGATCAAAGTCAGGAAAATCACAAGATGAAGAAATCAAGAAAAACTGACCCTACTTATGTTCTTAAAAAAAAAAAAAATTCTAATACATGTATAAATATATATATATTATTTTATTATAATTTATATATATATATACACATATATACATATATAAATGATTTATTAGAGCACGTTTAAAAACAATATGTTTGCATAGCCACTAAATGTAATGCCTACACTTTCGGACACAAATTTGAAAAATTATATAAACCAATAATAATCTATCCTTAATCTTCCATCCAATGCAAGTTTATAAATATATAATATAAATTGATTATATTACATATATTCTTAATATATATTAATATAAAATATTACTATTGAAAACAATATCTTTAATAAATATTCTTATATATATATATACATTTTAAATGAAAAATATGAATGTATAATATTACTATTAATAAATATGAATATTAATGACTTTAGTATAATATATTATACTAATGTATAATTTTATATTTTTGATTTGTTTAAAAATATTTTACATTTAATACATTCAAGTTTATAAATATATTTATATATATAAATATATTCTTCATTTAATCTTAATATATTAGTATAATATTACTGTTATTAAAAACTAATATATCCTTAATTATTTAATTAAAAAATTATATATATATATACAGGTCCTTCTCAAAAAATTAGCATATTGTGATAAAGTTCATTATTTTCCATAATGTAATGATAAAAATTAAACTTTCATATATTTTAGATTCATTGCACACCAACTGAAATATTTCAGGTCTTTTATTTTTTTAATACTGATGATTTTGGCATACAGCTCATGAAAACCCCAAATTCCTAAAAAAATTAGCATATTTCATCCGACCAATAAAAGAAGTGTTTTTAATACAAAAAAGTCAACCTTCAAATAATTATGTTTAGTTATGGCAGTCTTACCCATGATTGCGGTTTTGAGTAATGAAACAGGCTGGGAGTTTTTAAAAGCCTCAGGAATCTTTTGCAGGTGTTTAGAGTTAATTAGTTGATTCAGATGATTAGGTTAATAGCTTGTTTAGAGACCCTTTTCATGATATGCTAATTTTTTGAGAGTTTTCATGAGCTGTATGCCAAAATCATCAGTATTAAAACAATAAAAGACCTGAAATATTTCAGTTGGTGTGCAATGAATCTAAACTATATGAAAGTTTAATTTTTATCATTACATTATGGGAAATAATGAACTTTATCACAATATGCTAATTTTTTGAGAAGGACCTGTATATACATACATATATATAATTACTATTGATAAATATGAATATCAATACCTTTTATATAATATACTAACATATTCTTAACTTTTTTTTGTTTAAAAATATACACACCATGGTAAATATCCAATGTACAGTGATATTTTACAGAAACATTTAAATTTATACAGTATACATATTTTTTTTTTTCACTTAATAAAACAGCACATTACAGACATTAAATCTATTTCAAACTATATATTATATTATGTTACATTAAAATATTATATTATGCTGTTTTTACTCTGCTTTACCTTCTTTGCCTCTGAGATCTCTTTTCCCAGGTTTATCGTGTAACAAATCTGAGAAGAAACAGCAAAAATCACAGGAGTTAATCAGATATTAAATGTGAGAAGTAAGCGTTATGGTTTATGGTTTTGCAGACTGACCTTCTCTCCTTCAGTGTTACTCTCAAACACGAACACGCTGAAGGAGGGTTCATGTTCGCCTCCGTTGCTCCAGTCGCTCCCCTTCAGAACGAACCCCATCAGCCTGCTGTTCTCCTGATGGGCCGCGAACTGAGACACGTCCTTCAGCTGAAACTGACACACACACACACACACACAGCTGAGATGTAGACAGTTTTCAGTTCAGTGAGCAGTGTTAGAAATAAACAAACACTTACACTGATTTTGGTGACTTGTGTCTGTGGATCGATCAATCTGTCGGCAGAAACAAAAACATTTTAAGCCCCCCTGAGAGTCCTGTAAAAATGTCAATATTTGAAACACTGCATTTCAGAAGTGAGACGCCCGACGCACCTAATGCAGGCACTGCTGACCATCAGATGGGATTCGGTGGTTTTGAAGATGTTGTGAATTGCGCGAGCGGCGAGAACCTGCCTCATGGCTTCATAGATCACTTCCTGTGTGTGACCGGCCCGAACGGCCATCGAACCCAAGAACCGCACAGCAAACACCTGTTGCAGGAGGGAATCT